>JABAKD010000011.1:13950213-14330213 GCA_012845835.1 Undaria pinnatifida
TCTTTTTCCCGCCCTTTTGTTCAAACGCCCCACCTACAATCGAAATCGGCCAGAGTAATAGACACTTCTACGCAATTGATATCACGTCATTATCTGTCTAGCCATCCATGACGTAGCTTTCATTCACCCCCCCCCCCCCCCCCCCCCCAACGCCTCCTCCTTCCCCACCACCCGCACCATCGCCTAGCACCACGCGTATAGCAAGCCCCTACATATATGCGTAATACGCGCGATCGGAGTATCACACACAAGCTTGCAAAGATGAGTTTCGACCAAATCTTCGATCTCACAGCTGGAGTGTATTTTTATATTATATGTGACCTAAACCTCTTGAACACCCTCCCCCCCCCCGACCCCCCCCCCCCCCCCCCCTTTCTTATTTTTCCCCGCTCCCTCTTGCTTAAACGCCCCACCTAACATCAAAATCTGCAAGAGTAATAATCACTTCCACGCACTTCATTATCTTTCTAGAGCCATGCATGCCTCTGCTGCAATTCACCCTCCCCCCAACGCCCCCTCCTTCCCCACCACCCGCACCATCGCCTAGACCTAGCACACGCGTATAGCAAACCCCTACATCTTTGCAACCTAAAGATGTTGGTTAAAAACCCTTTCTGACCCCCCCCCCCCCCCCGCTTCCCCACCCCCACCCCCTCCAACGCTCCGCCCTCTCCTCACTGGTTGTACGACTTACAGGGTAGGATTTACAGTTTCCACGCACAGATTGAGCTGCCCCGCCCGCCCCGCCCCCCCCCCCCCCCGCCGCTCCCTCTTGCTTGGTCAAACCCAGGCCCCCACGTCCTTAAAAACTCTGCCCTCCCCTCACCGGTTATTCGATTTACAGGATTCACTTGATAAACTGATGTATTTCCTTTCACAGCAGCTGTCAGATTGTTTCCCCCTCAAAAACGGCTTTTATAGTTTCCGCGCACAGACTGACTAACATCACCCTGTTGACCCTGATAGCTACTACACTGTAGTTGCAAGGGGAGTCGCCGACCTATATCCTTAATGAGGACACACAAACCGTAATACGCGCGATCGGAGTATCACACACAGCTTGCAAAGATGGGTTTCGACAAAATGTTCGATCTCACAGCTGGAGTGCATTTTTATTTTTACAGTAGTAGACTATACTGTTATGGATAATGTGTGATACCCTGGCACGGTGGTTTGAAAGGCTGTGCTGTCGACGTTAGTCGAGGTGATGGCACGGTGCGAGAGGATAGCCTGGAAGACGAAGTGCTTCCGAGATGTAGAGAAGATGTTGAATAATAGTACAACGGTGGCGCTTAATTTGGCCAATACACACAGATATAAACCGCAGAGTTGCAGGAGCCCAGACAAGGTCTGCTTCCCAGAGATGACCAGGACAGCCATGATCCGGAAAAATCTTCAAGAGAGAGCCACACGAGAGAGTGAGCTACCTGGATATCAAGCGGAGAATCCTACCCAGGAAGTAATTCCTCCGCACACATACGTACGTTACACTCGAACCGACACATATGAGATCTACGATGCACAAGAAGAGCAGTGCTACTGAACATTGACTAATAATGGTTACCAGGTAAGTGCCAACATTTCCATAATATATACAAGTACCAGGTACTATGATTGCGTACACTTCTATGCTACATGTGTGTTCCGCTTTGTGTTTTGCACAACAACAGAAGAAGGTATTCTGATTCTTCCACTCTATCGAGAGTTATTGGAGCCTGCCCTGTGTACTGTGAAGGCTGTGACCACGCGAGCTGGATATCGGGCAATGAGTAAATTATTTAATGTTAGAACAACGATAATATTACCAAAATTAAAAGGAGAAGATGTGGGGAAAGGGAAAAGGCAATGATTGGCGCGAGATCCCTCTGCTTTATTGTGAGATCATTCGACTTCATAGTAGTAGTAGGCACTACTACTGCTGCTTTATGGCAGGATGTTCGATTTGCATCGGAACGGCATCTACGCTATTAGACTAGACTAGATTGTCGGAGGGCAAAAATAATAATTATAATTAGACTAGACTATAGTTTACAACAATAAAACGTACGTCCATAATACCCCCCACACACACCACAGCAAGCAGCAGTAGTAGTATAAAATCTACGTACGAGTTTCGATTAAATATTATTATTCGACCTCACAGCCGAGGATGTCTTTTTTTGCGTGTTGTCATACAGACAGGTGGTACCATTCCACCCTGGTCCTATTTAAAACCTCGACCTCGCAGTGGGCCCTTCCCACCTGGCTAGCTGGCAACCTGCTCAGCTACATTATTGTGCAGGCTTGATTGCTCTCGACAAGAGCGGCCGGAGGCCCACCTCGTACCACAACCCATATATTTAGTGTTCGTACAGCAGCAGCAGCAGCAGCAGTAGCAGTAGTATTATATACATCACGTTATAGTCTAGGAGTCGTTGCGATAGACAACCCCGCAGCTGAGATGCGGTAGTAATCGAGTTCATAAAACAAAAATCCTGCTATTAATAACAACTTGTTAAAAAAAGAAACGTTTTACAAGTAGTAGTACTGTAACCATATTCATTTATTTGTGTCGTGGGAGTCTTTGCTAAACGACCTTATACCTACTCGGGAATCGAAGTCACGAAACAAAAAGTTGTGCTACTGTTTAGAAACGAAACGTTTTAACCATGTTCGATTAGTCTACGTCGTGGCCGAAAAATATTATCTTTGGTCAAAGTAATTTTCTCACAGTCACAGCTGACGTTTTTCAATTTTCGTAACATCCAGTGTTCGTAACAGATAGCCAGCGCGAGGCTTACCAACACATCGTTCCCCCGATCTCCTTCCACGTTCAATTCCACCTGTTCTTCTTCCTTCCAATGCGTAGTGCAGCGGTCGTGAGTCCCACCGCTAGTAATAACGCCATTACCGCCCACACACCCCGTGTCCTGGTCGGACAAGGCCTTGTCAACGTGTTGCTCCTGCTCGCGGAGCCGAGGCCCTTCATGTGTACTTGCGAAAGATCTGTCAAACGACGGGTTGGAAGATTCCTTGAGTGCAATCACGCCACAACAAACTAAAGCTAGAGCAGCAACAATGCAACTTATTGCTGTCCGCCGCCTGATCCAATCGCTGTTGTTCGGTCTGCAGTCGTCGCATAGAGGGGGTGGGCGTTCCATGGCTCACGGTTCTCGCCGCCCGCTCGCCGCTGCTTTCGTTGTTGGAGTTCGAAGAGGAATGTGTTTGTTGGTGATACGAGGCGGTGCGAGTGGGAGTGGTATAAGAGCCCTCAAGGGTACGCGAAGACGACGCACCCCCGTCAAATACATGGCGTTTCGTTGGAGTTCGAAAAAAAACAAAAAGCGGGCAGCGACGAAGAAAAAGCGGGGGGGGGCAAGCGAGCCGTCCCCGAGAGAGCGATTTCCACGCTCCCCCCTCGCCGAGGTGGGGCACCGACGCCCGTTCTTTCGCCGGCACGTCGTAGTGCTGCTGTGCGGATGGGACGTGGCGGCACCGCGAGGTCGCCGGAGGCCGAGTGGAGCTCGGGAGTCGTAACTTTTTTGGGGGGGTGTTGTATCCAAGATATTTTCAAAGATCCGAAAAAACGCCACTACCACGACGTTAGCGTATTACATAATAAGGATACTAATATCGAATACCCAGTACCAGGTATTAATAAAACCGGTAGCTCCGGTGGCGTATCAGGTTATCCTCAAGCCTGGCATAGGTCAGTTTCGTAAGTTCGAATCCCCCCGAGTGCATACTCGTACTCGTATAAATTCGTGGGGACTTTTTCTTGCGCACAAATTGGCTTGCGGAAAGCGCGAGAGCGTGAGTTAGCAACACTCGATGAAAAATCGACGAGCAGTGGGATTGCTGAACCATACGCGCGATAAAAATTGAAGGCAATAACCGAGGGGGAAGAAGGGACTAGGGGTACACCTGTGACCACGGCTTCTCCAGAAGCTGGAAAGTATATGTGTATGAAACAGGGCGCACAAAAAAAAAAAACGACACCTACGTACCAAGACTTGTTTTTCGCCCTTCCAGAGGGGGGGGGGGGGGTACGAAGACCCCATCCCCCCCCCATTACGCCACATAATTTCCTATGCAAACAACGCCAATACTAAATCCTATATAATAAAGGGGCAGGGGGGGTACTATAGAGCAGACACGCAGCCCCCTGGTCGCGCAGCAGCCGCCTGCGTACCAGCTACGCACAGCGCAGAGCAACGGAGAAAAAGGGAGAGAGCAAGAGAGAGTAGTCACAGTGAGCACAGCCTCCACGGTGAAGGGACCCCTGCTACAACCCCCCTTCGACAAGACAGCTTGGCTACAAAGCGTCTGCGGAAAGCCAGCCGATGGCGAGGACTTCATTTGCTGCTGCGGGGCCAACTTCGGTGACGGTTCAGGAATAGACGAAGGCCAGGCCATTGAGCATGAGTCTTCCGCACAGCACAGAGAGTGAGTGGAGAGGCATGAGGGCTGTAGTGTGATATTGGCGGGTATCGTGTTCCTCGCAGCAGCAGCAGCAGCAGCAGCGGCAAGCACTGGAAAGACAAAACTCTGGTTTATCATAATAATATATGAAAGTGCTCACCATCGAGCAGTGTGTGTGTCGTGCTGCCTCCTCCCCAATAACTGGCAACATCAGCAGTAGCAGGAGCGTAGCCTTGGCAGCAGCAGCAGCAGCAGCAATACCAGAAGCGGTAGCCGCATGATCAAAATCGCCAAAAAAAAACGCGCACGAAATGCGAACCAACTAAGTTTCTCCGCGTCCCTGTTGGTCCCTGCACGCCTTTCGCATGCGAGCAGAGCACTTTTGCCTATCGAAAAAATCGCCGCGAATACCAGCAGCGGCAACTGGGTGTGCAAGAAGTGCAAGCGCGATTTCGGACACAATATAGAGCAACTGAGCCGGACCCACGTGGAGACTCACGAACAGTCGCTTCAACACAAGTGAGGACTGGTGAGGACAGCAGTTGTTGCATTCGCTAGCACAAGCAGTTTCGATAAAAGAATGAAAAACGTCATCTGTGAGTACGATCGATTGAATGGTTGAAGCTCAACTTTGCAAGCTGCGTGGTACATTAGATCTATGTTATTTATGATATGGTGTTTGTGAAATATACCTGGTTGTTACTACACTGCTTCACAATATTACGGGAAGTCGTTCGCGCGTGTTCAGCAGTTGTTTGGGAACTGCCACGCTGGACGTATTTTTGTCGCGCAGTGTATGAGGCTGCAGGCCTTGTCGATGTGTGTATGTGAAAAGCAGGAGCAAATTCGTATTTTCTTTCCACGGCTGATCAATTGCTATTGCTCATGTCGCAAGTTGCATGTCGACCAACGTGTGTCGACAGGGGTGCTGGTGCCGCGGCGGCGGTGGGGAGCGGGCGCACATTGCTGGTTTTTTCAAACCGAAGAGCGCCACGGACGGCGCGAAGGAGTCGCCGATGTTGATGGACAGTAGTAGCGGCGGGGGCGCAAGCGGTGACGCTGACGTGGTGGCGACGGGAGTTGTGAGCAGGGGTGAGGGTGGTGCGGGCGCGGGCAGTGACGCGGACGTGGCTGTGACGGGAGGTGAGCAAGGGTGAGGGTGGTGCGGTCGCGGGCACTTTCGCTGACGTGGTTGCGACGGGAGTTGCGAACAGGCTTGAGGATTGTGAGGGCGCGGGCATGGATATGGATGGTGTTTTCTCCGACGCTGCAGACGGGAGTGGTCCCGCCGATAGGACGCTTGTCCACGCTTCCATCTACTGCGCGGGATTACGTCCGGCTGTCCGGGAGCCTGTTCTCCAACGCTGCCCATCAACTCTCCATGGTATTGGCAACTAGGGGGTGTCGTGGGAGGCTCGGATAATCTTGAATCGCGTGTCTCTCCACGCAGTGCCAACTGCCTCCCGCGGCATCTTGAACCCAGGCTGTGCGGGAACAGTGGAACAACCAGGAGGCACGTGCGCGCCGTGTTTGGACATTAAGGGCACGAAGGCTTACAGGGTTTCGTGCCCAAGCGCGGCGCTTGCCCACCATTGATTATTTCTTACTACATTGGCGCAAGGATTTACATACCTAAACAACCTAAAGTACAGATTGACATCCCTTGCTCTTGCAATGTTGGCTTGCTTGCTAAGCCTCTTTGTTAACGCAAGAGTGTGCAGTAAACCATCCACAGGGGCACAGCCAAGAAACGAACCACCAAGCAAGGAAACAAAGTAAAACAAAAATCTTGAAAGTAATTTTTTTTTAGCCTCGGGGGGGGGGTAGGTGTGCGAAACAACTTTCCTTGTGCGCCCTCGTGTGAAAAAAGTAAAATAAAACAATAAGTGCAGTCCACGGCATGTTGGCGGCGGATTTCGGCGGCTGCCCCCCAGAGCGTTTATTAATAGTCTACTGTCCAACTATGGCTTGTGCGCCCCGCTTCCGCAGCAAGCGTTTCCACCAGCCGGCGTACGAGATGGTGATGAATCCGTTTGGCTGGGAGTTCTCAGAGGCCACAGGGATGTAGCGCCCGAAGGGGTTGCTCTGCGCGCGGACTCCAGCGACGCTTGTCTGCTGCTGCTGCTGCTGCTGCTTGCTGCTGCTGCTGAGTACTACCAGGTATATACTCCGGAGTATGTAGCTTCCGTCTACCACTTCCAGCTGCGACTGGCATACCAGGGTAGACTATATAGCATACGCCACTTGGCTTCGTATTGGAATCTATCCCGTCAGTCAGTAAAAAAGCTTAAGGAGTCGGCAAGGCCATCGTAACACGCACGCGAGAGCTTGACAGCTGGGCGGGGCTGGGCGAGGCGCGGGGCTGGGCGGCGGGGTGCGGGGTGGGCGGAGCGCGGGGTGGAACCCCCGCCCACCCTGCGCCCAGCCACCTAGCCCAGTTCTGCACTGTTGGCACATGTGACGTATATTTAGCGGACCTAACAATGTGGCCGCGCGGATCTTGAAGGGCAGATTTTACGCTCTCACATTGGCCGAGGGCTATGTGGTGGTCCGGATCGCAACCATGAAAACATACCGACAAGAGGCGCAGCCGCGTTTCTCATCCGTTTCTGGCCCGTTTTGGGTCTGGGTTGGGGTTAGGGTTTACGGGCCGGGTTGGGTCTACACCCGTACCTTGATCCCACCAGGAAGTGCTTGCTAGTTCGCAAACAAACGCGAACACGCCCCTGCTAGTTATAGGCCCAGCCGAGGCGTGTGCGTCGAATGAGTGGCGGTGGTGTATTTAAGGCAATTAAATACACCACCGGCTTAAATACACTTAAATACACCACCGATACAACTGCCATCACCTGTGCACGTAACAAGCACATATGTCTTGGAGTAGAAACCCGTTTTTGCTCCACGATAGCTTCCGCGAAAGCCCTAGACCACGCCAACACTCCCCGCCGAATGCTATGCCCGTACGAGGTGCGTGCGGCAAATACGCAACGGTAGTGTATATAAGCTTAAATACACCACCGCTAGCGTACTGGCGTGCACGGCGACAAGCACGTATCTACTGCAGTACTGGGTCGTGTCGGCTCCGGGATGGCTTTCACGATAGCCCTGGCTTATACCAACACGCTCTTCTTGCTAGTAGTGTTATGCCTGCCCGAGGCGTCTGCGGCGAATACTCGGCGGTGGTGTATTAGACTAGAGGCTTAAATTCACCGCCGGTGGTGTATTTAGCATTACCATGTTGTATTATTGTTCGCTGTGGGTGGTGTCGCCACGGCATGTGCACAAGTAGCTGGTGTTGCGTATGCCGGGGGCTCTAGGGTTGGTTTTACTCGCGCTCGCGTCAGCGAGTCCATGGCGTTCAGTGTAACTCTACAACTGTAACTATACAGCGTGGCACCTGCCCCTTTTCTTGGTCGCGCGTGCTACACATCTCCGACTTCCGCGCAAAGACAGCAAAAAAAAAAAAATCACATGAGAAAAGTTATAATGAGGCAAACATTCTCTGTTGGCAACCGAGCAAGCAAGCAAACAACCAATCAATTTCATTTTCGTTCGTTTTTCACCACGGCTTTGAATGCACACCGCACCAACGGCAGTCCAGACGGGTCTTGTGCACGCATACGCATGCATAATAGTAGCGAACCCTTCTCGTGCTGATTTTGCTGTGTAAGTAGCATCAGCGTTCGTGTTGATTTTCTCGGTTCACATCTACCGCATGACTAGGTATTATGCTGCCGTTCTGTCGCTTGCTGCCCCTGTGTTTTCCGCAGTCACTCATCACCGCAGATTTGACAATTACACCTCTGGAGGTATTCAGATTACGCCGTTTTATTACCAATTACTGGTATTGACCCTTTCCTAATAGCACATGGTCAAGTTGCGACGACGTATGTATGTACAAGATGCAATTCTTACAAGAAGTATTATACGTGTAAGCGAACCTTCTGCTGTATCACATCGTCAAATCACACCTCCTCGTGTTGGTGTGTTTTTATTACTCACCCGAAGACGAGAGAAAAGCAAAAGAGCAGTGGTTCAGCATGAATGCGAATGTTATTTCATCTGATTTAGACTAGTCTATACACCTGTTGATTGTGTATGATGATGGCCTCACATTATTAACAGGTTATTTTCGAACGAAAAGCCCGCGGTCATGATCAGGCTACTACAGAAAAAACGAAAACAAGATAGTACAACATCGCGTGGAATGTTTTCATTTTATTAACCAGAATCTGTTTGTACGTTCGTCGCATTGTGTGGCAGTATAAGGGCAATATGGATCTAGGGACCGACTCGTACTGCTACAGTATGCAGGGATGCTTCTGGCTCTGTAATCATTGTGGTCACTCACACGAGGGTTGCGTGGATGTTACATCTCTTGTATTAGTTGCTTGCTGTCCGCCGGATACCTTCCGACAGAACGGGAGGCGGGGCCGTTCGTTCAGGCAGGCGATAACGCCTGCCGGCTACAAAGAGGACAACTGCTATAAATCAAAGCGCCCCAATGGGGTAGACGGGGATACCACAACACTACCCCACCCAGAAGACGGTCGTATAGGCAGATTCGTAGAAAGATCCGGTGGAACTGAATCCACCAGGAGAATTCGGAGACTGGATCAACAATGCGACGCTTCACAACCCCCCCACACACCTCTAACTTGCAAGGAAGAAACCAATTGGACGGGTGCAAAGCAAAGCAGGCAATAACCGTCTCATACACCAGTATGTGAAAGTCAATAGAACGTACAATGCGAAGCAGACATCAAAATACCGAACATATCTGTACGTGAAAGTCCTTGAAACGTATAAAAAAATGTCAATGAAGCAGACGTCAAAAGTTCGAACATACTGTCAGGTACGTTTGAGCCAAAGAAACGCGTACAAGGCGAGTCAGACACCAAAAGTCTGGACATGTCAATACGGTAAAGTCAATGGGACGCGTACAAGGCGATCCAGACACCAAAAATCTAAACGTACTGGTGCGTGAAAGCCTAAAAAAGCAAGCTAGAATCACCGGGAAGCTGAAAACGAATAACCATACTTGGGGGAGCGGTGTCGCCTGTGCAATAGCTAGCAGAAGAATGAGCTATGCTTAGTCAGGCGACGCCTCAACGGGGTAGAGAGGATACCATAACAATGCCATTTACTCGTATGCAAGCAAATTCACGTCACAATGTTGCTGTTTGTTGTACGACGACGCTGTTGATCAATCTCTAAAGGTGTTGTTGTTGTTGATGTTCTCACATCAACTCTCATAATCAAGTCCGTGGTCACAAGACAGGCTCCAGTCACTCTGGAGCTGAGGAATACCCCAGGGAAGAACACAAAGAACTCAAGGTGGTATACGCATATATCACAGCTGACGCAATTTATGCCTCCACCAGAAACATATCAAAGTGAAATCGGGAGTCAGTCTACGATGTGCCAGGTCCATACCGATGCATACGTGTCATTACTCGCGCCTGGAAAAACCGACTATACCGCTTGCCACCCAAGAAAGACTACCACGTATATATTACACGTAGTATCTATCACTACGCATACGCACGGCAGACGCAAGTCGATTGGAAAAAAAGAAACACAGAAAAGAAAAGAAGATAAAGGAAAGGAAAGAAAAGAGAAGAGAGCGAAAAAAAAACGAAAAAGGAAAGGAAAGAAAAGAGAAGACAAGAAAAGCAAGAAAAGACAAGAAAAGCAAGAAAAGGCAAGACAAGAAGAGGAAGCAAGAAAAGGAAAAGAGAAAAAAAATGTCATACTAGGAGACCCTAGGAACTGACTATAGACGGCGTTGGGCTCATAGAGGGTATCAAGTGCATCATCAATGGCACTGGGGAAAGAACGCAACATGGCGAAGAAGTCAGGGCGGTCTTACGCTATCTTGTGACGGCCATTAGAAGGCCCACAACGTTCAAGACGACGTTGGCCAAACCCAGACATCAGTCTCTTCGGCATGACGCCCCCCTCCCCCCCCCCCTCCTCCCCTCCCCCCCCTCCCCCCCTCCCCCCCCCCCCCCCCCCCCCTCCCCCCTTCCCCCTTCCCCCCCCTTCTCCCTCCCCGCGGCCGCATAGAGATGCCGACTGGTGGATGGCGCTGCCGCAGCCTTTGCGCGTCACTCTGCAGCTTTGCGTCTCTCCGTTTCATGCCAATTCTGCATGAACAACTCGGCTCCCTCCTCTACTCGTCGAAACCATCTGCCAGCCTTCTGAGCAGCCTTTCGCCACCCTTCGAATTTCATTCCAAAGACCGGTATATCCTCCTTCAGATGACCCATCCAGTCTTTCTCTTGCCCCTCTGAGTAGCCCTTACCCCCAACAAGCTCCCCAAACATCACCCTCTGTGGCAGACGCTTCTCCCCCATACGTGCTACCAATCCCGCAAACAATATCCTCCGTTTGCGCACTATCGCCTCTATGCTCTCGGGAGCTGTCTTCGCAAGCGCGTCGGCGTACGATAGGGTGTGGTCGTCGCGCTTCCGTTTCCGCCATCCAAGGCATCGGAGGAGCATGGAGTGGTGAACCCGTCGTAGCCTGTCATAGTCAGGCTTCTTCGGCAAGACGCCGCGTTGTTTCAATGCTAAGGTCTCTGTCTGCGGTGATAGCCCCGACCAAGTACACAAACTCGATTGTTTGTTTGCATACCTGGCCGGCTGCATTGATTGTGAAGAACACCTTTCCCCCGCCTTTGGTTTCCAGGAACATTATCTCCGTTTTTGCCTCGGATACCGTAAGCCCGAACGACGAGCACGCAGTCGCGATCACTGTCATCATCCTCTCCAGCCCTTCTGATGATCGCGACACGATGCCCGCATCGTCCGCGTACAGCATACCCCACAACCTCTGCACCTCCTCCCCCTCCTTCCCCCTCCGCCCGTCGACTTTGCCTGTGCGTGAATTGCCCTTCTTCTCGCCTTCCTCCTTTCGTTGGAGCTGCACCATGTTGTCCGTGATGGCTGCATCAGCGAGAAAGCGTTTCTCGGCCCCACGCAGTACCGCCGTGAAGAATATGTTGAACAGCAGTGGCGCGAGCACGCATCCTTGCCTGAGACCTTGCCCCACGTCGAACTTATCCGAGCACTCTCCATCATCCAGCCGCACGCATGCTTGCATATCGTCGTGGAATTGGCGGATAACAGGCGGGCATTCTCGGTGGCACGCCAAAACGAGCAAGGATATCCCACAGAAGGGTTCGGTCGACGGAGTCGTATGCTTTGGTGAGGTCGATAAAACACAAGCACAAGGGGGTGCCCTTCTTCCGCGCAATTTCCTGCAGTCGTCATACTACGAACATCAAGTCAACCGTCGAGCGTTGGGATCTGAACCCACACTGTTCCTCCGGCAGAATGTTCTCGCGTTCGCAATA
The DNA here is from genome assembly GCA_012845835.1 of Undaria pinnatifida. Classification (NCBI taxonomy): domain Eukaryota; class Phaeophyceae; order Laminariales; family Alariaceae; genus Undaria; species Undaria pinnatifida. The sequence continues at coordinate 13,961,975 of JABAKD010000011.1, forward strand.
GTCACTCAGGCGACCCGTGATGACTTTGAGGAGTACTTTGCCGGCGTGAGCCACGAGGGAGATGCCACGATAATTGCTACACTCAGTCCGATCTTTCTTCTTGTGAAGCACCTTAATCGTTGCATCTTTCCATTGTTGCGGTACGCCACCTCCCCTCCTCACAGCGACGATGATATCGTGGAACTTTCCGTGGGTGTTCAATTCTCTTTCGTCGGCCAAAACCTTCAAGAGCTCGGCCGAGAGACCATCGGGCCCTACCGCCTTTCGGTTCGCCAACGCACGGATCGCCTCCTCTACTTCGTACCTAGACGGGACATCGTCCAATGGTCTGCACGTGGGCCACTGCTTAAGCTCGTCCACAATGCTCGGATCAAGGGTCGGCGACTTGGTGTTAAGCAGTTTGTAAAACCATCTCACCCACTGCTCGCGGATGAGGGCATTATCCCGCAGCAATCGACCTTCCTCGTCTTTCATGTCCTGCGAGTTAAACGTCCTCTTTCCTTCCACATCCATCCCCTTGAGGTGTTTGTAGAAGCCGAATTGATCACCTTCTCGGATACGCCCTTCGAGTTGGCTAACGTAATCTTCGAAGAACCTCTCAACAGCTTCCGCCCGCGTGAGCTGTTTGGTGGTCGCCATCAAGGCTTGCCGTAGATCACGGCCGTTTGGAGCACAATGGATCCGTTTCCTCGCGTCTTCGCTATCCTGCCATCGTGCATTTAACTCCGCTTTCGTCGCCTCGGGCGCACACCAGCCCCTCGGTACTTGTTTGCACCGAATAGATGTATACGCAGCTGGCACGGGAACGCGTGGCGGTGACTCAAAATGGTGACACAGAAGTCTCTTGTGTATCAATCGGCCGCCAAGTGACAGCTCATGGCGAACCATGTAGAGGGAAAACATCCGGCTAAATAATTCCCCCATTTGTCCCGCCGAGTGTCCTCTTACAATCTCTCATCAATATATGGAACTCCCTAATATAGACTAATATGGATCGTCTCCGTCATGTTCATGAGTACCATCAACATCCCCCCTACTCATCATGCATGACGACCACACTAATATCTCCCCTGCTCTGTTCATGACAAATCACGACATGGCAGGGTTGATACATCGCGATATCACTGTCAACTCATCAAACTCAGGGACCAAAGTCAAAAACCAGCGAAGCATGTAAAATCTCAAAGCTTCAAAGTCTCATACAAAATAACGACAGTCTCATGCTGGAAACATCAACTACTTCTCTAAAAGCATTGCCAGGAAAGATAGCACCATCCTCGAAATTACCCAGGGAAAGCGGCATGTTCTTCGGATTTGTAACTCAAAAACAAACTTCCTGATTATTCTCGAATTCCTTGAGGCACGAGTACCCAAATGCGGGACCTATTATAGCAGAACCAGGAAAAACGAAACTAGGTACTATACGAAAACGCAACCAACCGCAGAAACTCGATCTACATGTATGCTGCACACTGCACGATGAAACGTGCAACACACGTAGCAGCGGAACATTGCAACAACAAATAAACATAATTACCCTTATCTCGGTCGCGGTCGGTCGTTAAACTTTCGTTTTTGGACTTTTGGTCTGTACAGACTTCCAAAGTTGCACCTGCTGCTGAGCCCTTCGAACAGCTTCCACAGCTGCTGGGGCATTCGAACGGCTGTCCCAGAACGTCAAAACGTCAGCTATGTTTTGAAATTTCAATGCTGGTGGTGGTGATTAAGGCTGCAAATGTTTCATCCGCTGCTGCTGCCGTTCGTTTTTTTTTTCCCCTATCCGCTGCTGCTCACAACGTCAGCAGATTCCGTGTCGTACTTGGTGCTGAATTTTTACCGCTATACCACAGCGCTGTCGCCAAAGCTTCCAGCGCCACCGCCAGCCCCCCCGCGCAGCCGCGGCAGCCGCTGCTGCTGCTGCTGCTGCTGCTGTTGGTGTCTATACTGCGTAAGTTTTTAAAGGTAAAAAATCGGCTGTCTGTGGTCATGACCTTGCACAGCCTATCTTCCTCGCTACATACTCGTTCCATGGCGGAGTGGCTATGCGTGGGGAGCATGGGAGGGAGGGAACTGGCTGTGATAATGGCACTAGTGCTATCTGTGACTGGGCACCTTACTTAGGGGAAGGCGCTCAAGTGCTGGCTGCGGAAGTCGCCGTTGCTGCAGCAACGTGTTGCGCGAACTCGCATCGTTTGTTTCGGATCGCCCAACACAGCTGCAGCTTCGAGTATCTGTTTACACCAAGACAGCAGTCAAAACGCACATTCATCAAAAAGTACCCGCACATTGTTGCACATGGCCGGTCACCCATCGACCAGGGTATTTTCCAAGAAAATCTGGAAATACCTGGAAGGCGACAACAGCATCAGATCACCATAATTTATCTGGGCCGTCCTTTCAGCAGTAGTATCACAAATACAAATCTTCCTTACTTCCGATACTACACCCGGATCAATTACATTGGGGTATAGTTGCATGCTCTATCTGCCGTAAGGATGCGGGCGAACCCACGGGGATGCAAAATGCAAAAAAGCATCCGCCTCTTGCGTCACCCTTCCTCCGAAGGGGAACCTTGTAGCTACTACTGATAGGAGTATATCAGGTGCCGAATTCTCCCGAAAAATATTATTTCACTACTACTACTACTACTACGACTACCACTGCTACTACTATACGTATAAAATGGCGTTTTTCTCGAAAACAAAAAACTCTCGAACAAATAAATGAAAATATTTCCCCGAAACACGACGGATAAAACCCTCACTCATCAAGATATAACTACGCCCGTCCCGAAAAGCGCATCAACTGTTCATCAGAAAATCAATCCCGGTGACAGCGAAACCCCGTGTTGTTGTAGTTGAGCGCCTTTGTCAAGAAAACAGCATGCTGATTATCCGACTTTACATGGGTAATGCTAGGTATATTATAAGAGTGTTCGTATCCACCACGAGTAGCCCACGCGGTCACGTGACTCAGTGTGACTCAGTGATCTACCTATTAATAGTGGATAGCGCTATAGACTATAATTAACAGAGATTGGGTCGTGGGTTCGAACCCACCGACTTCATATTTGACTTCCGTAAAAATTGTGCAACTAACTGTGTAGTCTATTAATAACCATATCGTAGGATTATTTCACAAGCACCATATCATAAATGAAATATAGATGTACCACGCAGCTTGCGAAGTTGAGTTTCAACAATTCAATCGGTCGTACTCACAGCTGACGCTTTTCATTTTTTTTTTGTAAAATAGCTAACAGAAAATGGGTCGTGGGTTCGAATCATACGGACTTCATATTATTTTTCTTTTTCGAGCGTGCGCACTGGAAGACACTATGAAAAGTCATCCGGGTGATAGCAAAAAGCCGTGCTGTACTTGGGCGATTTTGTCACGAAATCTACATGCTGACCATCCGACTTTAAATGGGTCATGTTTGTTATATAGCGCTATCCACTAGGTAGCCCACGCAGTCACGTGACTCAGTGGTCTAGTGGATAGCGCTATAAACTAACAGCCAACGCAGTCACGTGACTCAGTGGTAGTAGTGGATAGCGCTATATAACTAACAGAGATTGGGTAGTGGGTTCGAATCCCACCGACTTCATATTTGTCGTTCTTGAACGTGCGCGCTGGAAGACATTCTACATAGTTATTATAGTGTATTTCTAGAAGCTACGAGTAGTCTCGTGGCGAGGGATGAGATGCCTCGGAATTGGTTAAAGCTCGGTGGGATTCAACGAGACTCAGTAGTCTGGTGGATAGCGCTATGTAACTCTCAGAGATTGGGTCGTGGGTTCGAATCCCACCGGCCTCATATTTATCTTTTTGGAGCGTGCGCGCTGGAAGACATTATGAATAGTTCTTTAGTGTATTCCTAGCACCTAGTCTGGTGGCGAGGGGTGAGATGCCTCGGAATTGGTTAAAAGTCGGTGGGATTCAACGAACCCGAAAACCATATTTTTGTTAGTTATATAGCACTATCCACCAGACCTCTAAGTCAAGTGACTGGGTGGTCTAGTGGGTAGCGCTGTATAACTAACGGGTAAATACAAACTTCCCCTCGAAATTGAAATTAAGCTCCCGAAAAAAGGAGTGTCACACGTCGATGTGCTTCGAGTTCGACGTGCACGCTGGGTGTTTTGTGCCATGCGCTTTGCCTCTTGGTTATCCTCGAAAATCGAAATGCGCGTTGCACCAAACCTGGTAAAATAAAAGTCCGCATGAACCGCACGGACATCGCCTCCTTAATGGTGTCTGCCAGCGCTAAATACTCGGCCTCAGTAGTAGAGAGCGTGACGCACTTATGACTTCTCGAAGACCTGCCTACACACGCCCTCGCACATTTAGTAGCACAACCTGAGGCCGACCTCCTGTAGGTGGCTTTGCTGGCATAGTCAGCATCCGCAAATGCTGCATGCTCGAGCCCACTACCCTTCTTGAAGTGTTAAGATACGGCCTCGAAAGGCCTGCAATTATCCGTGTTGAGATAATCTGGATGGGTTTCGAATGAAACGATTTGCGTTTTGTATTCGGGATAGTAAGGAAATAGATCGGAGGCGCGAGCCTCCGATCTCAGAAACCATCCGGGGCTCTGGTGGAATCGAATAAAGCTACGACTACGAAGGCTAAGAAAGTGAGTACTCTCCGAGGACCTGCTCAATTGGCAGACCTGCAGGGGACACTCTGTGTCTCCGCGCTATACCCTTACATTATGGCGTCGCAGCGTTCGATTGCACACTCGAGTACCGCAAAGGCAGCGCCAACGGCATCGCTGATTTTTCTGGCCCACTTCCCAGAGCCAGCTACGGAGTACGACCGCAGTGGCTTGACAAGCTTCAACCCCGTGGGTTTGACAAACCCCAACCCCGCTGAAGGTAACGGTATCTACCTTCTACGGACCGGCAGGCTGCGCGCTCCCTCCTCGCCGATCTCAGGGGTCGGGTTGGGTGGACCCGTGCCCCACACCGAAGTAACTGATTTGGGCGGGCTCGTGCTCCTCGCCACAAACACTGTCTTGGGTGGGCTCCCTCTCACCTCTACCGCATTTTACGATTTTCGCACACACGAGCCACGTATAAGGATTGACAGCCTTTCTGCTCCCCCGGGGAGATTCGTCGCTCATGGTTCTGCCTCCGTCGCCACTACCGAAGCCTGTACCGGCCGCTTCGATCTCGCCTGCCGCTGACACCATTTTTGCTTCGGTTTTGGCCTTACCCATCGAGGGCGGCAAGGGGTCCGCAGAAGCCCTGGCTGCAGCAACGCCCATCGCACAGCCAACTCCTCTATCAAGGAGTTCTACACAGAAGACGGCCTCTGCCGCGACCACCGGTTCGACTGTGTCCGTCTCTGCCTTGCTTGGCACTTCAGCCCCTCCGTCGTCGACGACGCGCCGACGGACAGCGACAGCAACGGGTAATGCACCCCTGCTGTAGATTATGGATTCGGGCCCGGCGGGGCCCCTCGGCCATCTCCGGCGGGGCCCCTCGGCCATCTCCCAGACGAGGTACAACCCCACCGCGAGTCCCACGGCCGCGGCCGGCTCCGCCCGCCGCCGCGACCCCTGCTCTTGCCTACTCGCCGGTCCGCACGGTGCCACTCCTCTTTTACGGCTCACGCCTTCTCCTGATGACACGCCAGCTGCACATACAGGGTCGGAAGCCCTCAGCGACTTTGCTGAATCGCGGTTCGCTGAATCCGTCGCGCGTTATCCGCATGCCGATTGGAAGCGAGAGCAGCACGCTAAGCCGACGTGCCACGTCATGATGCGTTACATCTCTATCGACCGGCCATCGGTCCTGCCCCCCGACGTTTGGGCGTGCTACCCCTTGCACGAGCGTCCCTCCCTGTCAGACATCCAGGAGCTGGCGAGGGTCGACTACATACAACCGACGACGACATCGTTATACTCGTCCGTAACCCGACACTGCTGCCGACGAGGTCTGACGAACCCAACGCTGTGGGGCGAGCTACTTGCTTGCTAAACGACGAGCCTGTTCGCATCTACGTCCCCCTGCTCATGCGCCCTTGGATCATGCAAGCTTGTCACTTGGCGGCCTCTTGTTACCTTGGCACCACCCGCACGTTGCGCATGCTGGAGCCGTTTTATTGGTGGATTGGCATGAATGTGTGCACCCTGTGGTGGCTTCGCCACTGCTTGAAGTACCAACCGCCGAAAACCCCACGGCTGACTGTCCGCTGGCCAATCATCTCAATGCCTCTACCAGAAGGCCCAGGTATCGCCGTCAGTGTTGACTACTTTGGCCCCCTCCCGGTCACACCACGAGGCAACACCTACCTCCTGCGGTTCACCGATCGCTTCAGTAGTCGGGCCGACATGTTCCCCGTCAGTACCGCTGAGCTCACCGCGGAGGGTACAGCCAATATCCTGGTGAACCAATACATCCCCTTGTGAGGGTGCCCGCGCACCATACTCTCGGACAACGGCCTGCAGTTCTGCTCCAAGTTTTCACAAGTTGTATATCAGCTGTTGGGTGTGCACAAGCTTGCTACAAGCTCCTATCATCCCAACTATGACGGGGGCGTTGAGCGGGTAAACAACACTATGGCCCAAATGCTGGCTACGGTGGTCAACGAGCGACAAGACTATAGGTACTTGCATCTGCCCCACGTCGAATTCGCTTACAACAATTCAGTCAGCGCGGCGACGGGTCTGGCGCCCAACGCGATCCACATGGGCAGACTCTCACGGCTCTTCCCCCCCGGCTTTCGACCGTACTGGCGTCGTGGGAAACCAGATTCTAGCCCGCGAACACCTGGACTATTGCGATTTGGCCACTGACGGGAAAAAGCGCGCGAACGACATTGTTCGCGCACACCACGTCCTCACCGCTTATCGTCTTAACCGCAGAAAGTCCGCCCTCGCCGACGCGCTGCGTCCAGCACCTAGCTTCGCTACGGGTGGTTGGGCATGGGTGTACAATATGGTGTACAATTCTGCCTCTACCATCCGCCAGGGTGTGAAGGCGAACATCGACGCCAAGGTACTCAAGGCCAAACTCGCGCTTAACTGGACGGGCCCGTACAAGATCCTGGCAGTCGGTCCCTGCTTCGCCACCGAGATCCCGGACGGTTCGCCGCTCGGGAGCAATCTCTCCTATTTGAATCTCCCTTTCGACCTGCCCGGTTTGGACGCTCGTCGGCGTGTGACCATCGAGCGCTGCAAACCCTGCGCCAACCCCCACGATAGCGGGGACATGCTCAAATACCTACCGGCGGAGCTGACGCAGTACGTGCTGAACAAATTTTCCAAAAAGTCCCCGCCGTACCAAGTCACTCAAGACGACGTTTTGACTCCCCTCCAACGGCTGGAGGTGGAGCAGACCACCGGTCATCCGTCGGCACGGGGGCGAGATGGCGTCATCGCGGTGCTATCCGAGACGCATTGGGCGGGACTCTCCGAACCTTCCTGGGAGCGGGAAATGGACCTCCACCTCTCCCGCTCCCACATCTTGCGTTATTGGGCCGGAACCCCGGACCAGCACCGCCCAACCAACCGCCTCTACCGCCGAATGCGAATCGGGGCGGCACAACGCGAGCTCTCCCGCAACGACGCGGAACGTTTCCTAGCGCCGGACTACGCCTGTGTTCCCCGCGCCGATTGGTTCCGTCGCTACCACGACACGGTACTTCCTAAGGGAGCCCACTTTTGGTACAAGGAAGACGATGGGTTATGGTGGCTTGGAAAAATCAGCGCGAGCACTACCGAGGACAAGGTATACCTGGTCCGCTTTCTGGACGACCCGGAACCGATTGAACCTCCTCTTCCCCCGGCGCGCTACACGACTTCGACGAGAGCCGTACGAGGCTCTTGGTGCCTGCAAGTTCACATCGCCAGTGCGTTTCCTCGGGGGATCCAACGTAACGTAGACGAATCTCGAGGCGCGGCCGTGGCCAGTTGACTTTCAAGCCGCCACCGCTCCTCGATAGTTCACCATTTTTGGGGGTTATGAGGTTTGAGGGTTGTTCGTAGTGTCCTGGGAATCTTCGTCGGGTTTTGGGGCGGTTTTTTCCATTTTTATTTTCTTTTTGTCCTACCGAACCCCCTGCTCAGTACCGGGACAGGGTTCAGGTAAAACGCCGCTATCTGAGGCGCAGGGTTCATTTTCGCCCTGCCGATGCCCTCCTCAGCCCAGAGCCGGGGGGCGATTAGGGTACCCTGTTCGCGCGTAACGTGGTACAGGGCTATGTACGGGTCTGTGTGTCATCTTCTATCTTTTTTTGTGTTGCATTTGTTCTACTTTGTTTTTTTCGGCTAAACACTTCCCCCGCTTGCGGGGCTGTAGGTGCTGACACGTTCCATCCCGGGTATTTGTCGTTTCCTCCTCTAGCCCCCGCCATGCCGATGGCCCGCGGGAGGTTTTTGGCATGATTTCTCCTTTGTAATAGCGCCTGTGTTCGCCTCCATATCGACGAGGGCTCGCCTCGCCATCGACGAGGGCTCGCCTCGCCATAGTGCCTTCCCTATGGTTGGTTTGCCCTACAGCCTTTTCGGCCCCCCTCCCGCCACACCGGTGGTATGCGCGGCAGGTTCTAGAGCCTTTTCCGCCCCCGCCCCCGCCACACCGGCGGCGGTACGTGGCAGGTTTTTGATGGGTAGCTTTTGCCTTGTTATAGGGTCTGCGTTTCCTTCAACTGATTTCTTTGCGTGTTCCTGGCTCCATAGCCAGACCGTTAGAGGTGTGGGAGTGGGTTTTGAGGAGCCGCATCTTCAACTCATGGTCTAGTTCGTAGAACCGGAGCTTCCCCGAATCTCCCATATTTCTGCATATGCGGCTCATCAGGGTGGGCTAGTGTTAAGATACGGCCTCGAATGGCCTGCAATTATCCGTATTGAGATAATTTGGATGGGTTTCGTATGATAAGGTTAGCGTTTTATATTCGGGATAGTCAGGAAATAGATCGGAGGCACGAGCCTCCGATCTCAGAAGCTATCCGGGGCTCTGGTGGAATCGAATAAAGCTACGACTACGAAGGCTAAGAAAGTGAGTACTCTCCGAGGACCTACCTGCTCAATTGGCAGACCTGCAGGGGACACTCTGTGTCTCCGCCCTATACCCTTACATAATGTAATGCCGAAATCACTCGTAGAAAAGACATGCTCTAAAATACCAATCGCTGTCCTCCAGTGTACCTCCCTATCTGCGCTGATTCTCGTACCTTGCTACCGCTCTCATCGCGTTTGCCATATCCGGTCGTGTGTGGTTCGCAAGCCATATGAAGCGCCCCGCCAACTCACAAAAAGGCCAATTACCCGCAGGTTCATTCTTGTCGAATACACCAAACTCTAGACCAGTCGAAAGCGTGGTATTCCTCCCAGAACAAACACCAAACCTCGCCGGAGTGGTTTCAGCGAAACCTTGTTGCGAAATAGTCTAAATGCCAGCATCCCAATCACTCGAAAAACGGCAACCAGATCAAGGCTAGGGTATTGTAATATCATACTCTATTGCACTCTATCATTGTAGCATCATACCCCCTTTTCACTTCCCGGTCTGAGGCACTATTCATGTTAATAGCAAGAGTGACTCTGTACCTCACTGACGAAAACACTTCAGGCGATTTGTTTGGCGCAGCATCTACTAATATAAAGCTAATCATCCCAATTGGGATTCATGCCGTAAAATTAAAGCAACACGAAAGCCTATGACCGCAAGGAACAGGGATCACTCGCGCAAGTGATCCAGAACCACTGCGAAAACAAAAGGGGCCCCCCTGCAGTAGCATAGGTGACCAGGACATCACCCAAACTCGCCAAGATTATTGATCGGAGCAAGACGGTTCAACCCTTCACAGAACTGGTCGCACGTAGCCTTAACTCCTACTGCAATAATACCTTCCATATGAACTATTGTTACTATAGAGACAAAGCCCGACTCGATCCATCGCAAGACATAAGCATCATCGGGGCTCGGCTCAAATCTTAAGACTCTCCATGTGGGTGAGTAGATGGTTGTGCCACGACCTCGACGCTTGCGTCAAGCCGCAGAGACTGCGGTTCAACCTGACTGCCTTACCATAAATTTTGCCGCAACAGAGGTAGTAGCATAAAAACATCCTCTTCCAGATTCGACTGGACGAACTTGCTCGGCATCAAAATGACGAAAATCCAAGCCCAACTCGCTCGCGATAGCGCCTAACAAGCGAACCAAAATGCCGCAGGCGTCGGGGGAAAAGTCTCGAAACCAATACCCTCACGCTGCTTGAAACCTCGCGTCACCAGTCTCGTCTTCGCCCGAACCACATAACCATGCGCGTTGGACTTCTAGACGTACACCCATTCCGTCCGAGATGACAGTCAGGTCGCCTGGTTGCTACATATCCCCGAACGTCCCCGCGATCGCCAGTTCACGGTACTCCTTGTCCATCGTCTGCGTCCAGATGGCCGAATACTCTTCCGCACACGCTTCAGCATACGAGTTGGGCGTCGAAAGCTCGCTCATCGGGCGTATGGAATGAGGGGGATTATCGTGCGACGGAGCTTGGTGAAAAAGTGTAAGACCTATACCCTCCCACGCTGTCATTGGCGACAGCAGCCTATGCCCCGCAGCCTCTTGGTCCCGCGCAATCTCCCCCCTGGTCCGGCCACTCTGCACGTCGGCATCCTCCGGGCCCGGGTTATAATTACCCAGCTCCCGAGCAGCACTCTGTGAAAGCTGTGGCTGCAGTGACTATTGCGGTGGCAACGGCAGCGGCGACGGCGGCGGCGGTGACGGTGGCGGTGGCGGCGGCGATCACGATGATGATGGCTGTGACGGCGACGGTGACGGCTCATGTGGTGGCTGCTGCGGCGGCGGCAGCGGAGTTGACAACGTCGATTGCGTCGGCCACATTGGGGGCGGTGACGGCGGCTCGGACAATGCTCCGGAGTCTTCCAGAGGATCCGGTGAACCGGGGACGGTGGCAGTGACGGTGGCGGCGGAGAGCCCTCCCTTTCCGGAGGCAGTACCCCCACAAACAGTTTCACCAGGTGCTCCCAAGTAACGACGCAGGAGTACAACTTCCGTTTGGACACGAGCAGGATCTTGCAACAGTCTGCCGAGTGGTGGTTTCCGCCATTGAGGTAGAAACAAGCCTCCGTCTTGGGCCCCGACTTCAGGGTCCTCCTTGCGTGCTGAAATCCCGGATTAAAGAACGAGAGTAACGAGTAAACGGCGTTCGCCCATGGAACTTCCGGTATGGCGCGTGCATGTCCGGCCGAACAGACGGGGGACCTCCAGGCGAGACGCCATTTCAAGCTCCAGCATCATGGCTATCCATCGCTTGCCCACACCGTCATGCTTCGGCGAGCCAAGGGGCGTGTACTCGCGATGGATGCCACGCTCGTTGAGCGTCACCACAAAATCCGCAGCTTGATGAACTCGGTGTCGTTGTCCGGGCTAACTCATCCCACGGTGGACGGGACTCCCTTGACGCTGATGTCGGCCAGAAAACAAGCGAAGGCCATCGGGACATCGGACTTCCGTTTAAAGAAGTACGGCCATTCCATCCGCGAATAGTCGTCTACGATCATCATCAAGTACTAAGCACCGCCGGCAGACGTAGGTTGTTGCCCCGACAGGTCCATGAAACGACGCTCCAGAGGCCTCGTGGAGCGGCACTCGGGCGTCCACGGCATCACCATCCTCCTCCCCTTCGCCACAGAACACCCAGCACAAGAAACCAACTCACCTAAAACCTTAATGCCTATTTGACGTGCCGTCTCACGAAGAATGTCAGCATTGGAGTGAGCAAAGAACACATGAACATCGCTAATATCAATCCTTCTCATCTCATCGGGAGCCAATACGTTGGCAGCAATCGGAGTCGCAACAATCCGAGAGGCCTCTACGTATGAACCGGCGTCCCTATGCATGAACGACAAATCCCCATCCAGCATGTGAGCTCCATCAACATCAAGCGTGACGGGGCATTACCGCATGGAGCGACAACAGGTTGAATCGCACACCGGGTACATGAGCTACGTCCAAGAGCTTAACCTGCACGTCACCCTGCCGACTATGCATTACCATCGGTATCTTACCGAAGCAACGAACCTTCAGTGACCTCATGTCGCCAACGACCCAAACACTCCTACCAAGATGGGGGGTAGCTAAGGGAGGGGGGGAGTACACTCTACCATACATAAGGAGTTTCCAGTCACATGGAAAGTCGCACCCGAATCTCAGCTACCCACTCTTCTCTCCCTTTTACCCCAAAAAATGACTACATCCAATCTTGCCTTTATTCGCAAACTTCGCGGTCAGGAGATGCGGATTGAACGTAGGAGGTGTACAGCTGCCGTTGTTCGTTTGGTCGGGGAAAGGACTCGAGGAGGGTTGAGGAGGGGAATCTACGGCCGAGGTACACCCACCGCTGCCGTAGGGTGTCTCCTGTATCCAGATACCACCGTCGTGCGTGGAATAGGGGTGTTGGGGGCAACATAATGAATCGCGACGTTCATATACCCGAGGGAAACCGAGCACTCTGCGATGTAGTTACCCGGGTGCAAAGCCCCCTTGGTCCCCTCGGTGCACCATTCGGCGGGGGACCCCAGCCCGTCGGAGTTCTCACCAGCGGCGGGAGCATAGGCGGCATAGCCCCAGTCGGTGGGTCGGTAGGTACCCAACGTATCGTGGGAACCTGTCCCCCCGTCCAAAACGGTTTTGGGCTAGACTCAAATCCCAAAGATACCTGCACGACGCAGCATCCTAACGCCGTTGGGAGCCAGTTACGCCCTCCAGTGCAGCTCTCCCCTCACCGCCACCGTTTCGCTCCAAGTGGATGTGCTGCTGCTGTTGGATTGCTGCTGCTGCTGCTGCTACTGCTGCCCACTCTTTTACCTCCCGCCTCTCAGAAAGTTGCGACATGCCTAGTGGGCTTCCAGCTCGGGTGTTGACACAGGAATCGACGATATTGCAGGAGTGGACGATGCTGAACCCCTCGCTGCTGTTTCTCCGCGCCTCCCCCCACCGTCCCCCCTAGCTACCTCAGTGAGCAACGCTTCCTCTGGGCGTGCAGCTTCTGCTCCTCCACTGTACTTCGCAGGACCTCCGTCTCCTCTCTCATTTCCCTCATCTCTCTGCTCTTGTCCTCTGCTCCCACGCTAGCGGTCATGCGTCGTATATCAGTATCAGGCATTAATGACATTTTCCCTCCTGTCTAGGCTGGCCTGGGCTACGCTCAACAATAGAAGATAATCACCCCAATAGTGTGTTCATTGATATCTAAAGGTGAATACGCAGCTGGCACAGGAACGCGTGGTGGTGACTCAAGGCGGTGACACAGAAGTCTCTCTTGTAATATCTGGCCGTCGAGTGACAGCTCATGGCGAACCATGTAGGGGAAACATCCGGCGATCCTGATTAAAACCATGTATGAGACACTCGGCGGGATGGCTATATAATATCCATTCGTCCCGCCGAGTGTCTTCTTAAACCTTATACATAATGCACCATCAACATATGGAACTCCCTAATATAATATGGATCATTTCCGTCATGTTCCTGAGCACCATTAACAGAAGCACCTACTCTAGCAGAGGGTTCCAACTGACGTAGCACATCGTTTCCACGCTGTTAGGGGCACTTTCCTCAGGCGATCACTGACATGGGCAGTTCATTTTTTCATGGCACCGGTTATAATGAATAGCTCAAGCGCGAAGCGGGAGCCTTTTTTCCCTGGTTTTCCAAGGGAAAAAAGCCTCTTCAGATCGGATCGCAGACGAGGGTAGTGTGCCTTCACTGTTGACGTTTTTGCGCTCTTTGTTTTTCACATGGGAAGGGTTCAACTAAGTGTTAATACTAGGTGGTAAGAGTGATACAACTTGCACAACCCCCTTTGCACTTACTCGGCCTATAATCATAGAAGAGCAGATGAAGCAAGAAGAAGTAAGACAGTACGAGCGTTCGCGCCGATCTTGGAAGCGCCTGAGACGCTCGTACGAAGAGAACACGAAGACGTTACAAATAGTTCCGCCATTCTCAACAAGGGGAAGAGCAGAAGAAGCAATAATTTGTAGCTAGGGGGCGCAGAGGACCCGTGACGAAGAGGCAACAGGTGTGAGCGTATTCGTGTACCCAATATATACCAACGTTACAGCCGTCATCCATGAAAGCAGTAGACATCGGAGGAAATCGTTAAGCAACAAGCGAGGCACCCAGGAAAAAGAACGAAAACCCGTAACAAGACTCCACTACCTGGTACGGTAAGAATGCTTGAACCACACCCAACTTCGATACCGAGTCGGGGCCGGCAGTGTCGGCTCCGGGACTCATGTAATTTACGCCCAGTACCACACAAATAGCACAAACCCCAAACCCAGCAATGCTGCAGGGCCGACGATGTCGGCCCCGCGCGACTCATCTACATTACGCCCCGTACTACACAAGGACGCAAACACCCAAACCTATTTACGAGGACGAGGCTAAGGCGCCAGGGCTGACTAATTTTTCTCCGCGGGACTCGTCTACGTTGCGAACAATACCGTATATGAGGGAGCTCCTATGTGATTTTGCAGACAACATGAGCCGCGGTCCGTGCCAAGAGCCGTAGTGTACCTAATACAAGACAGAACGAGAGTGACGGGCCCGGGTTCATCCAGGAAGCGCACCATGTACTTTCTTGAATACGAAGTACGCACATAATTGTTCCAAGCCACCAGACTCCATCACAGACCTGGTACCAGAAGGAAGCTTGGCGGGCAAGATGGCGTCGCTGAAGCGGCGATACCAAGTGCGATGAGTGAGGTGGTGGGGCAGAGAGTTTGACGGTAAAGTTGTTGAGGACGTAGCATGAGAGTCTCCTTGGAAGGTATCGGGGGAGGTCGTCGGTGTTGTGTGGGTTGGTACCAGGTTTATATCGGGCTACCCAAACACAACAGCGGGCATCCGGACCGGGCCTGTTGTTGGGGAGGTCCAAGTAGAGCAAGTTGGTGGCCAAGGGGCGTCCATCCGGCGTTGAACCCGAAGATGCGTGGAGCACCAGCTTCGCTTTGTTGAGAATCCTGGCGCCGGTGCCAGATCCGGCACCCTGGCGAAAGGTTGCGGTCCACGCCCAAACATCGAAGGTGTAGATAGGTATGTCTTAGCGTGCACCCAATAGCGCTGAACCACGGGGCCTTACGCAGGGCGACGGTGAGGATGTGTTGTTCCCGTACCAGGCCGTTCACGCGCCGATGGGGATCAGCTCCGAGATCGTAAAATTCGAGGTGGCCGCGCTCGAGGCTTTGGTGGCAGCGAGCGTAAGGACGCTCGAAGACGATCAGGTGAAGGCAGAGCAGGCGGTTTATATGCATTTCGATGGGGGCCAACCCGGTGGCGACGCTGACAGAGTTTTCATGGGCGAATGCCACGTGCGGCAAGAGCACGTCCCAGTCGTCCTGTCATTCGTTGACGACCATCGCAAGCAGTTCGGCCATGGTATGAATCACTCCCTCGACGCCATCGTTGCCATTGTGATGGCAAGCGCTTGTCGTGATTTTCCCCATGCCTACGAGAAGTAGAAGCTTGTACGCGGTGAGTACCAGCTTGGAGCAGACGCAATTTTTCGCATACCTAGAAGCTTGTGCACAGTGAGTGTCAGCTTGGGAAAGAATTTAAGGCCGTTATCCGGAAGGAGGCTGACCGGGTATCCTCATGGAGGGAACTGCTGGTTTGCCATAGTATTGGCTGACCCTTCCGCCGTGAATCCGCTTCGGAATTGGGCTACGTTTATGTGCGTCGGCTGAAACAATCCGTGAATAGGAAGAAAAAGTAATTCCCCCTTGGTAGAGTCGGAAGGGCGCCGTAGTAGTCGACGCTCACCGTGAAACTGGGGCCGGATAGTATAATATGGGCGACAATGGGCCAGCGCACCGTCTGCCGAGAAGACTTTGCGCCTGGTGCTTGAGGAAGCGACGGGGCCGCCACCGTTTCCAGATGTGAATGTCAATCCATCAGCAAAACGCCAACGTTTGAGCATAAAACGTGTGTGAGAGACGGCAAGGTGGCAGAACACCTCAAGTGGCATGCTTGTACAATGCACGGCTGTATGTGCGGTGAGGCGTATGTTCGTGTGGGATCGTGATCGTCGTCCAAGAGGCGGGCCGCACCTCTGCCGGGCTTATCAGAACAAGCCGGGGCGGGGGGCATTGATTTCCTCACGAGGTAAAGAAATTCGTGGCCGTCCGTGTAAAGGCGCTCTGTTCTTGCTGAAGAGCGTACTTCTGACACCAGGGGTCGTTTGTGAAACGGAACATGTAAGAGGAAGTCGCCCGGTGTAACCAAGGGAATTCAGGGAGAAGATATTAATTGGCGACGTCACACACTGGTTGGGCGCGTTGTTCGCGCGCCCAGCCGGTGTATCGCTCGACAGATTTGACAAACTTGACTTTTACTTCTTTACTCGACGTGGACATCTCGGAGTGAGCAGCGGGGGTGTTGGCGCTCAAAGGTATATCGGGCGACAGCACACCTAACAAGGGTGTAGCCCTGTAGACCGAATCGATGGCGCCTTGGATCGGCACTGTATAGACAGGGCCGAGGGGGATTCGAACGAAACGCCCGAAGGCGGGACGATCCGAGACAAGAGCAGTGTCCGCACGGCGGCTGGTTGGGTGGCGGGCGATTAAGTACGTTCCAGGTGGTTGAATCCGATGTCCACAGCAGCCTGAGGCGTACCAGCGGCGGCGGCTCGACGGCGGCGCGTGCGGATGAGATTCAACGGAAGAGGGGACGGCAGGGCCGTCTGAGAAGGTGAAGGCAGCCGAAGCGGAACCGCGGGCGACACTACACGGTTCGCCCGGGCGACACGCGAGGCTGAATGAGACAGAACAGATGGGCCGGATGACCAAGATCCGTTGTACTCCTAGCTGGGTCTGTACCGACAAGGGGGGGGGAAGAGATAGTTCCCTACGCCGATTTGTCGAGGGTGGTGGCCGATACGCCATCACGTATTGAGGGGGCAAGCTCTGAATAAACAGTGGTTTGTCCAACGCCGGCGCCCCTAGCTGAGGTTAGCAAGGATGCAAAATGCATACTACGAGCACGGAGGCGATGAGTATATCTTCGGCTCATGTGGAGGCAGGAAAACCGGATGGATGCTCGTGGAATGACATGAAAGGGGGCACGGACAACGAATTCTCCAAAAGAGGTGTCGAGGTCATCAACCCTCATTCGGAGCCCGTGTTCGCGAAAATTGCGAAGCTCGCGCTGGGAGAGCGCGAGCCCACCCAATCCAGGGCTCGAGTTTGGGGTCGCCAGTCCATCCAAGCCGATGCGCATGGCAGAGGGCCAGTTGAGAAAAAGGCCGTGGTGGCGGACGAGGAACATACATCATTTGTCGGAGTCAGGCCGCTGCGAATGGCACGGTCGATCTCGGTGGCGGGCAGCGCCAAGCGAGACAAAAAATCAGCTTTTCCGTCCCCTTGCGATATTCCAGCGTGTATCTGTACACGGTGAGAAGAAATTCAAACATCGTTGCACGTTGTGGTCCGCGATATTGTGTCGAGAACCTCCTCCTGGTACGTAGAACATATTGCGGATACATTCATTCGTCTT
The DNA here is from genome assembly GCA_012845835.1 of Undaria pinnatifida. Lineage (NCBI taxonomy): Eukaryota > Phaeophyceae > Laminariales > Alariaceae > Undaria > Undaria pinnatifida. The sequence continues at coordinate 13,979,512 of JABAKD010000011.1, forward strand.
TCCGCGGCTTCGGCACGTAACGTGCTAACATGCAATAGGGAAGGAGTGTTTCGTTTTCTTGGCGCATTGTCTTCAAGGTCGTTCTTCGCGGTTATCAACCGCGTCGGAATAAACTGCCGTCTTAATATCGAAATGTTGTTGTTTTCTACCCGATATATGTTACGTGGTCCTATCGGCCACTATCACCACTACTGCCGGTGAACTGCCATCTTCTTGCACAACGTTACTATCCTATTGGCCATCGTCGCTACTACCGCCGGTGAACTACCGTCTTCCTGCAAAACGTTACTATTTTCCGTGTGGTCCTATCGGCCACTATCGCGCTGTCAAGGTGTTGGATTCGCTTCATTGAGCGGGCGGCATCAGCCGCAGAACCTTGTACAGACTGGACCAAGGCTACGGTAGGGGAGCTACCCCCTTGTCCTCCTTGTCCTCTAGTGGGTATGAGCCACTCGCACGAGTGACGCTATATCTCAATGACGAAAATACTGTAGTAGGCGATTTGCGTGGCTCGGCATAGCTAGGCATTCCATTGCTGATTCACGTCGCAAAAATGGAAACAGCATGATGAATAAAAGCTAAAGATTGCAAAAGAACAGGGCGGTCACTCGCGCGAGCGACCCCGAGGCACGAAAAAAAAGCAACAGTGACCCCCTTACCGTAGCTTTGGTCTCGCTCGATACCTGGTATGTCTTGTGGAACTATATGTGATATAGTTATGGCGTGGAACCTGCGTCCCCGATGGAGTAGTATTATGGTATTTTAGGTGAATCTCTAATCCCTCTTTTTAAGGCCGTGGGTTTAAGTCTCGACGAGTGCATGCTCATGCTCGTGCGGACGTTTTCTTGCGGAAAAAATGACGAGCGGAAAGCGCGAGAGCGTGAGTTAGCAAATTCGATGAAAATCGACGTCAGGCATAAAAACCTGAAAAGTGGGTGTGCTGAGCACTATGCGCGATAAAAACGAAGGCAAGTATTGGGGAGGAGAAGGGAAGACGCCTGTAACCACGGCCTGTCCATAATGTCGCTGAGAGTAAAACCTCTTACGAGTTGCTGAGCTAGTATTATATGACTAGGGTTTGTTACGTTGCTAACACAGGCCACTCTTTGCGGGTCTCTTTACTACGCAGGTTCCACGTTGATCACTCACTCGTACTAGATAATCTCTTGTAGTAGTTCCACTCACGCCACGGACGAACCGAACGCGTTGCTAATCCGCTCAGCAAAAGCATCCTTCCCTTTTTCCTCCACGCACATGCCTTCAAAGGCATGTGGGACCTCTTTTTATATAATTTCAGTATCTAGATATTACGCCTTCTTACGATTCCAGTCAAAAATCACAACACTAGCCCACCCTGATGAGCCGTATATGCAGAAATATGGATGATTCGGGGGAGCACCGGTTCCACGGTCTAGAACATGACGCGAAAATTCGGCTCTTCGAGGCCTACTCCCACACCTCTACCCTGCGAGGCCCGTTGTGATTTCATGCGTAGGTTCGAGTCCTGCCGATGACGCCATGTATTATAAGACCAGGACTGTTACAGACACAGGCCACCCTTTGCAGGTCTCTCTACCAGGCAGGTTCCACGTTGGCCGCTCACTTGCACTAGGTAAGCTCTTGCAGTTTTTCCACTCACGCCACGGACGAACTGAACGCGTTGCTAACCCGCTCAGCAAAAGCATCATCCCCTTTTCCTATATGCACGTGCCTTCAAAAGAACCTCCTTGATATCATTTCAGTCTCTAGATATCACGCTTTCTTAGGCTTCCAGGGCAATGCCGTAACACTGGAGAGTTGAAGTGATGATTAAAAAAACTGGCACTGCGTTCATCCTGTAATAAATGGCATTGCTTTCATTCATCCTGCTGCAACACTTGGCATTCAAAGCACTCACTTACTCATGGTTGGCATCAGGCATCTATTATTATTAGTAGCACTACTTGATTAAGTGTGTACTACGCGGATGTAGACGCGTTTGTCTCTATTGTTGAGGTCGAGGTCGTAGGTTCGAGCCCCGCAAGGGTCTCTTTTTTACAAATTGACAGGCCGAAAAGGCGAGAGGACGCGTGCTTCGATAGAGGTCGCACTTTTCGTCCGAATGGAGTGGTTTCTGAATGACGGGACACTCACTCCTTGACCCTGAATCGTCGGAAACGGGTCATTTGTTTGCATGATTCTCGTCGAGTACGTAGGCCATGGGATTTTTCGTCCGGTAGCAGCTTTATTTTGCTCCAAAACAATTTTTAGGAGAGGTCTTAAGCTCCCAACTTAGGGAACCTCAGAAAAAAAGCGGTGCACCTCTATCGTAGCAGGCGTGTATTGGTCTACCGCCAATTGGTGAAATTCGATGAAAATTGACGAGCATAAAGTAGCTGAAAAAAGTGTGAATAATAAATTATGAACCCTGTGCGCGATAAAAACAAAGGCACGTATACCGGGGGAGAGAACGGAAGACACCCGTGACCACGGCATGCCCACAAGGTTGCTGAGAGTAAAACCTATTACGTTGTAGAATTTCAGCTAGAAAGCAAAAGTGATGATTAAAAAGCAAAAGGAATGTGGGACGGTAGTCCCTTCGTAGGTCTCTCGTTTGTGCAAGGAGGTGTGGAGACACACCGAGGTGGGTGGTGTACGCAACCGCACTCTCGAGGGTCAATGATGAGAGAACACCACAGAGTGTGCCCCGAGGAGTCAAGATGATCTCGAAGGACTATAGTTATAAGGAGGCGGTACGATCTAGGGAATAGGGCCTGGTATTGACATCACCCCCCCCTTTTTCAGACGTGCAAACGTGCGCGCGTCTTATAAGAAGCGTCTGGTGGTCACCTGGCATTCAAAGCGACGTTTAATAAAGTTCGAGACCGTTATTGGTGGTCCATAATGCAAGAACATATCCAATCTTGTTGCATTAGTTGTGATGCCTGTCAACGTCGGAAAACCCCCTACCGCCGACCACCGTTACCAACAGGTCATGTACCAGCAGAGCGACCATTTCAGCGAGTTGCTAGCGATCTTGTGGAGTATAAAACTGTTTCGCAAGGTTGTAAATGTGTATTGTTAGTAATCGACCATCTGACACGTTTTTGTATTCTCGCAGCAATTCCGAACAAAGAAGCGACTACCATAGCACGTACCCTTGTAGACCGAGTGTTTTCTGTATTCGGAGTACCAGAGTTGCTACATCCGATATGGGAAAGGAATTTGAAAATCAGCTTGTTATAGAGCTGCAACCTGCCGAGACGCCAATTGTGGGACAGTAGTCCCTTCGCAGGTTTCTCTTTCGTGCATGGAGGTGTGGGGACACACCGAGGTGGGTTGTGTGCGCAACCGCACTCTCGAGGGTCAATGATGAGGAAACACCTCAGAGTCTGCCTCGAGGAGCCAGGATAGTCTTGAAGGATTATAGTAATAAAGAGGCGGTACGGTCTATGGAGTAGGGCCTGATATCTACAAGAAAAAGAAAAAGAAAACATTATACCAAAAAAACGAATGCCTGTGCTCTTTAAACTAATCTGTTCACCCATCCATATACATCCAGCACTGCCGGAGTAGTAACGGGGACCGCCGATAGGGACAGCTCACGTTGTCGCTATATTAATAGTGGGAACCGAACAACACGCCAGCTAGCGCTGGATTGCAAATGCAATTGAGTTAGATCGACACACGACCTGTATAAAAATACGTGGAAGTGTGGTGAGCTTTATTTTCCCCATCCGCCGGAGGATTACAAAAAAAAAAATCCTGCATAACTATTAAAAACACTGTTAATTGAGAGACGAGCTCTGTGGTCACAAACCACGAGACAGAGACACACATCGCAAAAACAGCAACGTGATGTGGACATGTCATTAACCGCAATGAACGCCAGGGCATACTAACCCTAACCTAACCCTAACCCTACTAAACTGTGAACGAATGACACAGGCATATTTAATTATTAGCCTATCCGAAGCGTGGGTGACGGCGAATGCTGGTCCCCATGCGGAGCCCTTGTAACATTTCATAGAAAAGCGAGAAAAAATCAGACGAGCGAGAACAAAAACGGGAAGAAAAAAATGCGGTGGAATTACCTCTCAGCAGCAGATGCTGGGCACCATTGCGAGGAGTGCACGGCATAGCGACGGCGGCCCTCTCTCCGCGGGCTCTTCCAGCGAACACCCCGCTCCATGCTCATAGGCTTCGTCTGTCCTGTACCTGGGTATATTGTCGCTCCTCCGTGCGTCCTTGCTTCCACCGGCCACGCCAGAGGTTCTCGACGAGAGGCAAAGCTTAAGCCTTCTCTCGCTCCTGCCTTGCGAGTAACCTTCCCCAAACGAAGGTATGATTGAGTACTGCGTGCGCGAACCTACATGCACTTGTAGGCGCTCAGGGGCTGGTTCAGCTTGTTGTGGAGCGTGCGCGTGTGCGAATGAGCTGTGAATGGAAGTTGGTTGCATGCAGCAGCAAGGGGGTGCTGCCGTTTGCTTTGGATTTTGGTTGCCATTACGTCCAACAACAGACCAACACAGCAGTTTGTTTTTCGTTTTTTCACCCCTGGTAGCAGCAGCAGCGCCGCCGTAGCAGTACGTGTCTGTAAGCTTGGACAGCAGCAGCAAGCACCATTCGCCTGAGGCTGTGACAGGTGCTGCGGTTTGTATTAGTGGTGTGGTAGTACAGCAGCAATAGCTTCAGCCTTCGGTCGCCGAACAAGAGTATGATAAAACAAACAACAGCACCGGATGTAAATACGTTCGGTAAGCAGACGCAGGACGCCCGATACTACAGCAGTACGTAGCTAGAGATGTGTTCGAACGAAAGACCCAAGACGCAAGAGGACGCAGTGAGGATTGCCATGATGACAAACGGCGCTGATTGTTGACTCGTTCGTTTGCATGCTATTATAGGATCAGGCTCACCGCCAGTTGTCAAACACGCCGCCACAGCACGATTCCAACGCCAACGCCAACGCCAACGCCAACGCCAACGCCAACACCAACACCAATATCAGCGCCAGCATCAACGCCAACACCAACACCAACGTCACCACCAGCAAGTCAAGTCGTTTTGCCATCGGTCAGAGGTGCGATATACCGGTATTGCGTGGATAACCCTTTAGAGGTTAGTACTAACAGCAGTACTTCTGCTGTACCTGTGGCACTGATGTCTCGTATATCATACCTGGTACATCGGTACGAGTACAGCAGTACAGTACAAGTGAAAAGATCGAGGGGCCAGTACAACTTGCATATCGCATCGTATTAGAATCGCCTATTAATGGTCTGTAGTCTAGGTGCATGATATCGTGTAAATCTAAATCCGAATGAGTTTTCTTTCGTACTTGTATTGTTACGAAGAAAGTGTGGTAGCTCTTGTCTGCAGGCAGCCGGTCTTTTCTCGCGCTGCCGGCTGTGGGTCACGCAAGAGCCCCGCCCGTAAACCTCGGCGCACGTTTGGACGCCGGCGGGGCGCTCCGTGATACGTATCTCTGGGCGTCCAAAGTCGCTCGAGCGGTTTATTCTTCAAGGGATTGCTTTCCGCCTCGCCGAGCCACGCAGAAACATCCTAGAAATCCACGATATCAACTGCTTCTATTTCGCTCTTCTGCTGTTGTTGCTGCTGCTGCTGTGTCTGCATCACGCCACCCGTCATGGCCTTTACTTGTGGCAGCCAAGGCATAACATCAGCCGCACATCTACGCCTTCCCTTTGTGGCACCCCCAAACGGTGCTTCTGCTCTGTGTCCGTGTGTGCCATTCTGTTATATCTAACACGAACTGGACGATTTCACCCCACCCCTTGTCTGGATTTGGAATTTCTGAAGCACCCGCGCACGGTGCACAGCAGTATAACGCGCTTCAAGCTCTTGCATTCGTGACAGCCAAAGGTGCTTTATGTGCTTAAGTGGCTAGTGCGGTGCTCAACAGGGGGTCCAACTATGTCCACATGCATGTGTGATCCATGATCGCGTGTTTTATTAGGACGTTGTCTTTGGGTCCCAAAACTTTTGCAAGGTCATGTCTATAAATACTCGTAAATTGCCCTCTATCATAAGATGCAATATTGGTTCAGTGGTAGAATGCGTGATTGCCATTCACGCGACCCGAGTTCGATTCTCGGATATTGCATTTTTTTTTCACGTTTTTTTTTTGGGGGGGGAAAGGCGTGCATTTTGCATACTCATCCATTCCATGGCATATACGAGCCGGCCATTCACGACATTGTGAACTATAGCTTGCGCAAGTCCCACACTAAATGATGCCGATCCGGGTGGCTATCTCCACCGCACCTGACCCTCAGGGGTCAGGCCGGGTCGACATACTCACGCATTCGTATACAATGGCGGCTTGCACTGCCGTAGTAACGGGGACCACCCATAGGGACAGCTCGCGCTATCGCTATAGTGGGAACCGAAGGACAAGCCAGCTAACGCTCGTTGCGAATGCAATTGAGTTGAATCGACACACGACGTGTATGAAAATACGTGGAAGTGTGGTGAGCTTGAGCTTTATTTTTTTATTATTCGACCACATCCGCCGGAGGATATTAAAAAAGAAAAAACTACTATCTAGCATAATACACGGAAATCGAGGCATATGGTGTGGCCGTGTGGCGTGTTTCTAGTGTTGTGAGAAGGAAAAGTTCTAAAACTGCCCAAAACATTACCTTAGAACCCCGACCCCGACCCTCCCCATAGAACTTTGTAAAAAAAACAAAAGCCGACATTATTTTTTTTTTTTTTTTTCATCCTCCGGCGGAAGGGGAAAAATAAATCATATTATTATGAAAATAAAAATATACTCCAGCTGTGAGATCGAAGATTTCGTCGAAACTCATATTTGCAAGCTGTGTGTGATACTCCGATCGCGCGTACTACTGGGTGTGTGTCCTCGTTAAGGGTACAGGTCGGCGACTCCCCTTGGAACTACAGTTTAGGTTGTACCAAGGTCAACAGGGTGATGTTAGTCAGTCTGTGCGCGGAAACTTTCAAACCCGTTTTTAAGGGGGACAAAATCTGACAGCTGTGGAAGGAAATGCGTCGGTTTATCAAGTGTATCCTGTAAGTCGTGTAACCGGTGAGGGGAGGACGGAGTCTTTAAGGACGTGGGGGCCGGGGGCGGGGGGGCGGGGGTTGTGAAAAGGAGGGGGGCGGGGGGGGGGGCGGGGGTTGTGAAAAGGAGGAGGGCGGGGGGGCGGCGGGGGGCAGGGGTCACTCAATCTGTACGCGGAAACTACAAATCCCTTAAGGGGGCAAATCTGACGGTTGCGGAAGGAACATGCATCAGTTTATCATGTATATCCTGATATCCTGTAATTCGTACAACCCGGGAGGGGGGAGCGGAGTTTTTGAGGGGGGGCGGGGGGGGGGGGAGGTTCCAACCGCTTTAGGTCGCATTAATGTATACCCGGTAGTAACTGCCTATACGTGTGGTGCTGAGTCTAGGCGATGGTGCGGATGGCGGGGAAGGAAGGGGGGGGGGGGGTATAACGTATGAATTGGAGCTACGACATGGATGGCTGGAAAGTTAATGAGGTGATTCAATCTGTCTGGTAGTGTTTATTACTCTGGTAGACTTTGATCGTAGGTGGGGCGGCGGGGGAGGGCGGGGCGGCGGGGGGGAGGGGGGGGGGTATTTCTGTGCGCGTGTGTGTCGGGGGGGAGGGGGGGGGGTGATGGGTCGGCGGGGAAGGGGGGTGGGTGTGGTGGTGGTGGTGGTGGTGGTGATGGTGGCAGGGAACGAAGGTGGATGATAGAAAAATATTCTACCTGCGAGTGACATGCAGATGCCCAATATTTCAAAGGTAAACTATGGAGTGGATGGGAGGAAAATTGTTATTCCTATTTGCACGAGTAGTGATCTCTGACTACCGCGGTACCTGGTATAACGTAACACGAGTACTATGTACTACGCCAGGTACTTACGGTATGCTGTATACGAAGTATGTCTTTTATAATCAATATACCACTATGTACGTAAATATAAGTAACCTTTGAACATTAATATCGTAATAAAATGGTTCTTATATTTCCGGACTGAGTGGTACCCCGTTAGGATTTAAGTTAAGGCCGTCTATTGATGAACAGCAGTTACCTTCTTTGCATCGTTTTGGCCATGCAACTGCAGTTATATTCTTGGTGTTGTTTTGCCCGTGCAACAGGTATCTGTTCCTCTTCAGCACGTATGGTGTTCCTCTGGCAATTGCACGTATGTGCAGCCTTTCCTTTCCTTTCAGATCTTCTTTCATCACGTTCACAACACCTGTCGTTTGGTTTGCCTTGTTTTCTGTTTTTTCTTTTCATTTTTTCTCTTCTTTTCTCCTTTTTTTTTCTCCTTTTTTTTTTCATGGTTTGGCTTGTTTTGTTGTGTTCTCGTACCCGATACGCTAGCACTTCACTTGCTTTACCTTGATGAATTGCGACTGTTTGGTTTACTCTGTTTCACAGCAGTCTGTGACCACTTAGTAATAGTAGTAATAGTAGTAGTAACTTGTACCTCTCTAGGATGAAAAATCAGCACGGACTCTGGGTGTACTGATGTCGTTGGGTAGAAAGAACGTGGCTATGATATGTTCCTGGTACACACCACTGCGACTAAAACTGCGTGCCAGATAGGATAGCTACGATTATTCGACTGAGTAGTGGTTTGTTCTTGACGCTAAACTGCTTATTATATACCTGGTATTTATTTTGGTCAACCACATTAAAAATCGTACAAAACTTTTTTCCCCGATGTATTTACTTTATGTTACCTGGTATTTAATACGTGGTAGATAATAATCAAATGATGCCGTGAAGGCTATGATATATACTACGCCCTGCCAAGGAAATTTCGCCAACTTTGTCTGAAAAAAGGCCTGTTAATAGACGTTCACGTCACGTCCTTCTTGCTTCGGCGTTTAACTCTTCGTCTGGCCCCTGTTTTGCTTCAAAGTTGGGGCTGGGCCATACTACGGCAACGATTACACTTTTGAGTCCCAAGCAACAAACTTGAGTGCTAAACATGTACTTCGAACTTAAATATCAACATGCCATGTGCTACTGAAGGGGCTCCTCAAGCACCGACTACTTCACACTAAAAGTATTGCTGTGCCTGGTACCCAGTATCTTTGGGTCAGATGTGAATTTTACAGTTTTACGCACCTCAGACAGATGATGATCTAGATCATACAGATCTTATAGATTATATATATATCATCTACAGGGACAGATCACGATCTAGATCATCTACGGGGACAGGTCGCAATCTAAATCATCTCCAGAGACAGATCACGATCTAGATCATACACATCATATATATATATCCTGTATCTGCCGTTATGATATGTTGTACATAGTCTGCATGTGAATAGTTAATGTGGAAACGTTTGCTAGATGATGCAGATCGAGCAGCTCCCACCCGGTAATATGAGCTAGATCACACACCATAGAGATCTTCACTGAAAGATCTAGGAGTAGATCATCAAGTGGGAATACATAATCTCATCTGTCCGACGTGTGCAGTATAGTTCGTCAGTTTTAATCAAGCATGCCTAGATTAGCCCACGAGATTTGTGTATCAAGCTTAGCTAACGTTTTTTTTTAATTATTTATTCGGCTGTTGGGTGGGGCATACAAAATTACCTCAAAGAGGCTAAAAAAAAATGGAGCGACCCCTGCTGCAACACGTAGCATGCGTCTTATGCTGTGTCTTATGCTATGACGCACACCCACTCCCTTTCGTTGGCATTTTGTTGCACAAAGCCGGATCCCTAATCATAGCCAAGGTAATAACAAAAAGCAAAAACAGATATTTGCAGGGGTATATGAAATCCAGGAGCCTTTTCGTTCGCATTTTTGTGCACATTCCAGGACTCGTAAGAAACAAACAGGCAGTAAGAAACGCAGGCCGATATCTTCAGGAACATCAGAAATCCGGAAGCCGCTATACTGAAGTTAGTATAGAACGCACCGTTTGCCAAATAGGAAAACCCGGCCTGGGTTGGCGTATCTGTTTGTTGGTAGATGTCCTTGTACTGTTTTTTTCTTTACATATTCCCGAGGCGTTGGAAAACGCCTACCGGTATACCTCGTACAGGGCGAACAAGAAACCATCAAACCATCTATTAAGATATACAAGCATGAGAAAATACTATAAATTGTTAGACCTGCGTGTGTTTTCGGTGTTTGTAGCAGTTTTCCTACTCTAATTGTATGTGACGCCGAATCTGAGGTACGAAAACGGAGGGAGCTGGAGAAAAAGTGCGAAGATATTCGAACACAACATTTAATAAATATCATAGCAACAACAAGAATCATGAAAGTATTTTTGGGTTATTGTTTTGTTTTTCAGGAGGCGAATTAGGATGAAAAGAAGGCAAATCTAACTTGGATGTCCCACACCTGTCGATGTAACAGTGTAACAGTGCAACAGTGCAACAGTGTAACAAAAGTGGTGAAGGGGATTTAAGCCGTTCATAGCTGCACTCGCGTTTTTTTTTAACATAACTACTCGGAGTTAATGTGGGATAATTTTTCAGTGAAAGATAAAAATTAGCCAAGTCAACATCACCATCAGACCTCTGACCGCCGAGCTAAACCCCACCAAAATTGCACGGTTCCCCAGCAGGCGCAGATACCGCACCCCTACCTCCCCAGCAGCAGCAGCAGCAGCAACAGCAACAGCAACAGCAGCAACAGCAGCAGCAGCAACAGCAGCAGCAACAGCAACAGCAGCAGCAGCAGCAGCAGCAACAGCCAGTTGTTGTGAGGTTTCCAGGGCAACGGCGGGGGATTTTCCTGTCCGGAAAAAAAACAACCCGACCTACTAGTACGAGAAGTCCATTTTCGGAGGCGACGGGGGGTTTCAACATGCGATTAGGCGGCATGTTCGCCCAGGGGAGGGTGTCACCGGTGGCGGTTGCCGTGGGTGTGCTGGGAGTGATAGTACCCGTGCTTATGGCGTGGTTAATTCAACCATTGATTGCGGCGCGGGCTTACAGAGCGCAGGTGTTCGAATCGGAGAAGTTTTTCTGGGGCGTCGGGAAAGGAGGGTACGTGACGCGGGGTTATGAGTTGGCTTATTGTTTTTTCCTTTTTGACAGCTACCCGGAAGTTATTGCTTGGGCGGCGGAGTAAAGACTAACTAGCGGACGTACGGGTACAGTAATCACGGGAGCCGTCGGTAGCGAAATAATTTGTTGACTTACTGGTATGCATACACTAGTCATGGGTGACCGTCGGTAGCCAAGAAACTGACTTCCTGGTGCAGTAGTAAAGGTGGCCGTCGGTAGCGAAGCAACTGACTTACTTGTATAGTGGTCACGGTGCCCGTCGGTAACTACCGTCGGTAGTGACCGTCGGTAATGACCGTCGGTAGTGACAGCTTGCGCTGCCGTTGCCACGAAAACTGAAGGGCACGCCCAGCTAGCGCCGAATTGCGAATGCGTTTGAGTTAAAGTGACACAGCACACGTGTGGTGTGAAAATACGTGGAAGTGTGATGAGCTTATACTTTACTTTTTTTCCCATCTGCCGGAGGATAACAAAATGCATACGAACGAAAAATACCGTAGTCGTGCAGTCGTAGGATGATTTTGTTTTGCGGTAGCAAATGTGTTGAGTTACATTGAATCCCTGGATTGTTTGACGACACGACAGGGCGCGCACCGGGAAGGAGGCGTTTCCTACCCTAAACCAGGCGCCGACGAAAACCCTCAGCGTGATAGTGCCGGCAAACAACGAGGAGGAGAGACTTCCGGGGATGCTCCATGAAACTCTCGCCTACCTGGGCACCAAGCAAGCAGAAGCGGACAGGCAAGGATCAGTGATGCCTTGAGTTGTGTTTGATATTTCGTACCTCTGTGTCCGGAAATGTAAATACCCTTTTGTATTGAAATTTTTATGAAAATGGTTCTTATATTTTCGGACAAACTGGTATCTGGTACATAATTAGTGCTTCAAGGCGGCGAATTAGAACCCCGTTGGGTTTTGCATGTTTCTGAGCGTTGCGGTGGCCGACGTGTACAGGCGTCACAGCAGTATTTTAGCGAGCGAACGGGGGCGCCAATTTACATGGTCTCTTGAAATACAGGGGTCTCGTTTTAGCTGGGTGGAGCAGGAGACCCGCACTGTCCGACCGAAAACCTTCGCTTTTTTTTTGCTATGCCTTCCACCAGCGCAACAACCAACAACAGCCAGCGACAGCAACAGCAGCAACCACAACACCACGCAATTTTCGCTCCCCGCCGTGCCTCCCCCCCTCTGCCCCCACCGCCCCGCCCCTCTTCGCCCACAGCTCGTCGTCCTCCCCGTCCTCTGCCCTCCCCACTTTCACGTACGAGGTGATCGTTGTCGACGACGGGTCTAGCGATGGCACGAAGGCGGTGGTGGAGGGTTGGGTGGAGGAGCTGGGTACCGATGTGGTCCGTCTCCTCACGCTCAGTGGGAACCAGGGAAAGGGGGCAGCGGTCGGGAAGGTGCGCCATCCGACCCCAATTTCAGGGGCAGGTTTATATCAGGATTAAGATTAAGATTTAGACCCATACGCGAAGCAGTTGGATTTAGATTCTGGCTTCGATTTTGAGTCAGATTTTGATTCAGATCAAATCAGGCCAAATGCAGAATTAGATTCAGAATCAGATTCAGATCGGACCAGATCAGATCAGATTCAGATTCAGATCGAATCAGGTCAATTTCAGACTCAGATTCAGATTTATATCGAATCAGATTAGATCAGTTCATATTCATGTTTAGATCGAATCAGACGAGATTCAGACTGCAGCCCTGGTTGGCACGATCTGCACGATCTGCACAATCTGTATTAATATTAATACTAATATTTTAATATAAAAATTAAAATACACTCCAGCTATGAGATGGAAGATTTCGTCGAAACTCATCTTTGCAAGCTGTGTGTGATACTCCGATCGCGCGTATTACGAGTTGTGTGTCCTCATTAAGGATATAGGTCGGCGACTCCCCTTGCAACTACAGTGTAGCTATCAGGGTCAACAGGGTGATCTTAGTCAGTCTGTGCGCGGAAAGCTATATAAAACCCGTTTCTGAGGGGGAAAAAATCTGACAGCTGTGGAAGGAAATGCATCAGTTTATCAAGTGAATACTGTAAGTCGTACAATGACGCTTGCCGGGGGGCATTCGTATGAAAAGTCTCTTGTGCACATGTTATCCGGGTGAGATCGTGACATCTGTATGATGCATTAACATCTCATGAAGGCGAACATGTTTGATCTATAAGTGATCTACTTCGTGGTATACGAAGTATCTACCGCGTGAAAAAAACTTGCCCCTTTGCCGCAGGGCATGTTGATCTATAGCTGATCTATAGCTGATCTACAGCTATATCTATCGTAGCTGATCTAATTCGTGGTTGATGCTGCTGCCGCCACTCGGACATCCTAAGGCCTTGACTTGCCCTAACCCTATATTTTCTAAATCGTGATAAGATTTCAGTGTCCTAACCCTACATGATGTAGATCGTGATCTGTCACTCTCCTAACCCTATATTTTCTAAATCGTGATAGGATTTCAGTGTCCTAACCCTACATGATGTAGATCGTGATCTGTCACTCTCCTAACCCTACATGATGTAGATCGTGATCTGTCACTTTCCTAACCCTACATGATGTAGATCGTGATCTGTCACTCTCCTAACCCTACATGATGTAGATCGTGATATGTCACTCTCCACAATCCTAGATGATCTAGATCTTGATCTGCCACTGTTCTAACCCTAGATGATCTAGATCGTGATCTGTCATTGTCATAACCCTAGATGATCTAGATCGTGATCTGTCACTGTCATAACCCTACAGTATATGTATATATGTATGTATTTTGATGGATCCATCCCTCTATCGTGCGGTATGGGTTGCAGTTTCTGGGATTAACTAATATTTCTGGCCTGTATAGTGCGGTGGAGCTCCTTAACCGTGGTACTATCGGTTAGTCTGATGAAAAAAAAATACGGCTATGCCTATACTTTGTTTATTTAGTACTTGTAGGACTAATAGTATTAGCATTAGTGTTATTAGTGTTGTTAGTATTGTTAGTATTATCAGTATTAGTATTATAGTATCGGTATTATAGTATTGGTATTATAGTATTGGTATTATAGTATTGGTATTAGAGGGGCAGTGAAATCTTGGTCGGGTTGCGCAAACGAATGAATGTGTTCCAAGTCATGTTTCGGGTGATAATGTTGATGGATGATGTTGATGATGATGGATAGATGATGGATGATGTTGGATGATGTTGATGGATGATGATGGATGATGGATGATGTTGGATGATGTTGATGGATGATGATGGATGGATGATGTTGATGGATGATGATGGATGGATGATGTTGGTGGATGATGTTGAGGGCTGATGTTGGCGGATGATGTTGATGGATGATGTTGACGGATGATGTTGACGGATGATGGTGATGATGGATGATGTTGATGGATGATGTTGACGGATGATGTTGACGGATGACATCGAGGTAATAAGCTCCTCACGTTAGAGCTCAGAAATTTATCAGAATCTGCTGCACCCCTGGAATGGGATGAGTGCATCGTCATGTCATGTCATGTCATGTCATGCCATGTCATGTCATGTCATGTCATGTCATGTCATGTCATGTCATGTCATGTCATGTCATGTCATGTCATGTCGTGTGATCATGTATCGTTATCAGTCTTGATGTGTGTAGTCCTTCCCCCCTGCCTCAGGGTATGTTGAGGATGCGGGGCGAGTACGGCATTATGGTCGACGCTGACGCCGCCACGGACATCCAAGACCTCGACCATCTCCTTGTCCGGATGCGACAAATCGAGCGAGAGGAGATGGTGGAAGAGGGCGGCCACAAGGTCAAGCACGGAATGGTGATTGGAAGCAGGGCGCACATGGAGGGAGAAGCGGTGGCCAAGGTATGATAACGTTTGAGGAGGCAGTAGAACGTGCCCGACGGAAGGAACGGTTGTAGCTTTAGCTGTGGCTATGGCTGTAACTGCTGTTGACCACTTTTTTTTTGTTTTAACTCTTAACCGTTTCTGAAAGCTAATAATATTACATAATAGTGCCAGGTTATGAAATTATATGTCTATGTAAAATTTGCACTTTTTTGTGTTGGCATGCTATTGTCGGGCGGTCGAGTTTTTTTGCTCACACTTTCGGCTGCGGGTTCGGCAAGGGGAGGGGGCCCTAGGTACATTGTGACGCATGTCTGGATCCCAGCCGAGGTACGTGGCGTTGCTTTGAACATTCAATGTCGCTGAACTGGAGCTTTTTGTCAAGGGGTCCTATTTCGCCTCGCTGAGACGAGCAGGTGCGTGGAAATCCCCACATGTTTTTTGTTTTTCTAAAATAGGCCGCTCGGTTCCGACAGCTATTTGACGATTTTCGTTCAAAGTGCAACAAAATACAAGACGATGTACAACCAACACGTGCGCACGCAGCATGATTGTGCATGGTTGGACTTGTGCTGCTGCACGCTCCGCGCTCCCTGTTGACCCCGTTGGGAGTTCAGGCGGGGGACAACGTCTAAAAAGCTGACGATTTGGGCATCGGTGACATGAGTGAAGTGAAATGAATGAATCGTTCTAGTCACCGAGGGCTTAGGGTTAGGGAACGCGTTCGAATGGCAACCGAACCAACCGGACCAACCGAACCAACCCAAGCAATCCAAGCAACCGAAGGAGAGGAGGTGCACCACGCGAGCGCGGCATGACTGTAGACACCTGCACTGCCGTTGCACCCTCGCGGTAGACGGTCTGGTAGGACAACTCTTGTCTTGTTTTTGTATCCCGGTTTGATAGGACAACTCTGCGTCCGAAAAGGGTGCTTCTCGAGTTTGAGGTCGCCAACAGGGTTAATATGTATGAGCGGACAAAACCGCATGGCTTGCTATTGTCTGATGGTAGAGGTCACAAGGCGGGGGCTTGCTATATTATATACTATTACATACTATTATATACTATTATATACTATTATATACTATAATATACTATTATATACTATTATATACTGTTGAATACTATTATATGCTATTATAATTCATTTCCCCCCCCCTCTCTTTTCCCCCGCTCCCCCTTGTTCAAATGCCCCACCTAAAATCGAAATCTGCCAGAGTACTGAACACTACCACGCAGTCGATATCACCTTATTATCTTTCTAGCCATCCATGCCGTAGCTCCAATTCACCCCCCCCCCATCCCCCCCAACGCCCCCTCCTTCCCCACCACCCGCACCATCGCCTAGACCTAGCACCACGCGTATAGCAAGCCCCTACATCTATGCGACCTAAAGCTGCTGGAAATCCCCTCCCCTCCCCCCCCAACCCCCCCCCCCCCCCCCCCAAAAAAAAAAAACCTTCCCCCCCGCCAAAACCCTCCCGAAACCCCCCCCAACCCCCCCCCCCAAACCCCCCCAAACCCCCCCCCCACAAACCCCCCCTCCCCCCCCCACCCCTTCGAACACTCCGCCCTCTCCTCACTGGTTGTACGACTTACAGCATACACTTAATAAACTGATGCATTCCTTCCAAAACTGTCAGATTTGTCCCCTTAAATGGTGTATAGTTTCTACGCACAAATTGAGTTCCCCCCCCCCCCCCCGCTCCCTCTTGTTCAAACCTAGGCCCCCACGCCCTTCAAAACTCCGCCCTCCCCTCACCGGTTATACGACTTACAGGATACACTTGATAATCTGATGCATTTCCTTCCACAGCTGCCAGATTTTGTCCCACTCAAAAACGGGTTTTATAGTTTCCGCGCGCAGACTGACTAACATCACCCTGTTGACCCTGGTACAAGCTACGACACTGCTGTAGTTCCAAGGGGAGTCGCCGACCTGTATCCTTAATGAGGACACACAGCTTGCAAAGATGGGTTTCGACAAAATCTTCGATCTCACAGCTGGAGTGTATTTTTATTTTTATAATATATGTACTATTACATACTATAATATACTATTATATACTATTATATACTATTACATACTATTATATACTAGTATATACTATTATATACTGTTATACTCTAGTATATATGATATACTATTACATGCTATTACATACTGTTATATACTGTTGAATACTATTATATATTACAATGTATTATGTATGTATATACTATTATATAATATGCCTTCTGAGGCATAAACTGATTTTGAGAAAAAAGGTAGAGCGCAACCCGATAAAAAAAAAAAAACATGGCCTAGTGTTTTAAAACGAATCATATTGCTAAACAAGAATGCTGAAGTTGCGACAAATGTGGGTTAAGATAGGTTAAGGAGCTCCGTCCTTAAGAAAATGGTTTTGCCGAAAAGTGCTACAGTTATGTCGAACCGGGTTTTGCCCAAAAGAGGTACAGTATCTCTACTGTACCACGCGCCGTATGCTAGCGCTGTATGCTAACGCCGCACCACGTCCGATTTCGCAGCTCCTCGTCTCCGCTGTGCAGCTTTTGGTTGTTGTTGTTGCTATTGTTGTTGTTGTTGTTGTTTTGTTGCTGTTATTGCTGCGTTGTTGTCCTGCTGTTTTACTAATGTGTTGTTTTCGTTGTTTATTTGCACATTGTTTCCTTTTTTTTGTTGGCTGATTCGTTGCTTTGTTCCTTCTGGGCCTTTTTGTTTTTCCTCAGAGAGCCTTTTACCGAACGGTTTTGATGCTGGTATTCCACTGGTGCGTCTCCTTCCTCTGCACTCGCGAGATCAAGGACACACAGTGCGGTAAGCCTGAGTTGGCGACACGTACACGACACGTACGCGGGTCGTCCCACGCTAGGACCACGTATGTTGACCTTATGTTGACCTTATGTTGACCTTATGTTGACCTTATGTTGATCTTATGTTGGCCTTGGGCATCCCGTGTCATGCCATGCCATGCCATGTCATGGCACGTGCTACGATGAAGTTTTGGACGTTTTTCTGAAACGTTTCCGGAATCGTCCGGACAATCGTCTAAACAATCGCCCAAACAATCGTCCAAACAATCGTCCAAACAATCGTCCAAACAATATCTTTTTTTCTTCATACAAGTTTCGTTGAGTCTTTAGGTCATGGGATTGTTCATTGGGTTCGTATATACCACTTTGTTCATGTTTCCCCAATTTCTGTTTTTGCCCTATAGGCGTATTGTAGGGTATTATAGGGCGTTGTCGGCATTATTGGGTAAATATTATAGGACATTTTCGTATAGGGTATTATTATAGGGTGTTATAGGGTATGTGGTACAGTGTATTATAGGGTATGTGGTACAGGGTATGTTACAGGGTATGTGTTCATAGGTTATGTCTTATAAGGTATGTGTGATAGTGTTAGAGGGTATGTGTTACAGTGTTTTAGTGTGGCATAGTATTAATATGATAGACCTCCTCAAGTCAGGAGCCTCATGGAAAAAGCAACGGTTGGTGCGCCTCTATAGTAGCGTGCGTATCATGCCGTACCACCATGTCATATCAAATGTAAATGTTAATGTTGATGTAAATGTTGATAACCTGTTCATGAAAGTGTTGAGACTGATCAAAATGATCAAAATGATCGTAGGGTGGTGAAAAGTGTTGGTTAAATAGTGGTTAAATATAGATACTATACTTGAGTATTGCTCACGTGTTGACAAAAACAAATGTGAGATTGATGAGCGAAATTAACGATGACAATAATATAGGACGCGTTGTTATTTATTTGATGTAAAATATCGACGTTAATTTCCATGTTGCCTAACTCGTTGATGTCTTCATCAATGGTTCATTGCAGGATTAATGTTCATTATTATTACTGTTGATTAGATTTTGACTCATGAAAAACTTGCTAACAACGAGCGACCGGTGTATTGCGCAGCTTGCAAAGATGAGTATTGACTCTAAATTTGTCGAACTAACAGCTGACGTTGTTAGAATAGTTCTATAAAATTGGCCAGATATTGAGATACTGATCAAACATTGGGATTTTGATCAACATTTTATCAAGAGCTTATCAATACGGACCACTTGTTGATCATGTGCGGACGAAACTGTTGGAAGTCAGGAAGGCGTTTGATGTACGACGCCCACATACCCCTGTACCTATCTACCGCCTGTTCGTCGGCTCCATCCGTGATGTCGCCGGTTGACGTTAAGCAGGGTTCAAACTCTTCACGAGAGACACCGCCGCGGTAGTGTTCGGCTCGCTTCACCTTCAGCGCTGGGCTTTCGACATCGAGATTATCAAAATCTGCCAACTGATGGGGATACCCATGTCGGTGAGCCCTCCCTCCCTTTCCGTCGCACCGTACGTTTTCTTTTTTCTTGTCTCACTTGTACTTTCCAGCTTCTACGTCAAGCCGTTGTCACAGGTGTCATCCCTTGTCTCTCCCGGTACGTGCGCTCATTTTTATCGCGCAGAGGGTTCAGTATTCCTAACGCTCGTCGATTTTCGCCGAATTTGCTAGCTCGCGCTCTCGCGCTTTCCGCTAGTCCTTTTTTTCACAAGGAAACGCCCTACGCGTACAAGTACGCCCTCGGCGGGGGGGGGTCTCGAACCAGCGAAATCGACCCTAGTAGTTACGAGGTTAACCCACTCAACCATCGGGGACGCCGACTCCATGTGTTTCAGTGACGCCGCGGTAGCTTGTTTTTCTTGCTTTCCGCTCGCTTTGTGCTCGCTGTAAGCTCGCGTGGAGCTGACTTTGTGCTCACCTTTCGCCCGCCTTGAGCTCGCGTTGCGCTCGCGTTGCGCTCACGTTGAGCTCGCTTTGTGCTTCCGTTGCGCTCATGTTGAGCTAGCGTTGCGCTCAAATTGCGCTCAAGTTGCGCCGACTTTGCGCTCGCTTTGCGCTCGCTTTGCTAGAGCATTCGTGCTACGGTACACGGGGTACCTGTATCTTCTCGGATTCCGTAACACGGGGAGGTCATACCTCACCCCAGAACGGACTTTGATATCACCAGATAACCAGTACGCGAACCCTCCCTCCCGCCCTCCCCCCCCCCCTCCCTCCTTCCCCACCTTTGCGCGTACCCTATGCGCGATACCCGTGCGCTGGGCTTGGCAGGAGGTAGCGGTGAACTGGCACGAGGTGCCCGGGTCGAAGTTGATCCAGTCTAAGCTCGACGTGATGACGACTTCGGCCACCATGCTCAGAGACATGCTTTGCGTCAAGGTTTGCTACATGCTTGGCATCTGGGATGTGGCTAAAGACATGCTGACCGGCAGTAAAAAGAGGCGATAATGAGCATACCGTTATTCGCTAAAATACGATAAACTGCGGTATGCTACGTTTTTGTATGGGATGCGATTGACCCCATTGGATTTGCACACACGCTTTGGGGGAAAACTACCTGAAAATTGTATAGGATACGTTTTGCGGTAGAAAAAGGGTCAACCCGTCTACCAATACTGGGGAAACACTTGGAATTAAACAAGGACCGTGTTTGGAGCTGGAAAAAAAAGAAAAAAAAACGCCTACCCCATTGCAAAGCTTCATTCTACTGCAATACTGCAATACGCGAATCACTGCAGTGTAGTAAATTGCCCCCAAGGTCTAAACCTAAACGGTATTCGTTCCCAAAATATGGATGTATTCGGTGATGAAGAGGATGAAATGGCGCGCAAACTCAGATACCATAATGGTTTTAGTACGAGTGTAAAATTCGGATGGGAGGGAGATATGTTCGATGGGAGGGACGTTATTTGGGGGGGGGGGCATGCCGTGCGCACCATTTCAACGGAACTGGACTCTAAATCGGCACCGCTGAACAACCCACGTTTGCTTACCGTTGGGCGTGCGTTAGCCCTACACGAGAGTTCCCTCTGGGAAAAGGGGGGCGATGTATGTGACCAGGATACGACGTTTGGTTGTTGTGTCGGCTACGAGTATATATTGTTAGGTTGTGGTTGTAGTTGCTGATACTGTTACGGTTACCGTTACGTATACTGATACGGGTACTGCCGGTATGGGTGTCGTTATGGTTGCGATTAATGTTTTAGTTGCGGTTTCGGTTGCTGTTACGGTTGCTGCTACGGTTGCTGTTTCGAAAATTGTTACGGTTGCAGTTACGGATACTGCTATGTATGAGATACGTTTGCGATTACGGTTACCGTGACGGATACGGCATTGCCGTTACGGGTACTTTTACGGCTACGGTTGGTGTTCCTGTGTTACTGTTACGGTGACGGTTACAGGCTCTGTTGTTGTTGCGGTTACTGCTACGGTTGCGGGGAAAATTACGGTTACGTTTTCGGTTCCCGTTGTGGTTACCATTACCGATACCGTTACCCTTGCCGTACCGGTACTCGTCGTCACCGTTACGATCGTCGTTACGGGCACGGTTGGTGTTATGGATACTGTTACGGTTTGGGTAACCGGTACGGTTACAGATGTGGGTATCGTTACCGCCACAGGTACCGTTTCGGGCTACGGGTACCGTTCCGGCTGCGGTTGCGGTTATAGAACCGACTGTGTTTCCGCACGATGGTTGTCCTCGTCGATGTTTCAGCGCTTACGAACCAATAAGAGGCCTGCTGCAGCAAAGTTCTTTCAGGCCTGATGAGCGATGACCGATGAACTACATCCACAGCGGTACAGAAATACGGCTACCGTGGTTTTCCCGAGCGGAAGCTGTATGTACGCCACACTTTGCCCGTGTTCCATCCTAAAACCGCGATTGCGTCTCCCTTATCCTGTACCGGATACATTAATGCAGTGCATTGCTGCGCGAGAGTTGGCCCCCTTCGAATGCCACCATCGTTTGGGAACAACTGCTTGGAATTTGCATGGGATACTTTTTGCGCTAGTAACAGGGGCGCGAGGGAGGGTCTAGAAATGGTTCCAGCATTTGCATGTAGCATGTTGGGTGCGGTTAGCACTGAAAACGGCTAGATAACGGCTAGATGTGTCTCCCTCCGACGTAAGGGACTTGGTGCAGCAGCAGACGCAACATCATCTATTAATAGCTTCGCCCACAATTACGTTAACTAGGGGTTGTTCAAAATATCTAGCTGTTGGGCTAGCCCACGTAGTAGGCCGCGCCGACTAAGCAGTCCAACACATACGTAGTCGCAGCAACTGCGGTTAGTTGGCCAGTACCTGAGATGGTGATTAATAAGGAGAGTATGGCAAGACCCATGGAGGCTGCAGCAGCAACAACTAGCAACGTATCAACTGGAAATTTTATTGGCTGGTGTTGTTACCAGATAGCTCCTAATGATTGAAATATAACTATTAAATAGTTAGCTGTTGCTAATGTTGTTAGCTGTTACAGGTTGTTGGTAGCACCCCCCCCCCCCCGTAGCAGACGCAGCAATAGGACAACTGCATCCGTCGTATCACAGAGTTTGGCAATATTCCTCGAGACTTGTAGCAGAAACAACACCAGCTGTTGTTGTCGGCTGGTGTAATTGGGTAGATTATGATTAGCCAGTACCACCCACGGCAGGCGTAGCCGTTGTAGAACTACCTCTATCGTATGACGCCCTGGCCTTTTTGTATCGCGCTGATACCCAAATGGTTGTTTTTTGTTATATTGGGGACATGGTGTTGGCATGTTTTTGTTGACATGTTGAGATGTTGCGGACATGCTGTTGGCATGCTGCTATTGAGTTCATGTGCTGGAGGTCGGGAGGGGTGATGGCGGGTGGAGGGGGGGGGGTGGATGGGGCGTGGTGTGGTGGAGGAGGGGGCGGGGGCGCGCTGAACGGTGGGAACGTTCTGCATAATACCAAGATTTGATGGGCGGTGTGATGGTTGACTGACATTGATGTCATGGTGGCAGATGGCTTAGACTTGTCGACTCTTCCCCCGTCGCCTGGTATCAAGTTGTTGTCGAGGTGTTTGGTGTGCTAACAGTGATCTCGTGACATGGAAAGTATCTGGTGGTGAGAGTATCTATTTTTTATGCGTTGTTGCGGGCGAGCGGCGGCCGTGAATTTGTTGCTAATAATGTACCAGGTACCAAAAAATACGTCGTGACTATATGGTTGCGGCTAACATTGTGCGTCTGTTTCCTAAGAAGAGTACATTTATTCTAGTACCTGGTGTTGTTTTTTTCCCCGTGGTGTAGCTTTATCCTTCATCCATGTCTGATATCATAGATACTCGTATTACAGGGTGCGGCAGTGCACGGGACCGATTAGGCATGATGCGGTAGAGGTGTGTGCACCATTTTTCGCCCGAGGCTCTTAACCTGATCAAGATGAGAACTCTCCCGACCATGGCTACGGTATGGTAGTACCATACCCCCTTCTTCGCTGCTGTGCTGAAGCCACTCGCCCGAGTGACTCAGCATCTCCATGGAAAAGTGCTTGATTCAGGCGATGTGTTTTGGTGCAGCGTAGCTAAGAGTCGTTCTACGTTATCCCCCCCAACACCCTTTTCTTTAACGAAATCGCCGGTTTCAAAACCAGCGCTCTCCCGGCCGTGTCTCCTGAAATACGGTGTCCCTCGACACACACCGCCCTCCCCGACGTCGTCGGTCGTTAGACCTTTGCACACAAGAGAATAAATGGATATTTTTTTCCTCAATAGTATCCTTCCTTGTGTCGAGCAGCCATGAAAAACGTTCGCTAAAGAAGATCGCTGATCTTGGGGGAGGTTATCGTAGACTCAGAAGTCCTAACCTTTCCATGGAGGCTTGAAAAACAGCACGAAAGGTCAAGGCCGCAATGATGGGGTAGACGGGTCGCTCGCACGAATGATCCGGTGCCACCGAAGAAAGAGGCCCTAAAAACAACATATTAATAACCCTCCTGCTGTAGCCACTGTCTCACCACAAAAACTCATTTGAACGAAATAAAAGCTCTAGTAATTGCATACCCGATGAACCATCCCATTGCCTAGGTATATATACAGCGACCATTGTTGCAAAGCAAAACATAATTGAATATCGAATATCGGAATCTACGACGATTTGGGGTTAACGTAAGGAGCCTCGTCAGTCAGCAACATTTCAGCTTTTTTCAGTTCTCAAATTGGCCAAAAAGTGCTACAGTACCCACGAAAAAGCAATGCCTGGGAAGAAATGACCAAATAACCAAATAATAACTGCCGACGACGCCAAATATTGTGGTACTCCGAGTGGGGGGTGCGTGGTTGGTCGGTGTTGGGAAGCGTGCTCCTCATGGGTTCCGGTGCCTTTGGTTGGTCTCCCCTCATGGCTCGCTGGATAGACTCAAAGCTTACGCATTATTTCGTCTACTACATTGAACTCTAAAAGACAGACGAAGCAAGACAAGACAGAGTCGGGCAGGGTAGAGCAAGGTAGTGAGATGAGGGGCGTCCTGCTTGTCCCATCATCGTCACCTACATATATGTATTATCGCCTATCTATGATGGCCTCGACGTGAATGTGACATCTAATATCATCACGTGGTTTCACCTCAACCATGACATGGTTTCACGTCGAATCTATAAACTATCCTTCTACGGAGGGCACTCCATTGCATTAGACTATAGGGTTGAGTTTTTGATTGATGTCAGAACATCAACCAGACGATAATAGTCTCTCTATACATTGTAGGTAGCACGCGTCCGATACGACAACAGCGCAATACGACGTGAAGTGTATTCATTCACAACGACTACGAGTACTATACAGTACGTTCTCCTAGTCCGTTTTTCTTTCCAAATCCCACGTGTACTACCAGGTACCAGGTATGTACAAGTTGTACTTGTATTAGACTAATACTTTATATTCGGCTCCTGTACACCAGGGGCCTGTCTTGAATTTTTGGTTAATGTCAGAACATCAACCAGAAATATAGTTGTTAAGGACTTAGTGGGGTATTAGTCCGTTTGACCACTTGCAAAAGGTTAACCAATCGTAGCTTACCCAAACTAAGCCTTATAACACTCTCCCCCCCTGAAACGGCGGGATAGCAGGTCGGCCGGATATACGGGCGGACCTGTCAATATATCCAAGCCGTTTCATTTCCTGGGTATACCGGGGAGAGTATTTTTCAAGTTCGCCATGGGAAAATCTGAAAAAGTTTATTATGGTGGATGTGGGGATCGAACCCACGACCCAAAAACCCATGGTCCTGCCGACGACGCCATTTGTTAAGGACTTAGTGGGGTATTAGTCCGTTTGACCACTTGCAAAAGGTTAACCAATAGCTTACCCAAACTAAGCCTTATAACATAGTCCGGTCGCCCCGGTGGCGTATCAGGTTATCCTCGAGCCTGGTATAGGTAGGTCAGTTTCGTGAGTTCGAGCCCCGCCGAGTGCACACTCGTATTAATTCGTTGGGACTTTTTCTTGTGGACAAATTGGCTTGCGGAAAGCGCGAGAGCGTGAGTTAGCAACACTCGATGAACAATCGACGAGCAGAGCGATTGCTGAACCCTATGCGCGATAAAAGTTGAAGGCAAGAATGGGGGGGGAGAAGGGACGACACCCGTGACCACGGCTTGTCCAGAAGCTGGAAAGCAGATGCGTGCGAAAAAAAAAAAAAAAAAAAAAATAGTTGTATCCTGAGCCCTAATACTAGTGACCACGGAGTAGAATACTAGACTATAGTAGTAGTCTATGGGGTGGACTTTTCGGTTCGTGTCCGAACACCAACCACCAAAAATATAGTCTATTAATAGTTGTGCCCTAAGCCCTAATACCGCTATTAATAATAGTGCTGCTGTGTCCCCCGACAAGCAACTGTGTTGGGCACATCCATTCCTCCTATTAATGTTAATAGCGAGGCAGCGCCACCCCCAGCATTGGGCATGACCGATCATCGGATGCAACCTCAACGAACGGTGCTACAGCAGTGCAGCCCGCGAATAGTCGCACGATGGATGGAAACTCAACCAACGGTACTGCTGTGATACTACTAAAGGTCGACCGTGGACGGAGATAAAATGTTGAAGATGAAGACGGACAGAAGAAGTCCAACGGAAATTATTAGAGTGGGGGTTTTAAAAGTTTCTCCGCCGTTAAAATTCGATGTTGTGGGTCTTGCTGAGCACATATTAATATTAGTCTCTAATAGTGCAAACACTTAACCCCTTTAGAGCCCCCGAACCCCTCCCTATACTAAATCCAAGGGTAATAATAATCGTGTTTACTGGTGTCGTCTGTAATAAGTGACAGGCATGGTGATGTGATATTTAATCTATGCCCGGTAAATGGCATCTATTAATAAATACCTAGCTCCAGGCGATGCCACTATTTTTTCTGTTCGGTTGAAGTAAGGTAACCAATCTCCTGATCCCCCTCCACCCCCCTCCTCCTCGTCACATCCCTTGAAACCCATCCAACAAAACGACAAAAAAACGAGACAAAAGCAACGCACAATAAAACACAAGCAGGGGAGAAGGCACGAAGGACAGAAGCGCTAATCAGTGCGAGCTATGAATATGACGGCAACCAGTAACCCTTGCTCTCTCTAGTCTATTGCGTTTCTCCTTGGCCACGCTATTTCTGTTCGATCTGGCCACGGTAACCAATCTCCTCTTCTTCTATTGTCTCTAGCTGTTCTCGCTGGCGCCTTGGTCTATTTGGTACACCATCGCCATAGTTGGGGTCCCCCAGCAAGGCATAAGGCGGTGGTGTGGTACGGTATAGATTAGCAATATGACCGCCTTATTGGTGGAAGCGCACTATTCAACCTTATATTCAATCCGGGTTATAAGTGCAATTCCACAGTCGCGCCAAGCGATTTTGACCGCCTTATATCGGAATACCGATTTACTTAGACCGTCTTATTGCGGGGTCCCCATTGTAGCTTCGTCGGTTCCGCCGCTTCACCTATTCCGTAGCTTGTCATTTCGTCAGCTACGCCTATTCCACAGCTTCTCATATTAAGCAGTTTCGCCTATTCGGCAGCTCCGCCTATCGATACCTTTGCGAAATGCCAATTCGGTAGATTTCCTTATTCCGCCGCTTTGCTTGCTCGGTAGACTCGCAAACTCGGCAGTTTAATCGATTCGGCAGCTTCGCCGTGGTGGTAGTTTGACCCATTCGGCAGCTTAGTCTATTCCGCCGCTCTGTGTATTGTATTCGGTATCCTCCGCCACTTCGCCTATTTGGTAGCTCCTCGTATGCGGTAGCTTCTCTTATCCCGTCGGTTCGCCTATTTGGTAGAATCGAAAAATTCGGCGGCGTACTCAATTCGGCAGCTTCGCCAAAGTGGCAGCTTGGCCAATCCGGTAGCTTCGAATATTCCGCCGCTTTGTTGATTTAGTAGCTTCTCTTATTCCGCCGCTTTGCCCATCCGGCAGTTATTGTCGATTCGGCAGCTTGGCCTATTCGGCAGTCCTCGGACTGGGGTTGTACATCTGGAGGGAGTAAACGGTGTTTCTCCTAACGTTGTCCAGCAGATCACGGAACATTTCCTTACCCTGGACAGTACAGTGCGGTACAGTGCGGTACAGTGCGGTACATTGCGGTACAGTGCGGTACAGTGCGGTACAGTGCGGTACAGTGCGGTACAGTGCGGTACAGTGCGGTACAGTGCGGTACAGTGCGGTACAGTGCGGTACAGTGCGGTACAGTGCGGTACAGTGCGGTACAGTGCGGTACAGTGCGGTACAGTGCGGGGAAGGGGAAGGCAACAGGGCAGTCGAGGGCAAATGACAGGGGGGCGGAAATAGTCGAACGAAAATAGCAGAGGGCGGGCGGGTCAGGCGAAAGGGAACCGCAGAGTAAGTAGGAGAACGTCGCGAGCGGAGGAGGCATCACAGTGCAACTATTAGCATCCCAATGCGCAATTTCGAGATCGCAAGGGCCGTGTTTTGAGGTAGACTAAATTAATCCTTAAGGAGCCCGGGTATGGCGACCAAAGACATGAACAGTGCCACAGTATCCACCGTCTCGGTCAGTGTGCATCAGTACGGATAACGGGATCATTATGTCATGCATCTTGTTCATTGCGTGTTCGGACACGAAATGTATAAGGAACATCGAAGCAGCCCACGTTCCTTCGAATGGTCGATGCTGTAAACGCCAATTTTACTATTAAATACTGGTCGATTTTTCCCAGAGTCCCCAGTCCCAAAGGAGTTCAACCTGGGGCTAGTGGGGGTTAGGGTTACATTGGATACATTGGGTCGTCATATACGAAAATATACTAATACTTCGTACAAAAAGGCATAAAAAAAGTCACATCATCGCAAAAAAAACGGATCAACACTCTTTTTAGGTACTACTACCATGTATTATAAAAAATGAAAATACCATATGAAAAACACCATGTATTATCTGATGTCCTTAGCGATTTTTGTCCTGCCGGGGACGCCATTTTTTTCAGGGAAATAGTTCGTTTGGCTTGCACAGCGGGGGGGGTCCAATAGTGCCGGTATGTGCTGCTAATAGCCCAATCGATATACCGGCACTACTCAGGGCACCGGCACTATTGGGAAGAGGGGTACTATAGATACTTACCATAGACGGTACGTTGCCAGCCCAATGTACCGGCACTATTCAGGGCACCTCGGCACTTTTGGGGATAGGACTGTTAATGTTGTAGCGAGTTAATACAGAGGAATCCAGTCGTCCCAAGCAATTTCCCCGGCACTGTAGAGAAATGGCAATAATATATTCTACCGGCACTGTTGGTGGCCCGCCACTGCCCAACTCGACGCTATTAAGAGTCCATGAGGGAAGAAAGCAAACGTGCTGAATCATTCTCGACATAAAAACGAAGGCGCGTACCGTAGTGGGGAGGGGGGAGGAGGGCCTGCTTGAGTGAACCCCGGATCTGGGTTGTAAGAAAAAATTGAAATACACCCCATCCGGCTGTGACATCGAAGATTTTCGTCGAAACTCACCTTTTGCAAGCTGTGTGATATTCCGATCGCGCGTATTACTGGGTGTGAGTCCTCGTTAAAGATATAGGTCGGCGACTCCCCTTAGACTTAGTTTGTACCAGGGTCACAGCGTGATGTTAATCAATCTGTGCACGGAAACTATAAAACCCGTTTTTGAGGAGGACAAAATCTGACGGCTGTGGAATGCACCAGTGTATTTTGCATATCCTGCAGCATTAGTCGTGTAACCGTTGAGGGGAAGGGGGCGGGTAAACGGGGCATAGGTCGCATAAATGAATAGAATCTTACTGCACGCGTATCGTAATGATAGTAGTGCTAGTGGGCGATGGTAGGGGCGGATCTGAGTTATACGTCTACGGAGGGAAAGGAGAAAGCAAAAGCGAGAAGATCATAGACGGGATGAGCAAAATTACATAAAATTGAAAACAAAAAAGTGCAGAGTTTCAGTCGTGCCAAGCAATCGCACCGTCAGCATAGACAGCAGTGGCACTACTAAATCCGCATTATTGGGAGCCTCCACTGTACTGGCAAAATGTTAACCGACCACCAACCCGAACAACAGTAAGATTTATACATATATGTGTTTTGTTAAATCATCACGTTTTCTTTCCACCCCAACCCGTAAGAGTGTTCAGTTACCCCCAGTGCCCTTCTGGACAAGCCGTGGTCACAGCTGTCACAGGTGTCTTCTCTTCTCCCCCCCCGGTACGTGCCTTGAGTTGTACTGCGCATTGGGTTCAGCGTTACCATTTTTCAGCTTTTTATGCTCCTCGATTTTCATCGACTTTTGATATCTAAGGGTTGGGCCTGATGCTCTCGCAAAGGGGGTATGAAAGTGGAAACGGTCAAGGAACAGGCTTGCAATAACTCTGAACTGGAAGAACCCGTAAGGAAAGAGACGACGACGACGACGACGACGACCACAACAACAACAACAACAACAACAACAACAACAACAACAACAACAACAACAACAACAACAACAACAACAACAACAACAACAACAACAACAACAACAACAACAACAACAACAACAACAACAACAACAACAACAACAACAACAACAACAACAACAACAACAACAACAACAACAACAACAACAACAACAACAACAACAACAACAACAACAACAACAACAACAACAACAACAACAACAACAACAACAACAACAACAACAACAACAACAACAACAACAACAACAACAACAACAACAACAACAACAGCAGCAGCAGCAGCAGCAGCAGCAGCAGCATAACTGTAGCTGTACACGTGTGATACAAATGGGGCGTGAGCATGGAGGTGTGGGTTGCTTACCTGTACGCCAAACTCCTCGAGGGGATTCCTTCCCCTGAACACCTCCATGGAAACGCTTTCCTTCAGCAGGTTCATGTTTTCAAGGTGGCTGCACCAGAGGTCGTCCATCTGTGTCAACGTCAAGAAGCGGGTCGACTCGCTCGACAGCCCCGTACGGATCGAGTCGATATCCGACAACTGCGTGAGAGAGAAGGTGTTGGGGACGGGGGCAGGGGTGGGCGGGCGTTAATACTGAGGTAAGTTTAGGTGAGTGGCACTGGTTATGTTGCAAGCATAGCGGAGCGGGGGGGGTGTTGGTAAAGAACGCTGGTGTTGTTGGTGTTGCTGTTCTGACGTGAATGAACTTATGGCTATAACCTACTGTAGTCCGTGGTTGCAGGACAGGCTCCAAACATTGTGGAGAGAGACGATCTCAGGAAAAGTCAAACAAACTGGAAGGCACACAAGTTGGTAGCCACGTACGGATGGAGTCGATGTCCGGCAATTTAGGTAGAGGTCAGGCGTAGAGAGGGGGGAAGGTTCATACAGAGCTAAAGTTTGGTAACTGGCGTTGGCTATGTTGGAACCGTTGTGCGTACACACCGGACACATGAGGGGATTGTGCAGATCACAGATCGATTTCACGTCCGGCATCACTTGGACAAGTTTCTACGGTACTGATCTACCTGGTACAGGATTTGAATGATCTGTACATACGAAATATTTTCGCAGTAGTAATGATCTACAGGATGTCGTGATATCTTTCGCTTCCCAGGAATGATTTCTATCGGAACGCCATCTACGCTACATTGTCGGAGAGCAAACATAATAATAGAACTACTTACAAATATCGATTTCCTGAGCGGCCTCATTTTTTTCCTTGCACAGACTAACTTCAATTTATTCTCCTTTCCGGGCCGCTGAGTGGACTCAGATGCCTGAAACAGAGGTCCTCAGAGCGTTCCCACCTGAAAGACGCCGTGTTTTGCACGTTGAAACCTGGCTTCTTTTTGTTTTGTTTTATTTGCGAAGTATCATCACACCAGGTCCCACCTGAGCCCAGCTTAGCTCAGCAGCGCACCGCAGCGCTACTTCACAAGAGCAGCGACGTGCGGTGCCGTGGGGTGCCGTGGGGTGCCGTGCCCTGCCGTGCGATGCGGTGGTGTCCCGTGCTGTGCCGGGCTGCGTGCTGTGTTATAATTACTCATTCGTACATGCCAGGTCTCATTCGACGAAGCATCATACAGCAGTACCGAGGTGCACCACACCAGGTTTGTACGTACTGCATTGTTGAATCACGAAAAATGCACTCCCAGCTCAGCTCAGCTATAGCTCAGCAGGGCGCAGCGCAGCGCCGTGCGGTGACGTGCGGTGCGGTGCTGCGCTGTGCTTTCTTTTGAACACGCAGTACCAAATATCATGCGAAGTACCAGGTACCAGGTACCGTTATGTACATGTGTACTCATCTTCTTGCTTTCTTCGTTGATTGTCCCCTATCGGTCCTCTTCACGTTTTCTGTTTTCTCCGCAAATTACGATTAGAACGCGACATTGTAAACAAGCACAGCACAGGGCAATCAGCGCTGCACAAGTAGCTCTTGGAATTCTCAAATCGCTGGTTGCACCAAATCATGGGCCTCTTCTTTCTGCCCCCTTCACGTTTAGTTGTACTCATCCTTGCGCAAGCATCGCCCGCGGAGCGGAGCCCTTGTAATACACTACAATTGACATAATTGATAGAATGGCAATGAATAACATAGTCGCGTTAAATACAATAAATAACTTCAAAGTGATCGAAATCTAACCACATTCGAACTGGTCTGGAACAAGTTGAATTGGACATATTTATGAGCACACACCTTCTTCTCGGTCGCGATAGCCGCCTGCTCCAGGCAGTACTTCAACAGCCCGTCACTGCCCCCCGCTCCAAACGCCTTCGTCAAAGATGCTGCCGACATTGACGATGCCTCCGCCATAGGGAAAAACTGTTCCAGCTTCGCCGACAAAACGGGCTTAGGTGCTCCATCCTCAGCGGAGTTTCTATCGCATGATACATATTTTTACGGAGGAGGGGAGGAGGAGGGGGCGGGGGGAGAGAGGAAGGGGAAAGGGGGAAGGGGGTTGGGTTGTTTTTGCGGTTTTGCAACAAAACAAAAAATGGAGCGGGCGCGGGGGTAATGTGTCACATCCTAAAACGAGACGAAATTGAAAACCAAAAATTGAAAATCTAAAAGAACCTTGAAGCCAAAACGATTTTCACGATAACGACAACCACAACCAAACCAAAAACAAAAACGGGAGGAGGGAAGGGTGGGGGGGGGAGGGAAAGTCGGTGCAACTAAGTTACAGCAATACGCACACGAACGAGATATCATAAACGTGTAACTTGTCAGCATCAGTATCTCGCCCTTGCACGATCCCAGGGAGCAATCCCATGACCGGTCCCAAAAACCTGCCAACTCGTGTGTTACTTGCCCGGTTGCTTGGGCGGTGGCTAATTACTTTTGTTCAGTTTTCAAGAATGTTGCATAAGACACCTGTTTTCAACCGTTTTTCTTATCTTAAAGCACCTGGAATAAAACTCATACGAACGCCTCCGTCCCCTCTTCTCAACTCCCTTCTCAACTCCCTTCTCAACTCCCTTCTCAACTCCCTTCTCAACTCCCTTCTCAACTCCCTTCTCAACCTGCGACACCCCCATAATTGTCAAACCAGGCCACATCGCGCTTGTACAACGAACATTATCGTACCTGGTAAGCACTGAGCTTATCTCAACCATACGAACGGCTTTTTCGATAGCAGTTGGGTAGGAAAACGTGTCATACTACAGTAGTACTGAAACCGTCCAACGGCAAAACTCAAGACCAACCCAACCCACGGCAAAAAAGTATCGAAAAGTGATGTTAAAAAAAAAGTTTTCCTACCATTTTTTTCATATTTAAACCCCATTTTTTTCAAGGGTTAGTTGGCCATGGGTTATGAAATTCGTCGGTTTCAATACTAATATTATATGTTATTTTTCCAACACAAACAAATTTGGAAATCGCAAACGCACTAACACTGGGAAGTGTAGTGTAGTGTAGTGTAGTGTGGCCATTATGTGAGAGGAGCGAGGACGGGGGGAGAGGGTGTACTAATCTCATTTGGGGTGGGGGGGGGGGGTAAAATTTGGTACAACTGCATGCAGCAATAGTCACATGCACGAGATTATCCATTGGAAACGAGTCCGCCATCGGTGTCGGTGGCTTACCCTTGAACGATCTCGGTGCAAGTCTTGGCCGCGTATTCTAGTGCAAGGGCTCTCAAGCCATCCCCGTCCTGGTCGATGACGGAATCCCTCGCGCGGTACAGCGCTAGCCTCTGGTCGTTCATCACCTGCTCGGTTTGCATCAAGCCGAAAACATCAAAGTCATTGCAATTCAATTCGATGCAATTCTACTTATAGTTATCTTAATCTTTTCGATTTTTTTATCCGCCGGCGGATGGGGGAAGCTAAAGCTAAAGCTTATCAAGCGAACCACACTTCCACGTATTTTCACGCGTGTCGATGTAAAACTCTACTGTATTCACAATCGATTTTAGTCCAATGTTCAATTGTCGTTGTGACGTACAAAGTTGATACAACTTCACTGCAATTCGATCAAAACCAATTACAGCATTCCCATATTATTGTGGCATATTTCGAAGTATAACTTCAACAATAGGATAACCTCCACGGCTGATCAATCGATCGGTAGTGCAAAACCACACCGCACCCAAACCCGAACAACGCCGCACCACGCCGCGCGGCACCGCACCGCACCACAATACACCGCACCGCACCGCAATGCATTGCACGGCACCGTACCACACCACGACCACGACGACCACCACGACACTGTACCGCATCGCACTGCATCGCACTGCATCGCACTGCATCGCACCGCACCTCATCGAAAGAAAAGACCGTTCGTCGAATGCCTGCGAAGTAGTCCTCCGTCGCTCTCTGTACCTTGTCTAAGGTAGCAGACACCTATCCACAATATGCAAGAGGTATGGCAGAACTCGCGTTATGTTTTTAATGATTCACCGCGTCAAAATAACAGCAATAACAAACATGTATTTAACACGGGGGGGGGTATGTAGTCCTCTGTCGTTTTCTGCACCTTGCCCAAGGTA
This sequence comes from Undaria pinnatifida, assembly GCA_012845835.1. Lineage (NCBI taxonomy): Eukaryota > Phaeophyceae > Laminariales > Alariaceae > Undaria > Undaria pinnatifida. The sequence continues at coordinate 14,013,654 of JABAKD010000011.1, forward strand.
GCAGACATCTATGCATACTGCACATACAGGCCGTGTGACAGTTGGGGGTGTCAATGAAGGCTACTCTGGTGACCCGTGCTTCGACAGGCGGTAAGACAAAAAAGCAGCCATACCTCATATCCCACTAATACCTTTTGCAGGAGTCAGGGCCGCGATATAGTACGTTTCCCCACACCCGTTTGGAACGAATGGTGTTTTAACTACAGCAGTACATAGGAGATGTAGTACAACAGGACCCGCGTTTGTATAAAACAGTTTCACAGCATGAAAAGATAGACAATTCAAAATGTGACGTGTGACAACTACAGAGGGAAGGGTGGCGTTGTTTAGACCATAGGGGGGGGGCACGTAGTCCTCCGTCGCTCTCCGCACCTTGTCCTCCTTCGCTCTCTGCACCTTGCATCAGGTATCGACAGGAGATTCAACAGTAGGATGATGGAAACAAACGACCTCACACTCCTACAAAGGTTAGAATGAAAAGCAAGCTACCAGGTGGAAATTATGTACGGAAGATTCACACCTCGGACAGACCACGATCTAGATCATATAGATCGCATAGATCATATAAATCATACAGATCATACATATCATATATATATCTCATGAATCTAGATCATCTACAGGTCATATACAAGTCATCTACAACATATCCTATAGCTGTCGTTGTGATGTGATGTTGTGCAGGATCTGTATACGTCGAGTACAGATCCAACCGAGGAAGCATGTGCAAGATGATGCAGGTCGTACGGCTCCCACCGGGTAACATGAGCTAGACCATACAGATCATACAGATCTTCCATGAAACATCTAGATCATCAAGGTGTGCATCGATGATCTGTCGGGCGTGTGGAAACATTGGATTAACTACAAGTGTACCCCCTCAGGGGCACAGACGTGATCCTGTGACAAGGCAGAGGAGGGTACAGCCCACACAGTCGAAAAATGTAAACTATTCAACGAGGAACGAAATGTGTCAGAAGAGGAGATGAGGAAAATAGGCGGATGTGACATGGATAAGTTTGTTAAAAGTAGATAGCAGCGAGAAAAACGATCGCTATCCTAGGAGATGGATGGTCGCCACAGACGGCCGAACAGGAAGGGGATAAGATAGGCGATTAGTTTTTTTCATGTTAACCTACTGAGCGCCCAAATGCCGGAGGTGTCTCTACTAGGCTATTAGGAGCAGGAACGGGGCTCCGTCTCGAAGGGACGCGTCGCCAATGGTCAAAAGACTAAGGCAAGCAACAAACGAGTACGCCCACCCTCCAGTCTAGGTCCCGGAACAAACAGTGGGGCGTCGAGCTTTTTTCGGTCTAACCCTGCGCACCTGCTTGTTTTCGATGGGGATGTCGTCGCTGAGCCGGAAGCTGTCCATGATTTTAGTCACCTGATCCCCGCCGAACACCCTGCTCAAACCAACAAATTGAAAAACGAGCAAACGATTAAGCACACGGATGGGTAAGCCACCAAGACGATCACGTACAAAACCAATGTGCAACCGTCAATTTAAACCTCCAGTGTAACTGGCAGTGTATCCGCTAGTGAAACTGTCAGCGTAACCGTTCGTGTAACCGTCAGTGTACCCGTCAGTGTAACCGTTGGAGCAAACATCAGCGTAACCGTCAGTGTATCCGTCTGTAGAACCGTGAGTGAAATCGCAAGTGGAACCGCCAGCGCAACCGTCAACGTAACCATCAATGAAACCGTCAATGTAACCGTCAGTGAAACCGTCAAGATAACCGTTAGTGTAACCGTCCGTGTTACCGTCAGTGCAACCGCCATCAGTGTAACCGTCCGTGTAACCATCAGCGTAACCGTCAGTGTAAACATCCGTGTAACCGTAAAGCGAAACCGTCTAAGTAACCGGCAGTGTAGCCGGCAGGGTAAGGTCAATTAAAATTTCAAGTGTAACCGTCAGGGCAACCATCAGCGTTACCGTCCGCGTCACCGCCAGTGTAACCGTATTTCTGTAACTTTCCACCTGTTACTGTTGTTTTGTAACAATCAGTGTAATATTCCGTGTAAGCGTCAATAAAACCGTTAGTGCAACGGGCATTTAAACAGTCCGTGTCACCGTCAGACTACACGGTGGTATACCCGCCAGTGTAACCATCAGTGAAAACATCGGTGTAACCGTCAGTGTAACCCTCAGCATAACCGTCAGTGTAACCATCAGCGTAACCGCCAGTGTAACCGTCAGTGTAACCATCAGCGTAATCGCCACTGTAACCGTCAATATAACCGCTAGTGTAACTGGCAGTGTAATCGTTAATGTAACCACCAGTGTAACTGTCAACGTAACCGTCCGTGCGACCACCGGTATAACCGTCATTGTAACCTCCAATGTATCGATCATTGTAGACGTATTTTTAACCGTCAATGTCCGTCCGTCTGTCCATGAGTGTAGCCGTGAGTGTAACCTTTACTTTATCCGTGAGCACCCATCAGCGCAACCGCCGGCGAAACCGTCCGTATAACCGTCAGTGTAACCGTCGTCAGTGTACCTGTCCGCGTAACCGTTAATGTGAAATCGTCGGTGTAACCGTCAGTAACATCGTCTGCTTAACTGTGAATATGACCACCGGATAACCGTTAGTGTAAGGGTGAGTGTAAAGGGTCATGTAACCGCCAGTATAAAAGGCGGCGTAACCACCAGAGTAACTGTCAGTAAAACCGTCACCGTAACCGTCAGCGTATCCGTCAGTGTAACCTTCAGTGCAACCGTCATTGTAGCCGTCATTTCATCTGTCAATGTAACTGTTTGTCTAACCCTCAGTGTAACCATCAGTGAAAACGTCAGTGTAGCCGTCAGTGTAACCGTCGGTGTAACCGTCAGCGTAACCGCCAATGTAGCGGTCCGCGTAACCGCCAGTGTAATCGCCCGTATACCCGTCAGTGAAACGGCCAGCGTAACCGTCTGTGCAACCATCGGCGGAACCGTCAGTGTAACCGTCAGGGTAAACCGCCCGTACAATCGTCAGCGAAATCGTCCGTGTAACCGTCCGCGCAATGGCCAGTGTAACCGTCAGTGTAACCGCGTGTGAAACCGTCAGTGAAACCGTCGGTGTAACCGTCAGAATACCCATAAGTGAAACCGTCAGCGAATGTGTCAATGAAACCGTCGGCTCATGACACGGTCGGGGTGACACCAACATTTTCTGGGGCTCTACACTTGACCATCCCTACTGGGGAGTTTGCGATGTACCAACTTTGGTTGGGTAGGAGTTGGGTAGGAAAGCATATAATACTGTTAGTAGTATTAAAACCCTCGAACGTCACAATCCAAGGCCAACCCAACCTACGAAAAAATTGGTTGGAAATGCGATTTCTCCTTCCATTTTTTAATTTTCTAAGCTAATTTTGTCGTGGCTTGGTTGGCTTTGGGTAACGACGTTCGTGGGTTGCAATACACATTGTTCATTGTTTTTTATAACCCAACAGACGTAATTTTCTCGTGGCTTAGTTGGCCTTGGGCTACGATGTTCGTGGGTTTCAACACATATTTTGCATTTTTTACAACCCAACAGACGTTGGAAAATCGCAAGCGCGCTAATAACTCACTCAAAAGTTGACTTCGCATGCGAAACAATGAAAATACCACCCGACGACCAATCCCAAGGCGTGTCAATACGTAATAACAGGTATTACCGAATAGTTCGTACAAACAAGTGGCATTTCGACGATATTGGGTTGTTTGCGAACTACCAACTTTGGAAAACATATAATATTACGAATAGTATTGAAACCGTCGAACGTCACACACAATCCAAGGCCAACCCAACCCACGAAAAACGGCGGAAAAAAAAAGGTTGAAATATGTTTTCCTACCGTTTGTTTTACTGTCTAACCATTTCTTTTCGTGGATCGGGTGGCGTTGGGTTACAACGCTCGTTGGTTTGAGTACTGTTTCCAATATCATTTTACACTTCATCCAACCCAACAGAGGTTGGAACTCGCAAACACCCTATCGGGTACGGGTATCTTCACGGTTAAGGACCTCCGTCAGACTAAACGATTTCGCCAAAACGTGTTATTCCTATCATAGCACACGTCCGCCAGTGCACCGTCAGTGCAACCGTGCATCCATCGATGTCCCGCAAGGATCAGGACTCAAGTTTTGGGTTGTCTGAGTTTTTGTTAGATACTGTGTCGTACCTGAAGATGTCGTCGTCGAGGGAAAGGAAGAAGCGCGTTGCCCCCGGGTCGCCCTGCCTTCCTGCCCTGCCCCTCAGCTGGTTGTCGACGCGGCGGCTCTCGTGCCTCGACGTGCCCACCACGTAGAGCCCGCCAAGATCGATCACCTGACGCGGCAGAAAAAGTCAACCAACCAACCGACTTATTATGCAAGCAATCAACACAGCACGCAACAAGGTAAGCACGCAAGTTATACAACCATCAACAACCAAGCAATCAAGCAGTTTACAAAATCAATCAATAAATAAATCAAACAATAAATAAATCACCAATCAATCAATATCATTTGAATCAACCAATCAGTCACGCAATGAATCAATACATCAATTAACCGATCAACCAGCCAATCAATCGATCAATCAATCCATCAACCAATTAATCAATCAAACAAAAAAACATCCAACCCACCAATCAATAGGTCGGGCAAGATTATATGGAGCGATCTCACTCCATCAGAACGAGAGCGCTGCCGTTCATTGCTGCTGGGATCAGTCTCCGGGGTAATCTGTTGATGGGAGTTTAGGGTTTGGTACTGTTAATGCTACCGCCACCACTTACCGCTACCGCTGCCGCCACTTAGCCCTAACCCCACCACCACCACCACTACCTCTACCACCACCACCACCACCGCCACTACAAATACCAACACCAATATCACTACCACCACCAACAGCCACCACCACTACCACCACGAACACAACTACCACTACCATTAGCACTACCACAACCACTACCATTATCACGACCACCACCAACCACCGCCAACACCAACACCACCAACACTAACAATAACATCAGCAACACCACCAACAACACCACCAACACCACCACCACCAACACCACCACCACCACTAGCCATTACCGCGGTGCGTACAGTGGTTCCGCAGGTCATCGCCTCTTGCAAGATATAAAAATGTGTCACTATCTCCGATAGTCACCATAGTTGCTCAACACACAAATGCATAGCAGGTGTATATGTGATCCTTCACAACCACTAGCACTACCGCCACCACTACTACTACCACTACTACTACTGCTATTACTGCCACAACTACTCTCCTCACCGCTACAAACAACCAACAACACAACACCGCCCAACACCACCACTATGACCACGCCCACCTTCTCTTTCTCCTCCGCTAAGCCGTCGGCGAAGCACTTCTTGATCACCTGGGCAGCCTCCCTTACGGCGACAACCCCATTCCCTTCCACGGGCCCCGCCTCACAGGCCGCAGAAACCAGCTCCTCCAACGCCTCCCTCCCCATCTTCCCTTCCTCGGTTTTGGGGAGGGAAGAGTCTTTGGCGCATTCCGATACTGCCTCTGCCAACGATAAGGACGCCTCCTCGGGGAGGTCGCAAGGGAAAAACGACTCTCCCACCTGCATGCGGCGGGAGAGAATAACACAATGAACGCAGGCGTTGCACCTCAGCTGAAGCATTATTCTGCGCGATCGCTTCTGCACCACGTTTTGATTCCCACGCAAGAGCAGCAGTTTCACCACCACCACCACCACCATCACCCCCCCCAACACAACCACAACAACAACCACAACAACCACAACCATCAACATCAACACCTCTAACACCGCCACCACAACCACCATCACCAACACCACCAACACCACTTACACCAGCACAACCCACACCAGCCACAACACCACCAACACCACAACAACGAATTCCACGAACACAACGAAAACCACAACAACTATCACAGCAACCACCACAATCACCAACATCACCACCACCATCACCCCAATCAACACCGCCGATACCACCACCGCTACTGTCCCCACAACTACCATCACCACAACCACCACCACCATGAACGTAAAGACCACCACCACACCACATCCACAACACAAAACAATAGCACCACCAACACAACCACCACCAACACAACCACTACCAACAACAACACCAACAACAACAACAACACCAACAACACTACCACCAACACCATCAGCACCACCGCCAACACCAACACCAACACCAACACAACACCAACACCAACACCAAACGTGTGGGAATCTAAAAAAACTCTGGTGTCTGCAGGTATAGTATCCCGGGGTCAGAATATCTACGACGATCGTCACATGAAACGCATCTTCGGTACCACCACCAGACTCCTCCTCCCCAACAAGATCCTTGGCCAGAACACCCCTCACGCGCACCCACAACAACCACCCCCGTCAGCACCACGAACATACCCGCCGCCATCAGTACTACCACCACCACCAATATCACTACCACTACCGCCACCACAACCACCAATCACACCAACACCACCAACACAACCACCACTACAGAAGTGGTCTCTGTATAGTACCGGTATGTGCACTATAGAGGGAAATACCGGCACTCTAGCAGCAACCGGCACTACTCCGCGTACTGCCTCTACTGGTTGTTTTCTCCAGTGACAAGCGATGTTACAGGCGCTGCGAGCGGGCAACCAGTGCTACTCAACCGGCAATGCAAAGGGAAAACTTTATCACCAAACGTACCTTCGGTACGACCGCCAACTCCTCCTCATCAAGAAGCTCCTTCGCCAGGGCGTCCCTAACGCGAATCCTCGCCATCACCGCGGCATTTCCACCCAACAAGATGTCCGTTCCTCTCCCCGCCATATTTGTCGCGACGGTCACCACACCCAGCCGCCCCGCCTGCCCCACGATCTCGCTCTCGCGTTCCACCAAGTCTGGGTTAGCGTTAAGCGTCTGGAAGGGGACAAGGGGGGATCGGCCCCGGTATGTTAATGCTATCGCTAACATGGCCAACCTCTCCCGATTCGACAAGAGCGATGACGGCGACGACGGCGGCGACCGTGTTTTCCCAACGTCGCTGCACTCACGTCACTGCCGAGACAATTTACTTGGAATCAGTGGGAGACAGTTTTTGCAGTCGTGCAAAGATTAAAAAACCTATGATACAAGCGTTTGACGCATGCCACAGCGTAAGGGTTCACCCACTGCACCCATTGCACCCATTGGCATTGAGGTGCTTCAGTTGAGGAGCTATCTACCTCGCACAAAAACGTTTTCTTGAGAGAGAACGAAAGTGCAACCGGATGACCAGTCCCATGGCCTAGGAATATAACAACAAATGCACTACAGCACAGTACCGGCATTGTGTGTCCAACGAGGTGTGGTAATTTTCGTGGGGGAAGAAAGGCAGTACCTCTATCGCAGGACGTGGCATCATTTTACATACATTTTACATGCATTTTACATACATTTTACATACATTTTACATACATTTTACATACATTTTACATACATTTTACATACATTTTACATACATTTTACATACATTTTACATACTTTTTACATACTTTTTGCATACATTTTACATACATTTTACATACATTTTACATACATTTTACATACATTCAACTATTGCATCGCCGGGACCCACCCTCCACCTCTGTTAACAACGCTGGACTAGCTCATTGACAACTGTCGACAGCTGATCGCGTGTACGAGAAAAACGCCGGGCTGTTCATTGACATATTGTACGTTTCCGCGTTATTTCAGGCGGCCACAGCCCAAAGAAAATTCGGGGAAGCATCTGAAAATTTCAAACTCACCTCAATCCTGGCATAACACGTGTAAACATAAACACAAAGATGCCTTTATTAGTTGTATGCATATATCATATATAACCGTGTAGTACCTGGCAAGGCACCCCCCTCTCCTCAAGCTCTTTTGCCGTCTGGTCCGACATCTGAACGTTTGTCGTTCCGATCAGCACCGGGCGTCCGTCTTTGTGCAGTCTCTCCACCTCCGTAAGCATGGCGGCGTTGGCCCCCACCCGGTTGCGGAAAACCACGTCAGGGTAGTCCCTCCTCGCGATTGGTAGGGCCGTCGGTATCTGCATCAGGGTATCGGTGTCGTCGGTAGTGCTGCTGTTGGTGCTACTATAACCGACTCATTCGAAATAATGTAACCGTCAGCGACGTCTACGAACCGTCACAAAATCTACCCGCACGCGTGTGCATAGGGACACACGTGTCCCGGGCCCACCGAGAGCCCACCAGGCTATACGTGAAGGGGCTAGAGTTAGGGTTTACTTTCGAGCAGTCGAAACCTCGTGTAAGGGCTTCAAAGTCAGTTGCATTTCAAACATTTTGTCGAAGCTGGGGCAAAGCCTATTATGCTCTATAGCCCTCCAAAAGTCTACGAAGAACAAAGCCCTCGCCTGAATGACTTGCAGACCGTAGGTAGAGCCGAGCTCGTTAGCATCAGTGATCGCGGTACCCGTCATGCCGCACAGTTTGGGAAAGCTCCGGAACAGGGCCTGGTAGGTCACCTGCGCCATGACCTGACTCTGCTTCGACACAGTAATGCCTTCGCAGAGAAAAAAACGCCACATCGTGGAAAACAGGGGACAGGGGAAGAGTGGGGCGGAGGGGGGTGGGACACAACGTCATAATAGCAACGCCTTCACAAAAAAAAAAGCAAAAAACGTCACAATGGGGAAAACAGTGGACCGCGGTGAACCGCGGGGGAGGGGCTACATAAGTTGCAACTCACGTAAATGCCGGACTGCTAGCGCACGCCAATCTTCAATACGCTTGAAAAATGTGTTTCGTAACTACTTAATACATCAGACAGTATACCTGAGACGAAATGACTTCAACTCCTACTGGGAAGGTAGGCGTGCAGGAAACGGCGGTTGGCAGTAGGGAATGAGCGTTGCCAGCAGAAGCTCGGCGTTTTTCAACGGGTATTCAACGTTGGCGACAGATAATGAGCTTTGCCAGTAGCCGCTAAGCTACGGCTGCCGCGCAGGGCGTGACCGTTGTTGGACTATTTATTGTACGGTTTCATAAACCGTTTCAATATGCCGTCTCAGGTATCATTTACTCTTAAATGTACCGTTTCACGTACCGTGTCATGCGCCGTTTCATGTACCGATTAGTGTAGCGTTTCATACACCGTTTCATGTCCCGTTTCATGTACCATTTTATGCACCGTTTTATGCACCGTTTCACGTCTCGCCTTCTTTGGCCTCGATGCACTGGTGTAGACCGTCGCTGTATCTCCTCCCCTCCAGCACTCTGCCACTGAAGGTGTCAACGATAAGCACGTCGTTGTCGCGAACGATGTACTCCTACGCGACACACAAGGAGGAGTGAAACACGTTACAGCGTCACAATGCTTCGGACACAAAACGAGTAGAAAACACGCATACCGTTAGGTACAGCGGTATAGACTTACTTGCCGTTGTCTTTTTCCTGATCGGGCTCGATTGGTACATCCCTGGTCTCCCAGGAACTCCCATTTGAACACCGCCTCCTTCAATTACTTGCGGAACGGTTTGGCTTTTATTTGATTTCTTCCTTCACCTTTGTTTTCGTTTTCGTTTTTTCAGACGTTTCCTGATTTCTCAACTGCTTCCTTTAAATTTGATTTCTGCCAACTCGATTGCGGACTGTTTTTTTATTTTTTCTTTACGCTTTACCTTTTTGCTTTTTCTTTCTTTTTTGTAAGCTGAATACAAAATATCATTTTTTTTTTAGGTCTTTTATATTTGAGTTTTTTCGTTTGCCGAAGTTGAATCAAGTCTTAGCTGAGCTCAGCTTGGCTTATCAGCGCAGTGCCGTGCGGTGCCGTGCGGCGCCGTGCCCTGCCGTGCGATACTGTGCGGTGCTGTGCCGTGCTGCGTGGTGTGCTGCTCTTACTTTTTCGCGCATGCCAGGTATCATTCAAAGCACCATACCAGGTATCGGTACACCAAGTTTGTACGTACTACATGGGTGAATCACAAAAAATGCACTACCAGCAGCAATAATAGCTCAGCAGCGCGGCGCCATGCGGTGCCGTGCCCTGCCCTGCGGTGCTGTACCGTACTGCACCGTGCTACGCTGTGCTTTCTGCCGTACATACAGTAGTACTAGGTGTGATGCGAAGCACTAGGTACCAGGTACCGGTATGTACTTGTATACAAGTATTCGTCTTTTTTGCTTCCTTCATTGATTGTCCTCTCTCGGTCCCCTTCATGTTTTTCGCTTATATTTTCGCAAATTACCAGATACACCGATACTGCCGATCAGAACGTGACGTAACCAGCAAACACACAGCACGGCACAGGGCAATGAGATCTGCACAATTAGCATTATAAAACCGCTCGTTGCACCAAATCATAAGTCTCTTCTTTCTGCCCCCTTCACATTTACTTGTGTTCTTCCTTGCGCGAGCGCAGCGAGCGGCGTCAGCCACCCGCGGAGCGGTGCCCTTGTCAAGTATATACACTCCTTGACGACACAAAAGGAGACGACAGCCATGCCATTACAGTGGAGCGACCACAGCAAGCAAGGAGTCTCAGGTAGGCGAGGCGGAGACACATACCGAGAGCGGTGCGTTTATGACTTCGTCCAGCTTCGACAAAATGGTTCAGACATACTCGATTCTACACCCTCTCACCGACACGAACCCAAGCCCAACAGCAGTTTCCGCCTTTTTACAACTGGAAACATTATCCCAAACGTATTCCCAGTCGTTTTCCCCCAAAAGGATTGGCGCAGTTCTAAGAGGGGTGATTGTGGAACCAGGTCCCCTCCCCCTAGATAGTACCGCCTCATTATACACAACTCCAAGGTTGCCATGGGTCTCTCATTCCGCTCCGAGTAGACCCAAGGTACCGACCCACCTCCGTGTATCCTCCTCACCACAATCACACGAGGAAGAACTGGCTACAGGGACACCGCCCCGCCTAATCCTCGCTTCATCAGAACACCGTCGCGTACTCTACTACACGGCACATGGAGCCGCACCTTGTCCTTGGTGAAGAGTTCCTTAGCCTTGACCGAGTTGATGATGTACGGCGCCCACGGGTCTCGAGGGTCGAAAATCGACTTCCCCAAGATGCGATCGCAGTCGTCGTAGCCTTTATCGGTGAGGACGACATTCTGATCCTTTTCCGAAACCTAAAAACAAAAACAAAAAAGGATCATTGCTAGGGTCGTGAGCTGGCTGACTATTCTAATAGTAAGTTGTCGACTAGATATTCTAATAGCAGCAATAGTAGTAGTAGTGAGTTGGGAGTTATTCCACGGTACGGATAGCACTTTTTTGGAGCAAAAGGTCTGTGACCCTCTGATTGGTCTCTGATTGATTGAGCTGTTGAGCTCAAGAGTGGCACTATCGACTAGAAGTACAAGTATGCATATGATAATTTACAGTAATACTTGTTTAGGACTATTAATGGAACTATTTGCGTTAGGAATAGCGCATGGGAATGTTGGTCGGGTTGCGAGAACGAAAGTCCTCGAAGTCATGTTTCGGGTGATGATGGATGACGGATGATGATGGATGATGGATGATGGTGACGATGTTGATATTGAGCCAGCTCCTCATGTTAGGAGCTCAGCAAATTCTTAGAATCTGCTGCACCCCTCCTAGCGTGGGACTACTCTCCGATGGTTGGATGGGTATTACCAGGGCTCGAGGTGATCACGTATGGCGCTCACGGGGGTCGAGGGTAAAAAATCGATTTCCCCAAGACGCGATCGCAGTCGTGGTGACCTTTGTCGGTCAGGCTTACATTCTAATCCTTCTCCGACACCTTCAACAAAACAAAAGAAATACTGGCGCGCGTACAAGCTTTCTCTTCCGGATGTGGTTGGCTTTGAAATCCGGGGTTGTCGCAAGTGCAAAAGGGGGAAAAAACCCTTGTAAAAACTAGAGGCCAAACAATTAGCCACCGGGCAGGTGACCGGGCAAGTAAAAACGAGTATTATTGACCAATGCGACCACCTCAAACAAGATTACAGCTTGTCTGCAAGGTTTTCCTTGGGGATAGGGTTGGCTTGAAACCCCGTGGGGGCGCGAGATGAAAGGGGGGGACCAAAACTCTTGTAAACACTAGAGGGAAAAAAACCCTCAAGTAACCTTGCAAGTAGCATCGACCATCGACCAGCCCAAACGAGCTTATAGCTTAGTCTGTTGTTCTGGTGTCAAAATAAATTTGCCGATGTGAATTTGTGCACACGATTATAAGCGTGTGCCTTTGTTGTACAGGTAGTTTTCCCTCTATAGTGCGGGTATGTGCGCTATAGAGGGAAATACCGGGAATATGGCGGTAACCGGCACTACACCGCAGACTGCCACTGCTGTTCGTTTCCATCTGTGCCAAACGGTGTCACAGGCACCTCAGCGGGAAACTGGCACTGCTCAAGCGGCGTTATTCGTAGAGGGGGCACTATTTCGTATCCCCAACGAATATGTGGTGGTGTTTTTATTGCGGGCGATCGACTGCAAAACCCATCAGTTAGTTCACTTTACGTCTGCGGCTGTCGTTATGCGTCTTTCCGAAAATGACGAAGACTGGGGCCGTGGCTAACTATACTACTACTACTACTACTACTACTACTACTACTACTAATTTATTATATAATACGCTAAGGATGGTCGTGAAGGTGGTCGTGACGTTTTGGATCTTTGAAAAATATCTTGGTTAAAACACCCCCCCCAAAAAAGCGGCGACTCCCGAGCTCCACTCGGCCTCAGGCGGCCTCGCGATGCCGCCACGTCCCATCCGCACAGCAGCACTACGACATGCCGGCGAAAGAACCGCCGTCGGTGCCCCACCTCGGCGAGGGGGGAGCGTGGAAATCGCCCTCCCGGGGACGGCTCGCTTGCCCCCCCCCCGCTTTTTCTTCGTCGCTGCCTGCTAATTGTTTTTTTTGAACTCCCAACCATATTGTGAGGAAGACTAAAAATGTTGAACAACAAATGCTACTCGAGTTATTGCTTTTTGGCCACTTGGGCCATGGACACAGCCATGGACACGAGACCACAAGCGCGCCTGCGTCAACAGCAATCACACAACACCAGGTTCAAACACAGCAGCGTCCAGCCGTCGCCGCTCGCCGTGCGCAGAATTGGCAAAGCGAGCGCTTTTGGCTTGGCCTAACCAGCCCGAGAGCATTGTAACCAACAAATCGGCTGCTGCTCGCCTGTCAGGTGTATTGCTCTAGGTACCGCTGCATTGCTGCACTGCTGTACTGGGTAGGTTCGTGGGTGCATGGTGGGTGGTGTTCTGCTGTGCTGTACGTACTGCTGCACTGCTGTTCTGATGTACGTACTGCTGCACTGCTGTTCTGCTGTATGTAGTAAAGGTTTGGTCGGTGGATGGGTGAAGCGTGCACTGCGTCGTCCGTGGTGGGTGGGTGGACCGTTCTGTTCGTGGGAGTCTTTTTTTTGCTGTTTCCTGTTTCATAAGAACCAACCAACTAACTACGCCCCGCGTACCAGGTGTATACTGCTGTACGTACTGCTGCACAGCTGTTCTGATGTACGGACTGCTGCACTGCTGTTCTGCTGCGCTGTACGTACTGCTGCACTGCTGTTCTGATGTACGTACTGCTGCACTGCTGTTCTGCTGTATGTAGTAAAGGTTTGGTCGGTGGGTGGGTGGAGGGTGCACTGCGTCGTCCGTGGTGGGTGGGTGGACCGTTCTGTACGTGGGAGTCTTTTTTTTGCTGTTTCCTAATTCATAAGAACCAACCAACTAACTGCGCCCCGCGTACCAGGTGTATACTACTGTACGTACTGCTGCACGGCTGTTCTGATGTACGGACTGCTGCACTGCTGTTCTGCTGTATGTAGTAAAGGTTTGGTCGGTGGGTGGGTGGAGGGTGCACTGCGTCGTCCGTGGTGGGTGGGTGGGCCGTTCTGTACGTGGGAGTTTTTTTGCGTCCTGTGGGAGATGAACCCTTTTTTTTGTTTCTACAATTTAATACCGGCCTCCCACTGGTGCTTGGGAGTACCAACGTCCCCACTGCTGCACTCCTCTGTCCTTTACTACCGTACGTACTACTGCTGCCGTGTTATCATTTTTGTTTTGCAAAACTTACATACAGAGGATGATACCTTTACTAACGTACGTACGGCGGCATTGTCGTACTGCCCTGTTATTATTTTGTTATTTTGGTACTTAATACAGAGGATACAGCACCAATTTGTTTTTGTCCGCCATACCGGCCGGCAACTGGCATATTTCGGGGGTACCACTAGTAGTAAATAATAAGCCACCGACTAGTTTTTAGTTGGCTAGGTATTACAGCTACCTTACTGCTCTAAAAAAAATCTACGCAACTTTACTTTGTACCATGCGGAAGGTGCTGTGGTGGCATTGCATTCTCCAGGTGCTGCGGTGGCATTGCATCCTCCACACCTTTAAGATAAGCTAGTCTAATTTACAAAACTGCCTGATTTATGCCCTATTATTATTACGAATAACCACCCTCCGTATTACTTGCATACGGTAAAAATCGCCGAGTTCTGCGTCCTTGCACCTAACTGGCGCATTTATGGTTCCACGAGGGGCGCGTATTCTTAAGTACTAAGTCGATTAGAGATGTTTTGGCCAAAACTAGGTAATGTGCTCCCAAAAAGAGGCACTGAACCCCTCCCGTTGCCGTTTTGCGCTCACGGTGTAGTGCAGCCCCTTCTCGAGAACGCCTGCGATTTTCCACGAGGTGGCGAATTTTTGTGCGGGGGCATCGACGCTTCTGGAAATGATCAGGGGCGTCCTAGCTTCGTCGATGAGAATGGAGTCGGCTTCGTCGACCAGGCAGAAGTAGAAGTCCTTCGCTTGCACCGCTCCTGAGGACGATAGGGATACACGTTGATTCCATTGGATAGAGATAACGATTCTTAGACACGGTAGGCACGTGATAGCAGGATTGGCAGAAAGGGATCGACAGAGAGGGAAGAGGGGGGGGGGGATGATGAGAATGGAATCGGTTGAGGCCACGAGGCAGAAGTAGAATTTCTTCGCTTGCACCGCTCCCGAGCACGGCAGAGGTGACCGTCGATAGGACAGGGATACATGGAACCAACCAACAGAATTTGATATATGCAAAACGTGAAACGGCGGCGCTTCGACGGTCTTTGAAGCTGTCCCTGCGCTCGTCGAAAGAGGATAACTTTAACGAAGTTCGCGTCCGTTGCCGATAACCAAAACAATTACGAGCTGCCGGGGATCGGCAGGAGTAGCATCCGTGCAATATCCAGGTCAACGGTATATTCACGCGTCAATATCCATATATTGATCCAAGCCAACCACATATTCACGTATCCAACGGTCCTCAAGACTCACCATCATTGGTGACCGTTAGGTGGCCCCGGAGGTAATCGAAATCGGTATCCACGCAGCAATACCCAACCCAGCGGTATATCCAAGTAGCAACATCAATGTGGCAACTCCAAGACAACGATATATCCAAACAGCAAGATCCAACGGGCCTCAAGACTCACCGTCTTTGGTGACCGTTAGGTGGTCCCGGAGGTAGTCGAATCCGAGCTCCTGATTAGTGGCGTATGTAACGTCCGCGGAGTACGCCTGCTTCCTCTGCGCTTCGGGCATGTTCGACTGGATCAGTCCCACGCTCAGTCCCAAAAAACGGTGAACCTGCGTATTTCATAAACATGTTTCAAGTATACGTCAGCTGTGAGTTCGACCAGTTGAGTAGTCGATACTCATCTTTGCTAGCTGAGTGTCGGCCGCACGTGTTTACATGCTCATCCCTCTCGTTAAGGATATAAATAACCTTAGGTATATGCACAAGAAGTTACGCCTCCGCGCTATTTCCTCGGGCTGTAATTCACTTAAAAGCGCTTCAAAAGTGCTTTGAAACCGTCACCGAAAAGCCCATCATATGCCAGCAGCTGTTATCAACGTCACCGAACAGGCCGATGATGGTGTCAGCAGCTGCCAACGGGCAGGCTGTACGCCAGGCAGCTGTGCCCATTGCGTGTATGACACGCCATATGCCTGTATGCATGGCTGTTGCTGATGACGCTGCTGGTGGTGTTGTTATATCTATATCTATTGGTAACGCACGAGTATCGCGGTCTCCCTCTTTCTGTTGCTGCTGCTGCTGCATGCTGCTGCCGTTGCTATTGCGATGCTACTTAATGCTGCTGCTGGTGTTGTCTCTGTTACTATTGAGGCCAGCTTCTCTTTGGTGGTGCTGGTACAAGTCACTATTCACCCCTGTGTGTCCTGGTGGACGTGCGTGTACCCCTCCGTGCAGCAGGCGTGTTGTCCCTGTTGCTACTGTTGTTGTCTACTACTGTTATCCTTATTATGCTGCTGTTGTTGGTGCTGTTGCTGTGACGCTGCTGGGGGTCGTTGTCTATGTTGCTACCGCCGCCATCCTCTCTGCCGTTGCAGCTGCTATAGGCATAACTCAAAATTTGCTTCCGCCATTGATGCTGCACCCTCACCTTACGTGTGTGTTGTGTGTTGTGTTCAATTTAAATCGATTATTTCTACCGAACGTCACCAGTAGAACACCCAGCTCTTCATCCTAGAGAAATACAAGCCATGTGGTCACATAATGTGAAACAGAGAAACCACATCAAATGTTTACGTGTGCCCCTAATTTTGGCGGTCTGCCCATCGGTCACTAAAAATAAGTATTGCCATGCATATCGCCAACAGCAGCAGCTTGCAGATACGAGTATCGACTATTCAACTGGTCGAACTCACAGTTGAGGTATTTGAAATAGTTTTACAAAACACGCACTCTGGTACATTATACCGGTATCAAATGCATTCATTCCTGGCCTTTTTTTGTTGTATATGAGTATCGACCATTCAACTGGTCGAGCTCACAGTTGAGGTGTCTGAAACAATTTTACAAAACACGCACTCTGGTACATCATACCGGTATCATACGCATTCATTCCTGGCCTTTTTAGGTTGTAAGAGTATAAATCTTGCGTCACTCGCTTTGCTTCGTCCCGTCCTAGGAGTTCCACCTACACGCCGAAGGAATTATCTTGCATTGCG
The DNA here is from genome assembly GCA_012845835.1 of Undaria pinnatifida. Lineage (NCBI taxonomy): Eukaryota > Phaeophyceae > Laminariales > Alariaceae > Undaria > Undaria pinnatifida. Next base: position 14,030,653 of record JABAKD010000011.1, read on the forward strand.
TATTCATTAAAAGATTAAAGAACAAACCTCAGCTGCGAGATCGAGGACATCGTAGAAATTCATATTTGTAAGCTGCGTGTGATACTGCGATCGCGCAGGTAAAATACCGGCACGTTACTGACGAAATTTCCATTGTTGTTGCGGTCAGAACCGCACGGACGTTTAGCGGGTCAAACCACTTGGAACTGTGGCGGGATAATTTTAGCTGAATTATACGAGAACATAATTGAAGCGCGACACAGTATGTACCCACGAAAACTATTTTTTATAACCATACGGAACGCAACACATGGCTCTTCATGCGCCGGCACCGACGAGACCTCATCTAATACGGGGAACCACGTAGTAACTCTTCAGTTTCCGATGCACTCATTACAGCAATACCGACGAAAAACATGACCGACTGAAAAAAAAAAACGACGTAAAGCAATAACCGACGGAAAGCATTACCGACAGAAAGTACTACCAACGGAAGTCAGTACCGACGAGTGTTCCAACGGAAAAGCATCACCGACGGAATCGTTATCGATCGATTTCACTACCGACGGAAGACATGCGGACATACGGAGGGGAATATATATCGACGGAAAGCATTACCGACGGATACACTGCCCTCCCGGAAGGTAATCCTTCGCCGAGAGGGAACAATGACAGCCCTTCCTGTGACTCTAGTATACATCCCACACCAACTAGATGCCGTTAACACTCCTGTTGACCTACCAGTACGTGCTTGCGGTGGGATAAATAATGGAATTACACCGCACCTGTCCCATGGTTTCGGCGTCCCTTCTTGCCAGGTAGTCGTTGGCGGTAACGACCAGCACGGTGCCTTTACCGGCTAGAGCGTTGAGGTAGCAGGGCAGCGTTGCCACGAGCGTCTTTCCCTCTCCGGTGGCCATTTCCGCGAGCTTTCCCTCATGCAGGGCTAGCCCGCCCAAAAGCTAAAAACGCCCAGTTTCGTGATCAATTCAAGCGGAAAATGCAGACGAGGTGTAGACGAAATTATGCGCAGAAGCAAGGACACGACGTTGATTTTCGTGCTGAGGGTATATTCGGCGAGTTTACTACGTAACACTTTTGTCGGTTTGAGCACTGCACTCTCGCTGTGGGGCCAAAAATACGTAGAAATAGACTACGACCATTTTCGAAGTTGGAACCGCGATAAAAAAACTCTTGTTTTGGCCAACATAAAATTCTTCAAGGGGGGCAAGGTGAGCCCTACACAATTCTCAGTGCAGAAACAAATAGTTTTTACTGTTTCGCGTAAACACCGAGCAGAAAGAGCGCAATTATAGTGACGCGCCGCACAAAGGAAAAGAGTAGGAGCAGCACCTGAACATCGTAGTGACGGAGTTCCAAGACCCTCCAAGCGGCCTCTCGAACCACGGCAAACGCTTCTTCTAACACGTCGTCAAAATCCCCTCCCGCCGAAAGCCGATCGCGGAACTCCTGCGTTTTCGCCCTGTCCAAACGGAAACGAGAATGCGAACTGATACTTGTACTGTACATGTTAGCAGGCGAGACGATGAGCAGGAGCAATGTCACCTTAAGTTGGCCAGCTGTCAACCAATTGCCTACATGTCACTTGAGAAACACCCCAGCACATCGACCATTAGGTAGTCCATCGCAGTAGCCAACCACGAATATATCAAACACCCAGCGCGACCAAATCAATTGATCAATTAACCAGCCAGCCAAGGCAACCGACCAACCAACCAACAAACCAACCAACCAACCGATCAACCGATCAACCGCAACCGAGCCCAGACCCGTAAAATCGCATCACCGACACCAAAGCAAGGCATTCGGTACTACGAACCGTAAAAAGAAGAAAGCACGATGCCCTATGTAGATCTCATACAAATCACCCCCCCCCCCCCCCCCGGCCTCCTCCTGAAACCAACCATTCAAGCAGTCAGGCCCCCCGCCCCCGCTACGCTCGGCCACTTGCCTGAGCTGATCGTCGGTCATACCCTCTATCTCGTCCTCTAGGTCGTTGATTTTTTTTACGCGAGATTCGTAAGACATGAGAACGTCGGCGTTTGCTGCCTTGACTGGGTCCCCCTTGGACTTCAGCAGGTCGTCCAACAATCCCATGCGCAGCGCCTGCGGAGCGGTGTGCGGTATGCGGATGTGCGTGTTTAGGGTTCAAGGTGTAGCGTTAGGATTAGTGTCCGAGGCGAAACCCGCGGAAGGAATCGTGCGCAGTAGGCCAAGGTTGTCCTTGTTGGGTCTACGACACGATTTGGGTACATGGCCCAGCATTGAGGTTGCTTATCTCGCGTGTTTAGTCACGCTGGCGACGGCCGCCACGAGTTGCCAGTCACCATATGGCACCCCTAATTATTTTTTCATTCACACTTCTACTTTCCAGCTTCTGGACAAGAGGCGTGGTCACAGGTGTCGTCCCTTCTTCCCCCCAGTTCTTGCATTCAATTCTTATCGCGCATAGGGTTCAGCAATCCCATTGCTCGTCGATTTTTCATCGAGTGTTGCTAACTCACGCTCTTGCGCTTCCGCAAGTCAATTTGTGCACAAGAAAAGTCCCCACGAATTTATACGAGTATGCACTCGGGGGGACTCGAACTCACAAAACTGACCTGTACCAGGCCCGAGGATAACCTGATACGCCACCGGGGCGAACGGCATCCTATACCACATACTAGGGATAACGTAAAGAAAACTATACATAGCTGCCGAGTAGAGGGTGTCTATTCCGCACGATGAATGAGGGTTCTGCCCCTGCGTCAAACGTGGCACCCTGCACCATGTACTCGTCTTTTGACTTCCTGGCACAGCAGACAGCGGCAGTTGCACGTAGCGTACGTACGTGGTAGCATGATTATAAACTATGAATGATGGTGCTCTCCGAGGCTCCACCTTGAAAGTAACACGTTGCCACATGACATGATCACCCGCACTGCTCAACAAAAGGGTATAGCCGACCAAGCCCGTCACAGGCACACCGGCCGACGGCACAACAGGATGCGGCCTAGCCTGGCTAATCTACGCTGCGACTTCCTCTCACACTAGCCCCACATGACACAGCACACACTCCACACTGCATAACACTGCCATATCATACCTTTGACTCCGTTCTCCTCCCTTGAACATGAACCGTTCCTCTCACCGTCTCGCTCCTCCTGCCTGTCTGTCGAAACAAGGAGCATTCCAGCGACGGTGACGTCGACAGTGGCTGTCTCCCGGCCTTCGAAGTGGCTTCCATCTGTGACACGGAGTAAAAGCGTCCAGCTGCGCTCTGCACGAATGCAAATGCTCCTGTGGAGCCTGCCAGTAGCAGCAGAGACGTGGTTGCTGCGGCTGATGTCTTCATGATGACTCGGACACTACCGGATTGTTCGTTCAACTACGTAAGCGTTCAACTAAGCACTCTGTGCCTCCTAGGCCGAAATCCCGGGATACGATGCAACGGTTAGGTTCTATGCGACTAGGAGGGTACGGCCACGTGGTTTATATCACCAGCTGCGGCCTGCGTCCCTCGCGCACTCGCGGTGACACTGCAATGATACCCTGTGTGCTGTTACTCAACACACGTCATTTTGGTGTTTGTGGAAATATGGAAGCGCTACCGTTTCCGGGGGTCGGGGTTTATACTTTGAAGAGCATCCTCCTCTGTTCAGCCAGCAGAGAGCGAGGCGCCAAAGGCCAGAGACCACAAGCCCAAGGACTCCAGATCTTTACCACCTAGTGAGAGACAGTGGCGTGGAAATCCCGGTAGTCCCTTGCTCAACTCGTACTGGCCTTCCACTACCCTTCTTGCCTGTGAGAGGCGACAAACAATCCAGCACTGCAATTCAAAATCGCCAGCTCTCCCATCCAGGACCTGCGATATTTTAAAGGCGATACCGAGGCAATTCAGAGGCCCAGTGCTCACGCAGCCTGGTCTGCCTGCGCGGGGAAGCGCCGAGCTAGCGTTGGCAATTATACCAGCAAGAGAGGGCAGCAACTGCAACCGGACCGAAAATTCCCTTTTTTTTGTTTCTGCACGAGAGCTCCCACCAGGACTTTGGTCAGGGTTCTCGCTGTCCAGCGTCTTGTGTCTACGGCGCAAGCTCCTCTCTCTCCGTAGGGTCCGATTGCAAGCAAGGCTAGACTAGACAACAGCTGGCGCATCTACGTAGCCGCTGCCGGACTGAGGAATCAGCTGCAATTGTGCGGGTATATCTGCCTCTCTGTGCTGCAAGGCACAGCAGTGTATGCCCCGACTTGACCGCCATCTGCTATCCAATTTCTTGCAAGCAACCAGTCGGCGGTACCCATTGGCACCGCCTGGGCAGCACAACGGCAGCATAGCAGCCCGGAGTGAGATAGATCTTTGACACCTAATAGCTGGTTTCAGGGAAGAGACGGGAGACGGGGAGGGGGGGTAAGAGGTCTGCCATATCTGCTTGTTCGCTGTTGAAGCTACTACATCGAACGTATCGAGAGGATTTGCAGGAGGTGGATTGGTTTGCATTTTTTAGCTTCGGAAAGGATCTTTGACTTTGGACAGCGTCAGCAGCAGCGAGCAGGAGGCTCGACGTGAGGCAAGTAACAATGGGAGATCAGGGAGGAACAGGGGGGCGGAAGGAGATCTACACCTATGAGGCGCCGTGGTGTATCTACGCCATGGGGTGGTGCCAGAGGTCGGACCCGTCGGACAGATACCGCCTCGCCATCGGCAGCTTTACCGAGGAGTACAACAACAAGGTTCAGGTCAGTCTACGAGTATTTCACCTCAAGTACTGCTGTACGTTGTACGAGGTATGATATGTATAATAGAGCTCCAGAGGGAAAAACTGACGAAAAAAACGGCTGTGGAAAAAAACTGACGAAACAACTGACGAAACAACCGACGAAACAAACAGAAGATTACGGCATCGACTGCTCACTGCTTGGTTGACGGATGAAGAACGTTCCAAGTGGTGTGCGAAGTAAGCATTGAAGGAGTCGCGTCATACGACGCAGGCTCAGAGCACGATCCTGCTCATACTGCTTGCGAGCTTACACCACTATGCTCTACTAGTGGCGTTTTTTTAGCCCGCGCATCCTGTTTTTGACGTTGCTGTGCTTGGGTCGCAAACGGGTGCATATCAAATTACTGACAGTTAAGTGACTGTTGGCGTATCGTATGAATACTGAACAGTTTACCCACAGAGTTCACTTACACAGCACTTATTTTCAGTTTGGGGCAGCGGTTGGCAAGCTTTCACACGTATCGTACAGCAGTACCGGTAGGTGGCAAACCAGCGCACCGTAACTCGGAGTACTCATTTTATAGTACAAATCAAGTAATGATACATTTAAGAGCCACATCTACGACATGTTCGCCGGGAGTAAGTAGCGCCGTACATACATACTATTAATAGCATTATTGTATTTCAGTAGCGTATGTATCGATGCCGTGTTTGCTGGAGGTGGGCTATAGAGATAGTTCTGCACATATACCCTCACGCGGTGAGCTCGTTTCGCGCATGCGAGCTGCTCCGCAGATGTGCATCCTCATATACCTGGTAGCTCTGATTGTGGACGAAAATCTGCACTATTCCCGGAGCCATAAATTGGCACTGTATGTTGCTGATCGTAACATGGACATGAAATGACAACGTTGATGTTGCCAACCGTCGAGCTGCAGCGGTAGACGGCAACCGTCAACATTTAACGGTCGATATGTAACCGCCATTTCGTATTCGTCAATCCGTAATCGTTAATGTGTAACCGTCGATCTGTAACCGCCAATGTGTAACCACCACTTTGTAGCCGTCAATCTGTAACCGCCGAACTGTACCCGCTGATATCTAACCGATACGTACCCGTCCATTTGTAACCGTCAGTTTGTAACCGTCGATACGTAACCGTTGATCTGCAACAGTCAATAAGGAACCGTCGATATGTAACCGACAATCCATAACCGTTAATATGTAACCGTCGATCTGTAACCGTGAATATGTAACCGTCGATAGGTAACCGACCATCTGTAACCGTTGATGTATCACCGTCGATGTGCAATTCTCCGATTTTTACCCGTCAATCTGTAACCGTCACTGTATAGCCGTCAATCTGTCGCCGTCTTCATGTCATCGCCGATATGTTACCGTCGATCTGTAACCGTCGTTTTGAAACCGTCGATGTGTAACCGTCGATTTGTAGCCGTCAATATGTAACTTTCAATACGTAACCGCCAATTTGTAGCCGTCGATATGTAGCCATATATCTGTAACCGTCTAGATGTCACCGTCGACCTTCAACCGTCAGTCTGTCACCATCAATATCTAGTCATCTGTCTGTAACCGTCTAGCCGTAACCGCCGATATGTAACGCCGATCTGTGAACATCAATCTGTAACGGCCAATCTGTAGCCGTCGACCTGTAACCGTCAAGCTGTAATCGTCGATCTGTTACCATCTATCTACAACCGTCTATGTGTAACCGAAAATAGTAACCGTTAATCTGTAACCGTTGATCTGTAACCGTTGGCCTGTAACTGCCGATCTGAAACCGTTGATGTGGTAACTGTCAATCTGAAACCATCCATCTGTGCCCGTCCATCTTTAACCGTCCATCGGAAACCGTCCGTCGGAAACCGTCCATATGTATCCAACGATATATATTTAACCGCCAATCTGCAACCTTCGATCTGTAACCATCAATCTGAATCCGTCAACCTGTGACCGTCTATATGTGGCCGTCTATATGTGGCCGTCGGTCTGTCGTCGTCAATCTGTAGCTGTCCATCTGAAACTGTCGGATCTATCACCGTCGACCTGTAACTGTCCATCTGTAACCGTCGATGTGTACCGTCAATCTGTAACCGTCAATCTGTAACCGTCAATCTGTTACCGTCAATCTGTAACCGTTGATCTATACCCGTTGATATCTAACAGTTGACCTGTAACCTTCAATCTGTACCCCGTCGGTCTGTAACCGTTAATCTGTAACCGTCAATACGTAGGCGTCGACCTGTAGCAGTCAATCTTTAACCGTGAATCTACACCCGTGGACCTGCGACCGCCGATCTGTAACCATTGATCTGTAACCGTTGATCTTGAACCGCCATTATTTAATTTGTACCTGTCGATCTGTAACCGTCACTCTGTAGCCATCTACATGTAACCATCGATCTGTAACGATGTATCTGCAACCGTTATTATGTACCCGTCGATCTGTACCCCCTCCCCACCCACCCGCAGATCGTGCAGCGCACGGAGACGTCTTTCGTCCGAACGGCAGAGCTGGAGCACCCATACCCGCCAACCAAGATAATGTGGTCTCCGGACAAATCGCACGCTAGCCCGGATCTGCTGGCAACAACGGGTAGGTGAAAAGCTCACGTAAAGATCATTGATATTTTGTAACCCCTTTAGAACTAACACTATTGCACCCACGGTTTGAGGACAAACTGCTCGGAATTTGTGTGGAATGTGTTTTGCAAGTGCAAAGTGGGCTTTAGAGTGAAAACATGTACAAAAAACGACTTGATTACAGAGTTAGCCACTTGGATAGGACGGGTGTCCGGACTGGAAGGAGCTGTACAAACGACACGCGCCTCCGTAGCATATGACAGCATATAGTTCAAACTGCTGTATGATACAAGTCGTTTTTTTGTTTGGTCTCGCTATACGCTATACGGTCCCAAAGGGTTACTCTACTGACTGTACCATTTTTATCAATAGTGCTACAACTGCGTCCACGGTTTTAGGAACAAAGTACTTGGAATCAGTGTGACAGATTTTTACAGTATTAAAAATAGCGAATTTTTCCGCTGCCAAAGTAGAATAATATTATAAAAATTAAATTACACTCCAGCTGTGAGATCGAAGATTTCGTCGAAACTCATCTTTGCAAGCTGTGTGTGATACTCCGATCGCGCGCATTACGAGTTGTGTGTCCTCATTAAGGATATAGGTCGGCGACTCCCCTTACAGCTACAGTGTAGCTATCAGGGTCAACAGGATGATTTCAGTCAGTCTGTGCGCGGAAACTATAAAACCCGTTTCTGAGGGGGACAAAATCTGACAGCTGTGAAGGGAAAGGGGGGGCCTGGTTTTGATCAAAAGCGAGCGGGTTTGGAGGGGGGCGGGGGGGGGGGGGGGGGGGGGGAAGGGGCAATTTGTGCATGTAAGCTATAAATCCTTTCGAGGGGATAAATCTGACGGTTTTGGCACCAGTATATTATTGGGGGCGGGGGGGGGGGGGGGGGGGGGGGGGGGTTGGGGCGGGGGCAGCTCGATATGTGCCTGGAAACTATACATTATTTCGAGGGGATAAATGTGACATTTTTGGAAATAATACATCAGTTTATCGTGTATATCCTGGGGTAAATCGTACAATCAGTGAGTAAAGAGAGGGTGGAGTGTTCGAGGGGGTGGGGTTGGGATGGGTTGGGGGGGGAAGGGTGGGGGGTGGGGGCGGGGGGGGGGGGGTGGGGGGGGGGGGGGGGGCGGGGGTGGAGGGCTTTAGGTGACGGGTTCGTTATACGTGTGGTGCTAGGTCTAGGCGAAGGTGCGGGTGATGGGGAAGAAGGGGGCGTTCGAGGCGGGGGGGGGGGGGGAGGAACACAGCGGCATGGATGGCTCTCGAAAGATAATGAGGTGATATCCTGTGCGTGAAGTGTTTATTAATGTGGCGGATTTCGATATTTGGTGGGGCGTTTGAGTAAGGGAGAGCAAGAGGGGGGGGGGGGGGGGGGGAGATTTTTTAGGAGGTTTAGGTCACAAATAATATTCAAATACACTTCGGCTGTGAGATCAAAGATATGTATCAGCTTGTTATACGCGTGGTGCTAGGTCTAGGCGATCGTGCAGGTGGTCGGGAAAGAGGGGGCGTTGGAGGGGGGGGGGGGGGGGGGAAACACAGCGGCATGGATGGCTCTCGAAAGATAATGAGGTGATATCCTGTGCGTGAAGTGTTTATTAATGTGGCGGATTTTGATATTTGGTGGGGCGTTTGAGTAAGGGAGAGCAAGAGGGGGGGGGGGGGATTTTTAGGAGGTTTAGGTCACAAATAATACTCAAATACACTTCGGCTGTGAAATCAAAGATATGTAGCAGCTTGTTATACGCGTGGTGCTAGGTCTAGGCGATCGTGTAGGTGGTCGGACAAGAGGGGGCGTTGGAGGGGGAGGGGGATAATTGAAACCTTCGTCATGGATGGTCAGAAAGATAATGACGTGGTATCAACTGCGTATAGGTGTTTATTACTCAGGCCGATTTTGATTGTGAGTGGGGCGTTTGGACAGACTAGGCGGAAGGGGGGGGGGGGGATCGGGGGACGGAGGGGCGGGGGGGGGAAAGGGTTGGGGTTTGTTATGAAAAAGAGGTCAGTGGAGGGGGAGGTAATATACTACAGATGGTCTCTATCTCCAGTCTGATCTATTAATAGTCAGGCTGAGGACATGGCTATGGAGCACAGTAACAGCAGTAAGCACAACAAACATTCCTTCCGGGTTAGGGGATTAGGGTTATTCATGCGTAGGGCTAGGCTATGGCCTTGCGGAAAGTCCGACCTGGGATTGATCCCCGAAGTCGTTACGTTTGAAGCACGATGTCCGTTTTGGCTGCCGCCCCCCCATCGCCGCCAGTGGAGTTGGGTTTTTTTAACCCATTTACTGCTGTAAGCGTTATCCTACACTAATTCCAAGTAACTTTACCCTAAAAACGTGCCCTGCAGATTAGTTCTATAAGACCACTTTTGCACCTGATTAGAACAGGCTTTTTAATTTGTTAGGAATAATCTATTAATAGTAAGCATGTTTCATCAAGTTTTCTGGCTTGCTTGTGGTAAGCATAATCAAAGCAATCATGTCGTCCTTAGTTTGCTTATTTTAGTTTTATGGTGTACTAAACGCGATACGAATTAAGTGAGAGGATTTTCGCATTGTAAACTTTGTACAAACCAAGAGTGTATGTGTTTGAGTGTACATATATGTAATCGTATGGGTTTTGGTATGGCCATACAACTAAAACTCCATATAATTTTGATGTATGTAGGTTGTAGTATGGACATACTAAACGCCAATACAAACGAAGTAAGCAACTAAGTTGCTTTCAACTACCAGTCCTTTTTCACAAAATAAGGAATAACCATAGTTGACTGCCTTTACGCTTTTACCAACAGCAGTATTTGTATCAAGTTTCATACAAAATGCACTGCTTGCTCATAGATATTAGTCCTGGGATGCATTACATGATTCCAGGTATGCCTCAAAACCCCTCGTACGGAATCCGTACCGGTACTTGTACCGGTACTTGTACCGTTTTTGTAACCCGACCTTCCCCCACCCCCACTTGCACTCACGCCTGCCTGCCCTTGCCATGTTTGTCTCCTGGAATTGGAGGAAGAAGCAAGAAATATAAAACTGCCTTTTTGACGTACCGACCTTCCGCCAACACCATTTGCACTTGCGCCTGCACCCACCACATTTATCTCCCGCAAATGGCAGGGGACTATCTGCGGTTGTGGGCTGTGGACGAGCAGAAGCAGGGCGGGGTTAAGCTCCACTCACTTCTCAATAATGTGAGGCAATATCAGCAGCAGGCTAACACTGTAGCAGCGGCATCCAGCCAGCTAAGCGGTAGCAGCAGAAGTAGCTTACACTCCACTCGCTTCTCTATAAGTTGAGGCACTAGCATCATCATCAGGCACCGTAGCGGCAGCAGCAGGTTGAGCGGTATCAGCACCTGTAGGTTGAGCAGTAGCAGCAGAGGTAGGTTAATCTCCACTCGCATCTGAATAATATGAGGCAAGAGCATCATCACCAGTAGCTGGAACAGCAGCAGCAGTAGGTTAAGCGCCACTCTCTCATCAGTAACGTAAAGCAAGAGCATCACCGGTAGCAGTAGCAGCAGCAGTTGGTCAAGCTCCGTTCGCTTCTCAATACGTTTGTGGGGCAACAAGATGATCATCCGTGGCACCAGCTCCAGTGTTGACCCGTTGGTCTCTCTCGTTTGATCGGGAGAAAATCCATGGTACCGGTATACCGTCTATCAAACTTCTCCAACAGGCGTTCCTGGCGCCCTCTCGTCGAGGTACGCTTGCTTTTGTGTAGCCGCCCAAATTTTTTGCGCTCAAGTTATGTAATCAGCTTACAAAACCTCACGGGCCAATAGGGTGTTAGCTGTTCGCGGGATACCAAACTTGGTTGGGTAGGGAAAGGTATACCATGGGAATTATAGTGAACCGACGAGCATAATATAAACCCAAGGTCAACCCAACCCAACAAACGTTAGGTTAGATTTTGATATTCCTTGCCTTTAAGAAAAAAATCGAACGTACTTTTTCGTGGATTGGATTGGGTTGGATTGGGTTAGGTTAGGCTTGGGTTGTGACGTTCGTCGGTTTCAATTTCGAGACTATTATTATGTACATTTCTACCCAACCAAATGTGGTATCTTGCATCGGTTTCAATTCAAGACTACTGCTGTATTATGTGTGTTTCTACTCAACCAAGTGTGGTATCTTGCAAAACACCCTATGTACTCGTAGTTTGTTGTGTTTTGCTCGTTCGTGATTATCTCGTCGTCTTCCCCCGTTACCCGCGAACGCCTCCGTGCATTTGGAGGGTGGGGCATGGAACTGTCAGAACATGAAATCGTAATATTGATCTCCAATGGTGTTTTTTTCTCTATCCCGATGTCGGCGTCTCCTTCCATTGCACACAAAAACGCCTGCTTTTTTTTTTTGGGGGGGGGGGGGGGGGCACGGGACTGTCAGAACACGAACGCGGAATAGTTCGCTTTGTTCTTTTATTTTAGGAATACGGGACTGTCAGAACGTGAACGCGGAACGTCGCTCTCCTTTGTTGTTTTTTTGGGGGGATACGGGACTGTCAGCACACGACGCGGAATGTTGCTCTCTTTGACGGTTACAGTCGTGCCCGCTTTGAAGACGCTCATGTTAAGTCAACTCCCCGCTATAAAGACGACATTTGTTCGTGAAGCAAAGTGCCCCACAGATACACAATTAGCATATGGGGAGTAACCCTTTTAGCGTATGGGGCCTCCAAAATCACTGCTGTGGTCCATCTGCAGAGCTGCACAGAGAGCGGTCTGCTGTTGCTGACGCTTCTGCGTGCTGGTGTGGAGAGATTCCTCCCGTCTGCTGGCGGTGCTAACCCTAACCCTAACCCTGACCGTGCATTCGTTCACTCATGAAACTCAAGTCAAGCGTAGAGCCAAGGGGAGGGGTGAGCTGCAGTCCACCCTTCGCGATGCATGGAAGTCCCAGTTTGGTCAATGCAAGTTTTTGTTTGTGGTTGTCTTTGATCCGTTTTCATGTTGTTTTGCTTCTCTCGGTAAACGTGTTTCATATTCTACTGGCCTCGACATTTCAACAGGAGCGTGGGCTCTCTTTGTGTCAGTGCTGTACATGTTTTTCGTTTTTTTTCTTGGTGTAGTCCATCTTTTTAGATACTTCGTGCTTTATGATTTTGTGTGTGTGGTTTTGGGCGCAGGTGGTCCCCTTTTTGTCCCTTTGGTACATAGCGTTTGACAAAAAGAAGGTGTGCCGTATCAGTTGCAACAGCACGTGGTTATTTTTCAGATGTTGGCGGTGTGTATGTCTGAGAGATTTTCAATGTGAAAGGCAAAATGAGAGGACAACACGACAAAAAAAAAATGCGGAAAGCAAAATTTACAGCACAGAACACAACAGAATCATCAGCAACCACGGCAGAACACACCAGTGTCATTCATACGCATGAAGACGTCGTTCTGCAACACCACTCCTTTTCGCAGTACAGCACATACCGCACAGTACTTGAAAGTACTGAGTTTGGGAGGCCAAGGGGAGATCGGCTGTCACTACAAAATGAAACTTGCAACCGCCTGCAGGGGTGTGGTGATGACCATTTCGGCGTTTTAGTGTCATGGTAGTATTCCTTTTTCAGTGGCGAGTCTTTTGGCGTAGGTTACGTCTCCTTTGACCCCGGGGAAGGAGAGTTTCCGTCCCCGGAATCTCAAAGACGATTCCCGGCATTAAAGACGCTCTGAAAAAAAAACCTGTGCGTCTTTAAAGCGGGGTCGACTGTGTAATAGTTTAATCCTGCTCTTTCCATCTCCTTCCGTTGTGCACGAAAACGCTTCTTTTTTACTGGGGGAGGGGGGGGTACGGGACTGTCAGAACACAGACGCTGAATATTGCTCTCCTGTAAATGTTTTTTTTTCGGTAATGATGTTGGCATCTCCTTCCGGCGCGCACTAAAACGCCTTCTTTCTTTCTGGCGGGGGGTGGGGGACACGGGACTGTCAGAACATGAACGTGGAATGTTGCTCTCCTTTGTCGTTTTTGGGGGGGCAGGAGATACAGGACTCTCAGAACATGAACGCGGAATGTTGCTCTGCTTTGTCGATTTTTGGGGGGGTTAAAGGACTGTCAGAATATGAACGCGGAATGTTGCTCCCCTTTGACGATTTTCGTGTTTAACCCTGATGTCGCGTTCTCCTTCCGTTGCGCACGAAAACGCCATATTTCTGCCGGGGGGCGGGGGGGGCACGGGACTGTCAGAACACGAACGCAGAATACTGCTCTCCTTTGACGTCGTTCGACTGGTGCGAGGCCGACCCTTCGACAGTGGGAACGTCGAGCATCGACACTACGTGTACCATCTGGGACGTCACGGTGAGCATGCCGGTATTTTGTGGATATGTATGTGTCAAGTCTTCATTTTATCTTCGGTTTTGTCCTGCAGTATTTTTTTTTTTCATCATCAGTGCACCTATCGTTTTGATTTACCCTTACAGCGTTGTCCTGATTCTTGCGGTATACCCAATACATATCACACCACCCTCACTCAGCGACTGCCACTTAAAAAAAGGAACTATCTAAAGAACTATCTAAAGGACAACCATGGCGACTGAACAAGTTGGCGTGCAAGAGGAATGCAATAAAGCCGCTACGGTAGAGCTAGATAGTCGCAGCAAAGGAAAGGTAGACGAAACACGTTGCAATCGCGGGGAAGGCGAGCAAAGAGCTGAGGTCGACGAACTCGTAAACTATCGGGCACATCCGTTACACAAGTATACGCGGTGCAACCTTAGCCGAATACGGTGCAACGTCAGCCAATGAGCTTCAACACCTGTAGACAATCTGTTACAGCGCAATATGTGAAAAGAGCACAAGGTGCCTCAAAGGATCCTGGATCATTTCGAGCGAAGCGAGTTGATAATTTACACGACCGCCCACAAGATAGAGGCCTCTTTTGGGCTGGGTTGTAGTTGGTAATTTTCACGGCCGCCCACAATATAGGCCCCTTTTGACCTGGGTCAGAGTTGCTAATGTTACCTGCGGCATAAGGGGGGGGGGGGCTGGGGGGGGTCGGAGATGGCCGCAGTCCGAGGAGTGTTGCGCGTGTTTGTTTTTTTCGGCCTTCTATTAATAGCGGCGTATGCAATCGTTGACATCAGCGATTCCAAGCGTCTACTATTAATAGCACGACTTCCTATTAATAGCGAGAGTTACCCTGGCTTTATTTTTGCAGGTATGTGCGCACCTCCGACAGGTCACGATCTATGTCATATAGATAATCTACAGATCATCTACAGGTCATGTGCCGTAGATCCTATAGCTGCCGTTACGATATGTTGTGCAGGATCTGTATATATAGGATATAGAGTACAGATCCAACCCAGGAAACACGTGCAAGATCATGCAGATCTGCACATGTAGAAAATTCTGCAACTGAATTTATAAAAATCAAGTACATATCCAACCCAGGAAACACGTGCTAGATCATGCAGATCGTACGGCTCCCGCTCGGCAAAATGAGCTAGACCATACAGATCAGATCGTTCCTGAATGATCTAGATCATCAAGTGGGGATGGACCATCTGTCCGACGTCTGTAAATGTGTCATCATCACCGCTATCTCCAACAAAGTGCACACACTCTTTCTGTTGAATTGCACGCCTGCTTTTATCGCTACCACAGTACTGCTGTGCTGTGCCGTGCGTTTGACGTTTGCCCCAACCAATGCCGATTTATTTGTTGTTCCTTGCCCGTTCGATACCGCGTGCGATTTTCAGACCGGCACGCCCAAGACGCAGCTGATAGCCCACGATAAGGAAGTCTACGACATCGCCTTCGCAAGGTGAGCAAACCTAACAACCGTAGTGTGTAACGATTGGATCGTTTTTCGGGGCACATAACCCCTTTTAGACCTGCGCCTACATTTTTCGGTATAAAGTACTTGGGACAAGTGTGGGATAAGATTTGCTGCAGCGATTAGGCTGGTGTGGGATAGATTTTTTTTCTGTAGGGACAGGGCTGGGAATGTCGAAGTGTGGGATAGTTATTCCTGTACGGCAGTGGCAAAGGGTTACCGCAAGCGGGACCCGGGTGTTGTAGTGGCCCAAAACACGATAAGGTTGTTGGTGGTCCCACACAACTCGCATAAACAAGTCCGTGGTCACAGAACAGGCTCCAAGTCACTCTGGAGTGGAAGAATACCCCAGGGAAAAAAATCAAACCAAAAAAAGTGGTACGCGTATAGCAGGTATATCATAGCTGAAGCAAGTCGTACATTCGCCAAGGTAGGTCTTGTCGACTCGTAGAGGGAGCTTGCGGGCGTACGAGTATCATCGTCCTGGACGAGTGTCGGACGGCGCCTGACATTGCCGTTGGCGCAAACCTTCTGCGCTGTTAGTTGCAGCCCGAGCTGTTTCGTGTGGCCAATGCTGTAACCTCATGGCTGTTTGTGTCGCGCACTTTTTACCTTTGAAATCCCAAGGGAATACTAGTTCGGACCAGGTACAGTAGTTTACACCGAGTAGTATCAAGACCAGGCCTTCTCGCTTACACTATCGTATACCAGTCAGACAATATGTACAAGCTCGAGATGAGTAATGCTTGAAAAATGTGCGACTACGAGATCTTAGGGAGTGGATGATAAATGAGCATCCTTTGTTCAACCAATGGATGTTTCAACCCTTCGATCTATCTGCATTGGGATGATGATGCCGCTGATCAACTATTAATATTAATAGGAGTATTGAGTTTATGATAGTACCGTCCCGCATGGCCTCAATTCCCTATCGAGAGTATATTATTTATGTTTTGCATATCGAATGTCATGGTTATTACCGGCATTAACATAGTGTACTGGTATGATAATAGTTATCTCTATAATATATACAGTAATAGGCTGCAGATTTTTGTGCTTCGCTCACACCCGTTTATTGTTCTGTGATCTCGCGGCCTGTCGCCTTGATTTGTAACGCAGCGATGCCGCTGGCTGTTGCTATCGTTGCTGCCAGGCACCGTCCTCTGCAAACGGACAGAAGCAGCGTGCTGTAGCGTTAGCGCAAGTAGTGTTGCTACCCCCCCCCACCGCCTGGACCCCGACCCCAATTCAGCGTCTTTTTTTGCAAAACCAACAGAACCTTGTGGCGGAATCGGGTTTAGAAGGCTAGATTCCGGCGTAGCACATGCTGCGCATTACTTTTAGCCTGCGCTATTCCCACAAGCTACTGCACGTGTTTTTGTCCCTTGTTCCTCAGCGGGAGTTCCTCATGAGTAGCGACATTTCGCACGCCTAAAATATATTATGCTCGTGTCTCGTGTCATAGCCGCGATCGGCTGAGCGGTTGAATGCCCGAAACGCGACGGGACGCTGTTCACGCACTTTCATTCGCCCACGCTGTGGTGCATGTTTTTGTTTATTATGAAGGCAGCATAACGCCAGCCGCCGACGTGAACTCAGCAACAAGAGTTGGACGTTTGTTACACATCGGATAGATCACGGTCTATATCGTCTGTATCATATGTAGCTCTAGATCCTGTATCTGTCGTTATCATGTGTTGCGCGGGATCTGTGCAGCACAGATCCAACGCAGGAAACATGTGCCACATCTGGCAGATCACCCGGCTCTCAGTCGTCGAAATGATCTATACGCCAAGCACATCATATAGACCAGGGATCTGTCTGCCCTAAAGTACATGGATCATTGATAGATCATTGATAGATCATTGATAGGGGTCTCATCTGTCCGGCGTGTGGACGTTTTTCAGTTTTTTTTCTGTCGATCGCCTACAATAAAACCAGATCCCGAAATAGCCACCAACTCGCCAGGATTGATTTGAAGGTGGGGATCCAATAGAAACTTCAAGAAAAGGCATCCCGTTATCCTGCACGGTGAAACTCCTTTGATCCAACGCATTCAACACGCCTGTGCGCTGAAGCTCCGTTGACCCAAGGCATCCAGTTATTCCGTTCGCTGGAACTACTTTGACCCAAGGCATCCAATCATCCCGTTCGCTGAAAATTAGTTGCCCCAAGGCAGCCTATTATCCTCACATCGGACAGATCGCGATCTATTAATAGATATTATAGATCATATAGATCCTATCATATATCTGCCGTTAGGATATATTGTGCAGGATCTGTCCAGTACAGATCCAACCCAGGTAAAAATGTGCCAGGTCACACAGGTCATACGTCTCCCATCCAGCAACATAGTCTAGACAATCCAAATCGTAAAACCAGGGATCTGCCTGCCGTGACAGGCGCAGATCATATAGATGGGATATGGTCTGTTCGTGTGTGCATTTTTTTTTAATTCTCCTGTGCCCTGCAATTTTTTAAAATTATTCTACATAGGTCAGCTGTGAGTTCGATGAACTTGATGGTCGATGTTCATCTTTGCAAGCTGCATAATACTCCGGCCGCGCGTTTTTACAGAGGTATTTTGCTATTTGAAGATATGCCAATCCCGTGAATGTTGCCAGGGTCAACGGGACAATAGACCAAAATGTGTTAACTCTTCCCCAAACTTGGCCAACTACAGCAAGCGGGTGCCCTACTGCTGTTATCTAACACTGGGTCATGTTTGATAAGTATTGAAATACAATGTCATATCTTATGTTAGGTTTGGACTACGTAATGAAAAAGTTACTTCAAACAGGTGACCGGTCCGGTGTATTACGCAGCTTGCAAAGATGAATATCGACCCTGAATTCGTCGAACTCACAGCTGACGTTGTTAGTTTTTTTTTAATCAAATATACCGATCTTTGCCGAGGGCGATTTCGGTCCATAATCATTCTGCGAACTGATATTGTATAAACCCGTCGTTTGACCCTATTCGTGCCTTGAACAGAACGAAGGACATATTTGCATCGGTGGGAGCGGATGGCAGCGTTCGAATGTTCGACCTCCGCTCGCTCGAGCACTCCACCATCATCTACGAGACGCACGATCTGACGCCGCTCATGCGTCTGAGCTGGAACAAGCAGGACCCGAACTACCTCGCCACCATTCTCACGGACTCGGCCAAGACTGTGATCCTCGACATCAGGTGCTTCGGTCGGTATTGCTGTCGGTATTGCTGGCATTCGTTTACACCAGTCTTTCGCAGTAGTATAATTTGATCGTTGTTTTGGGGCGTTACAATATTATGTTCTGCTGTGGTTCATTGTCGATTGTATAGCGGGGTCCCGCTATATCCCCCTGTCGGCGCCAGTTGCCGAGTGCACGTGGCCTGACTTCGGTAGCTCGTCGTCGCGGAACAATGTATTGGTTCGCTCGTCTTCGTCCGATTTAACACTGGATACAGGATACTGGATACTGCATAACGGAATTAACACTGGATATTGGGCAACCGATTTAAAACTGGATACTGGATGGCCGATCTAACACTGGTTACTGGATAACCGATTTAACACTGGATACTGGATAACCGATTCAACACTGGAGACTGATAACTGATTTAGCACCGGATGCTAGGTGTACTGATGTCGTTGGGTACAAAAGAACGACGACAACACACTGAAGAACCGATTTAGCACGGGATACTGGATAACCGATTTAACACTGGATACTGATAACCAGATACTGGATATAACCGATTTGTCGCTGGATACTGGATAACCGATTTACCGGATATTGGATAATCGATTTAACACTGGTTACTGGATAACCGATTTGACACTGGATACTGGATAACCGATTTAACGCTGGATACTCAATTCCTTCTGGGCCTGCTCAAATATATAATACTATGTACCAGGTAGAAATTATGTTTTATATTTTTGGTAGAAATTATGTTTCATATTTTTCATATAAAAAATGGTTTGAGCCCCCATCGTCTAGACAGCTCCTTTAACACTGGATACTGGATAACCGATTTAACACTAGCACTATAGATGCTGGGTAACCGATTTAACACTGAATACTGGGTAACCGATTTAACACTGGACATCGGTTAACCG
Source organism: Undaria pinnatifida (assembly GCA_012845835.1). Classification (NCBI taxonomy): domain Eukaryota; class Phaeophyceae; order Laminariales; family Alariaceae; genus Undaria; species Undaria pinnatifida. The sequence continues at coordinate 14,049,855 of JABAKD010000011.1, forward strand.
ATTTAACACTGGATACCCCCGTAAAACAAGAACGGCACTGCTGTTGTTGATCATCGTTGCACGCTGCTGTTATATGTCGGCGTGTATACTGTGTCACTTCCTGCTGTTACTACTATGTACCAGGTGTCAAAAAATCGTTTTTGTACTGCTGTACTGCAACGTACTCATATCTCGTTTTGTGTATTTGACTGCTGCTTTGATCTTGTTTTTCTAATTTTCTGCTATTTTGGTGTCTCTTGTGTGTTCTTGACTGCTATAATATTTGTATCCCGCTTGTACGTATTGCCGCTGTTTCTATTGATATCCCGAAATCGTGTTTGTTTCGCTGTAGTGCTGTGTCTAAGTCACAGTTCCGGCAGTATTGATGTCCGCACTATTAACAATTTCGTCGAACTCACAGCTGACGTCGTCAGAATAGTTTAATAAAATATCAGCAGTGTTAATAATTCGTATGCCGACATCGTGTTTGTTTTGCCATACTGTTGTATCTATGCTATCTATGTCAGAGTCCCATCACTGCCCGTGGCAATGCTGGGGGGGCACCAGTCTGCTGTCAGCGCTATCGCGTGGGCGCCGCACTCCTCTTGCCACATCTGCACAGCGTGAGTGATTACCAGCGGGTTATAAATCTCTTTCTAGTTTTTGACATTGCTACAAGCAAATGCGGGTTTCTAACCTATAGGGTGCTATTCAAAATTGGGTGCAGTAGATCAACGCCGTAACGCGGGTGTTCCCAAAATCATGATATGGCTGTTTCCTCAAACAAATTGGGCTTCATATCTCCGGTCTCTCTGGTAAGCAGCCCCCTGTCAAGCAAGCAGTAGTACAGCAGCCGCCCACAGCCGCTCATCCACAAACCCCAAACACCGAGCGTAGGCCGAAGCAGAAAGGAGCAGGGGTTGGCTGCCCCACGAAGTCATGCGGTGGTGATGTTGGTGGTCGTGGGTGGTGATGGCAGAGGGGCGGTGGAGCATTTCTTAACCACCGCCGGTGATGCTGTTGCGTTTGTTGCTCCTGCGGCTGCTGCTGTTGGCGCTGCCGTGCTGCTGATGCTCTTGCGCTCTCGTGCTGCTCTTTTACGCGTAATTAGAGCTTTTTTTGCTCACGCCTTCAGAAGCAAGCATGTCTATCAAGTACCTGGTATGCCAGGAGACGGAAATTTTGGCCTATGACGGATGGACACTTTAAACGGCAATGTAAGCCTGTGACAGACGACCGTCTAGACGTAGTTCATGACGGGCGGCCGTCTGGACGTATTGTGCTATTTAAAGTATGGAAGACCCTTAAGGTGTGAGTGACCACCCCGAAAGCTGCCGTCTCCTGGCATCTTTCCTGCCTTCTTTTTTCTTCCCAGTACAGCAGTACAGCTGTACAGTGTACCTGGTACACCGCAATATCCTTTGAGAAGGCCCCCTCTCCCTAAAATCACCGAGAGTGAAGCCCAAAATCTTTGAGAATGCCCCGGGGGATTTTTTCTGTTTTTTCCCCCCCTACCTCGGGGTTCGCTTCGGGATGTTCTTCTTTCGCCTAATTTTTGTTGCCTCCCTATGGGGCGTTCGCAGAAAAATCCATGGACGAAAAGTCAAACCCGGGCTTGTGGGAATCTCGCTTCGACGGGCCCTTTTTGGCGTCGGAGAGGCCTTTATCCCCCCGCGGCGGACGGCGCAGGCTTCCCCAATCGCCTATCTGTTTTCTGCTCGTTGAATGATTTCTCGTAGTTGTTATTTTAGGACATCGTATGGTATAATAGGTTTTGCCCCCCTCAGAAACGGGTTTTATAGTTTCCGCGCACAGACAGACTGACATCACCCTGTTGACCCTGATAGCTACACTGTAGTTGCAAGGGGAGTCGCCGACCTATATCCTTAATGAGGACACAACCCGTAATATGCGCGATCGGAGTATCGCACACAGCTTGCGAAGATGAGTTTCGACAAAATATTCGATCTCACAGCTGGAGTGTATTTTTATGTTTTACGATAGGTTCGAGCGTAAGAGATCCGCGGCAGAAAGTAGGTGTGTCCAGTTGCTCCCAACAGAAAAAAAAGAGACCAACACCCCGGGGATTTGTCGTTCCGGGGTGTTTTAGTGGAAAGATCAACCCCCTACCCTCTGGCAACGCCTCGGGGTGTTATTTTCCACCAAAAAGGTTTGGGCGCCCCGGGGGGCGTTCTCAAAGGATATGACGGCGGTATGTACTTGTACATATACATATGTGGTTGAGTAGTATCATAATATAAATAGTACCGGTACGCACCTACCTACTGGCACCTGTTTCGCAAATATGTCAGGAGACGGTCAGTCAAGGGAAAACGTCCAGCGGTCAAGGATGTCAAAACAATCGTTCCTCACTAAAACCTAGTAAGTTGACGTCGGTCAAGGTAAATGATTGGAAAATTGCCGTCGGTCAAGAGGTCATAGTAGTTTCTCCTGACACTTTTGCTGTTTTGTGACCACGGAGTACATGGTGGACCACGAGACTACAACCAACGCCAACAACTGTCCATCATCGACCAACTAACGCAGACAAATTAACCACAGACGACAGCAGTTGCTAAGTATCCCTCTGCGCGAGTCCCTAGCGGCAGCTATACCACCACCGTGCCTCTAATAGCACGCTTATGAGATGGTTTTAAGCTCCTTAATTAATGGTATTTATGGTTATCGATAATGTTTCGATGCATGGATATACCCGTGGTACTAATAATATCATAGGACCATTGCATAACTTACTCATACTACTATGGCCTACAGTAATATGCCGGCACTATTGAGGGCACCGGCACTATTGGGAATAGGGGTACTGTCATTACTATAGAGAGCTCTAGCCGTGCCAGTCGATTTCACCGGCACTAATAAGAGCCCCCCGTCTGTATAGCAATACAACAGTGAATAGAACAAGCAACTTCCCGGGAATACTCGTGAATCGATCAATCCAGGATATTTTTTTATGGAAGTATCTCCAAATAATTCGTGGTCATTGTTTGTCCTTGTTCTTTGTTTTGCTCTTGTTGTTGACGTTGAATTGTTTGTTGTTGTACTGTTTGTTGTTGTTGTTGTTGTTGTTGTTATTGTTGTTGTTGTTGTTGTTGTTGTTGTTGTTGTTGTTGTTGTTGTTGTTGTTGTTGTTGTTGTTGTTGTTGTTGTTGTTGTTGTTGTTGTTGTTGTTGTTGTTGTTGTTGTTGTTGTTGTTGTTGTTGTTGTTGTTGTTGTTGTTGTTGTTGTTGTCGTTGTCGTTGTCGTTGTCGTTGTCGTCGTCGTCGTCGTCGTCGTCGTCGTCGTCGTGGTCGTTGTTGTTGTTGTTGTTGTTGTTGTTGTTGTTGTTGTTGTTGTTGTTGTTGTTGTTGTTGTTGTGGTTGTTGTTGTCGTTGTCGTTGTCGTTGTCGTTGTTGTTGTTGTTGTTGTTGTGTTGTTGTGTTGTTGTTGTTGTTGTTGTTGTTGTTGTTGTTGTTGTTGTTGTTGTTGTTGTTGTTGTTGTTGTTGTTGTTGTTGTTGTTGTTGTTGTTGTTGTTGTTGTTGTTGTTGTTGTTGTTGTTGTTGTTGTTGTTGTTGTTGTTGTTGTTGTTGTTGTTGTTGTTGTTGTTGTTGTTGTTGTTGTTGTTGTTGTTGTTGTTGTTGTTGTTGTTGTTGTTGTTGTTGTTGTTGTTGTTGTTGTTGTTGTTGTTGTTGTTGTTGTTGTTGTTGTTGTTGTTATTGTTGTTGTTGTTGTTGTTGTTGTTGTTGTTGTTGTTGTTGTTGTTGTTGTTGTTGTTGTTGTTGTTGTTGTTGTTGTTGTTGTTGTTATTGTTGTTATTGTTATTGTTATTGTTATTGTTGTTGTTACTGTTGCTGTTGTTGGTGGTGGTGTTGTTAGTTGGTGCTGGTGTTGACGTTTGTGTTGGTGCTGTTGTTCGATGCTGATGTTGGCGTAGCTGGCTGGTGGTGGTGTTGGTGTTGGGTGTTGTTGATGTTGTTGGTGTTGATGTTGGCGTCGGTGTTTATGCTGTCGGTTGATGTTGTCGTTGTTGTTTGTGCTGGTGTCGTCGTCTTTGTTGTTACTATTGTTTGGTGGTGTTGGTCCGATATTGTTGCTGCTTTTGCCGTTGTTTGTTGGTGATTATCCGGTACATGCCGTTGTCATGTCTTGTCTTGCCTCGTCTCGTCTGGCCCCATCAGCTCTCCTCGTTCATCTCGCCCTGATTCGTCTCGTCTTCCCCCGTTTCTTCTCGTCTTACCCCCCCGCCACGCTCCCTGCTGGATACTACCAGAGGAGACGACTGCCAATCTCTCATCTGGGATTTGTCTTCGGTACCGTCTTCCGTGCCGAAAGCGGTCGAAGACCCTATCCTAGCCTACACAGCGGAAGAACAGGTCAACCAGTTACAATGGTCAGCCAGCCACCCAGAGTGGATCGCAATCGCCTTCGCAAACAAGATGCAAATTTTACGGGTCTGAGGAAATAAGGAGGTTTTTGAAGAGGGGGGGGGTTACGAGGGGGATTAGAGGTTGGCCAGGGTCGTGTGCCGTTCGCTGCGTTGTAGCGTGTTGTTGAGCGACATCCTTGATGAATGCCAACGCGTTATCATCTCGTACCGCTCGATTTTGGGGTATTTTTTCGACACGAGTTGTTGAGTTGCGTTTTTTAGGGGATATGGGGCAGAACGACTTTGTCTCGGTTGCGATTTTTTTCTTTTTTCAAATTCCTGAAGAATTGCATCGTGGTTGCGTTTCGTTTGACGTCGGCTTGGTTGGCCGGGGTTGTCGTTGTTATGAGTGACGGTGTTCCATATTCGACGGCATTTTGTTGGGGACAGTCGGCGACTTTGCCTGATCTCAGCGTGACACCAGGGGCATATTTGAATGGTGTCAATGCTTCGACTTTTGAACGCTGCGCAGGAATAACCAACCGCTGACACAAGGTGTGGGTGCTGTGTCTTAAGGATACCTTAAGGATATATTTCATGTACGATACACAGGTATTGCGGCTCGTATATGCCTGGTAAAAGCGAAGCAAGGAGTTGGGTACCCTTTTATGTATATACATGAGTAGTAGTGGGGGAGAGACGGGGGGGGGGTGACACACGGTGGTGCTTCTGATTTAGGGAGAGCCAGCTCGTCGTCGTATGCGACGATATAGTACAACCACAAGCAGCGGAGTTTGCACCTATTGATGCGAGTCAGACACTCATTGCGGACAGCTGGCTATCGTATGGCCCTCGCGGTCTTTGCGACTCAACCTTCGAGGACACTTACGCCTGCTCTTTGGGGAAGTGACCATTAGGAGTGAACGAATGGTGATTGTTGTCGCCGAGGCAACCAGAAAACGACGAAAGCCCCATCTGTCGACGTTGGACTATCAGTAAGACGAGCACCACACCTATCAAGTACGTATGTACCTGGTATCAGGCATGAGACAGACAGTCAGCTTTGGTCGATCGTTGATGGCGGAGATTTTGTTCCGTGCCTGCTGCCTGGTGATATAAAATCGAACATAAAAGATGATTACGCGTTTTAGTTTATTACCTCGTTTTTTTTTCAAGAGTGTCGGTGCGTCTATTATAGTCGTTCTTATATAGTCTAGTCAGTCGTATCCGTCAGTCGAAAAAGACCTTTTTCGACTGGATGGAGGAGACCAAAACACGTTAGACGGTCGAAAATAGATCGTTTTGCTACTCTAAAAAGGTACTCCACAAATTTCAGCTAGGTTTTCTACGTTATACACTAACACATGGTGGATGATGCGGTTCCAAAGAGGAGGTGCGTTCACTTGTCGCTGACTTGGAAGCTTCCTATTATAAAAAATGAAAATACACTCCAGCTGTGAGATCGAAGATTTCGTCGAAACTCATCTTTGCAAGCTGTGTGATACTCTGATCGCGCGTATTACGGGTTGTGTATCCTCATTAAGGACATAGGTCGGCGAATCCCTTACAACTACAGTGTAGCTATCAGAGTCTTCCTACTATACGACCGCCAAACCTACATTATTAATAGTACCAAAAGCACCTGATTGGGACTACACCGGGGAAAAGCACCCCAATGAATATTGTTGGCGCTGTATTTCCTGTAGATTCTTGTTTGATTTGTATTATTAATAGAATGCAACATCAAATAGCATGATCGATCGTATATTACTACGGTAGTTCGTAGATACTGACTGCCTGTATTGCTGCTGTGGTTGATGAGAACCGCATACCTAGCCCAGCGACCTGAAAAGACGAGCGTGGGGGCACTGCATCACCACACACAGTAGCAGAGAGACATGCATCGCAGATCGCAATTCAAATTTTACACAAATTTATCATGTTTGATCTTTCAATTCGATCACCGAATATTTTTCGGGGGTTGTTGTTGTTGTTGTTGTTGTTGTTGTTGTTTTCACATTAACTGTTTTGTTGTTGTTCTCACATTAACTGTTTGGGGGTAAAATATTACGAGGCAATCCGGTCCGTCCAAGAGAGAAGCTTGCTTGCTTTTGCTCCTGCTGCCTGCACACACAAACACTGCACGCTTCATCCGCACCCAAGGTATACAAGTATGCGTATATGCGTCACTCGGTGACAGCCTCAGACCTTCCGGAATGCTGTGGGGGTACCTACCTGCGTACCTCGAATTCCTAAACCGAGCGCGCGAAACAATCCAAACAGCCGAACAAATCGAACTGCAACAACAGCAGTGATCCCTCTCTGTAATGCCGATTTAGTAGTGCTGGTTACCCGATATAGTGCCCGTTATTTCGCTGGAACAGTTGAAATACTGTTAGGAATTGTGCCTGTTTCCTTTATAATGCTGGTAATTCCTGTTGGAACATACCAAGTCTGTTGTCCTTCTCCGCAGATTTCATGAAAACATGCACTGAAGGCGTGTCTGCGATGTCGGGAAATCGGGGCCGCCCAATCTCATTTGAGAGCCGGTACAACGGCAAACTTCACTTCACTTGTACTTTTTTTTTGGGGGCTGGATTTTGGTGTTGGCTGTGTGTGCTGCACTAAATAATCCCAATCCAATGACGTCTGCTTGAAGGTGCAGTGGGAAGCTAGCATCCGCAGCTAGAGATACCCCGGGTGAAGCAAGCACCCCTCGACAGGCGCCGGGGCTATCCCTGCCCTGTCTGGCACGGTGTTGTCCTCCGAGTTGGCATGGAATTTGCCGCACCGGTGTCTCAGAGACACGAGTTATTCTCCAAGCAGCAATTTGAAGCAAGGGACGCAGCGGAGTTAGTAGGGGCAAAGAGCAGTGCGGCCGGATCATCGAGACACGTCGTTGCTAGTGCTGCTGCTGCTTCCGAGGTAGCAGCTGAGAGCAGCTCGAAGAGCAGCACCCCCAAGGCGATGAAGGACGATATGCTGGACTCTGTGCCGGGGTCGGCGGTGGGAGGTTGGCAAGAGCAGCAACAGCAACAGCAGCAGCAACAGCAGAAGCAGCAGCAGCAACAACAACCGCAGCAGCAGCAGCAGCAACAGGCGGGCGGCGGGCGAGCCGGGGGAGATCAGGCGGCTATAGCGCCGCTAGAGACTAGCCAACTCGATCCCAGAGCCCCTGTGCGGAAGGGCAAATGGACCCCGGAGGAGGAAGTGTACACCACCAAGATTATCAACGACTTCAACAAAGGGCTGCTCCCGCTCGCCCCGGGAACGACCCTCCGGTCATACCTAAGCGAGAAGTTGAACTGGTGAGGGGAAGGGAGGGGGGGCACTGTTATGACAGCTAGGCTTGATGGTACGTAGCGTATAGGCGGGATGATGGCAATTATGTGGGTTATGCTGCAACCGAACACTTTCCTCCCGACTCTCGGAATGGGCTCTGCTTCCTCAATCAGGGACATGGGTGGTGCTAGGCGACGTGGGGGTCTTTGGGGGAACACGGTGTTGCGTGCGCACGTCCGCGCAGTGATGACCTTCAACATGCTTGTTTGCTTGGTTTGCCCACAACGCGGATCCATGTTTGAAGCTTGCATCCTCACGAGTGCAGCAGCAGCAGCAGCACTGGCAGCAGCAGCTGCAGCTGTAGTTCTGCGCTCTCTTTTGTTGCTGCAACGTTGTACTGAGACCTGTGCGTGTTTGATCTTGATCTTCAGCGTGGTTTTACTATAATGGCCGTCCGACGTCGAATCGTGCACAGCAGGCTGTCCTGTTCTGCTGTCCTGTCGTGCCTGCCCCCTCCTTTTCCCCCCCCTGGAGGATCTACGAGCAGCCTGGGAGCGGATCTCGCGCACCACGATGCATACATACATCAGTACCTGGTACATCTTTTGCTCCGCATTGAAGCTCCAATACAATACTAAAGCTGCAGTAGTTTCAAGTGCAACATCATACAAGTATACAAACACCATGAACTTTGAAAACCTCATTGCAGCCAAGTCAACCGCAGCCCCCCCCACCACAGCCACCAAAACGGGTCCTAGTTGAACCCCCGCCAAAAACCCGAACCAACCACACACACACACCCCGCCAACCCCCCCTCCCGCCTCCTTCTCCTAGTGACCCCATGCGTATCACGAAGAAGTTTGCTGGCGCTTCGTGCATTGGCAAGCGCGTGTTCATGCCTGTGGAGCGCACGCCTGAAAACCTCATTGAGACCCACCGCAGCCGGCGCGAGCTGGAAGAAATGGAGCGGAAGTTCCACATCCGCCTTGAAAGCATGCGTCCCGGGGCCGCCCGAGCGAACGCCGCTGGAGCATCCTCTTCAAAGCCGGGGGGGGGGTTAGGTGGATCGTTAGCCCCGGGGGCGAGTCCAAAGACTAGGAGGTCTACGGCTGCGCAGTCGGCTGGAGCCGGTGGGGGCGGGGGGGGCGGGGGAACTGCGCCAGCTGCAGCTTCTGCTTCTGCTGCTGCCGCTGTTGCGGGCGCTGTTTCTGTTGCCGCCGCGAGCGGAAGCAGTGCTGGAGTTGGAGGTGGGGGAGGCGGGGGGGGGAGGGGCAGGGGGGGGCAATCGACGAGGCGGGGGCGACATAGGGGTTCATCCACGTGGGGTTTCCGCTAGCAGCGGTGGCGGCGGCGGTGGTGGTGGTGGAGGCGGGATGGGGGGGGGTAGAACGACCTCCAGGTCACCGTCTCCGGGAGCTCACGGGCCTCACTCGGCTTGCGACGACTCTGCGCCTCATCCGGAGGGGTCGCCGGGTCGGAGGAGTTGCTGGGAGCGGGACGAGGAAGGGTATGGGCAGTATGACCCTATGGATCAGAGTCCATCTGGAGTAGACTCGGATGGTTCCTCCGAGAGCCCCTCGCGCCACACGGCGCCATACTCTGGGGTTGGCGGTGGTGGTGGCGGTGGCGGTGGGTATGGAGGCGGTGGGTACGGTGGGGGGGGGGGGGGGCGGGGGTGGAGGAAGGGGGGGGCACGAGCACGTGACGGGTTACTCGAGGTGTCAATGTGATAGTTGCAGCGGGCATAGTTCATTTGGAGCTGCTCACGGCAGGCGGGGCCGAGGCGGGGGCGGTGGTGGCGGGGGGGGGCAATACCGTCCCCACCAACACCATCAGCAGCAGGGGCAAGGGGGAGGGCGTGAAGGATACCATCGGCACGGGGGTGGTGTCCGGCGCGCCCACAACTTTCAGTTCGGGCAGGGGGAGCATGGGGGGGGGGTAGGGGCAGCCTCTGGCGGCGACCCTGACCAGGGAGGCCATCACGATGAGATGGAAAGCGGGGGGGGGGGGAGGAGGCGGTGGCGGAGCAGCGGGGGGGGGGGGGGGCGAGTGTCCCCGATGTCGGGAGCTGGGGTCGCTCGAGCTGGGGCTTGGGGGGGGCTCGGGGGCCCGCCTGGGGGGGCGATGAGCAGCGCAGCGCAGTTAGGCGCGCCGCGGACGCTTCCGCCCGCGGCGATGGCGGCCGCTGCTGTCATTAGGGAGGCGGGGGGGGGGGGGGGGGGGGGGCAGCGGTAGTGGGGCCCGGTCTCCTACCTGGCCTTTGCCGCGAGTTATTCCGGAAGGGTCGGAGATTTCTGACCAGGATGCAGGGGGTTTGCTTCTAGGCTTTTTCCGATCGGTGCACGAGAAGGTCCAAACTGCGGCGGACGAGCTCGGAGAGGTGAGTGAGGGGAGGGGGTATATTAGCATCCCCTAGTTTCGAACGTTTTTTTAATTACAACCCGTCATGTTCAATTGGGTAAGAAAAAAAAAAGATGGATTATAGATAAACAAACACCCCCTTGTGTAGTTTTTTCCCCCAATCAAACCCGTCCTTTTCATTGGGGGTGAGAAGGAAAAATGAATGAAGGATGAAACACCCCCTTGTTTAGAATGTCTTTTGAATTGAAACCCGTCAATTTCAAATAGAGGGCGGCTTGGGCGGGAGAGGAGGGTTGGAAAGAAGAATTGGTGTTCACCTCCTTGTTAAGAATGCTTTTCAAATTTCAACCCGTCTGATTCAAATGGAGAGGTGAGTGGAGGAGGAAGAGAAAGAGGAATAGTTTATCAAGCACATGAACGAATGGGCACCTCCTTGTTTGGATGCGTTTCAAATTGAACCCCTTCAAGTTTGAATGGGCGGAGTGGACGCGTGGGGAGCCAATGGGAGGAAGAAAAGGAAACAATGTAACACATGAACGCATGGACACCCCTTGTTTAGATTTATTTCATCTGGCACTCGTCAAATGTAAATGGGTGGAGTGGACGCTTGTGAGAGTGCAGAAGGAAGATGAAGGATGGATGGACACATCGACCACCCCTTGTTTATAATGTTTCTTACGTTGAAACCCGTCATATTTTTGAATGGATGGAGTGGACGCTTGGGGAGGGAGAATGGAAGGAGGAAGGAAAGAAGGATGGGTGTACATGAACACACGAAAAGCCCCTTGTTTATTATGCTTTTCCAAGTTGAAACCCGTCAAATTTAAATGGCGTGGACGCTTCGGGAGGTGAGAGGAGGAAGGAGGAAACGAAAGGCAATATTTCGATAGGGGGGCCTAGGAAAAATATAAATAAATAAAGGAGAGAAATTTCCAAGGCTTGCGCAGGCATTTTCGTTACGGGTTGCCGTCAGCCATCGAGCTTTGCGACTTGCAACTAGTTTTGCTCCATAAAGTGCCCTCTGCTGCGGTGCCACTGCGAGCGCCACAGTTGGAACCCCTCCGTGTAAGCAAAGGTGTGGGTTGGCGGTCTACATGATAGTTGTGTCCCGTCGAGGCCTTGTTAGACTTAATATACTGGTTTTAGTATTTATTGAAGCGGTTCTCGGCGGTTGTCCGTAACTAGTCAGGAGTGCCGTCAAACGACATATGTGCGTGTACATATGTACAGTTGTTCCAACCGAACGCTGTTGTCAAGAGCTATCGCGGGTACGATATATCTCCCATCAACTCGATTCGATGTTGCGTGTTAGATAGTAACGAAAAGGGCTCGAAAGCATCCTGCCAAGAGGCCGAAGGATAATGCGCACGCACGACGTGCTACGTCGTCGTCCCTTTGAAAGTATTCGCCTCTACAGCCCAGGCACCAGTACGAATCGTAAATGGTCTTTGTGCAGCCTCGGGGTCATCAGACGCAGACTCGTTATTACATGATTACATCCAACAGCGCGCGGCTTGGCGCTACTCGTATTACTGACCGCGAGGGCTGTTGCTGCGCTGCTGCTGCCATGCGCGGCGGTCAATCAGACGAACCACTCTTGGCGTAAGTATACGGACACTGGTGTTGTCTTGATAACGAAGAATAAAACGGCCATTATGTCGTTATATTGTTTTATTCCCGCCAGTGTCATACCCCATCCATCCAATCAGTGTCAGTCGATCGCGTGTTGCTTTTGGTAGTTTTTTGTGATCCGTGATTGGTGGAATTTGACGAGATTCTAGGCCCCAATACTTCGAAATTCCCCCCAAGTACGAGTAGCTCAAGAAGAATGGGTGGACACCCCCTTGTTTAGCATGCTTTTCCAATTGAACATCGTCAAATTCGAGTCGAAGACGCCTGAAGCCTTGTAAAGTTCCCCGTGGTACAGTAGAGACTCCTCTGTAGTGCCGGTATGTGCGCTATAGAGGGAAATACAGGCACTAACTATACCGGCAACCGGCACTACTCCAAATACTGACACTGCTGGTTATTCCCACTTGTGCAAACGATGTCACAGGCACTAGCGGGCAGTCAGCATTACTCAACCGGCACCTCTACTGCTGCTCAATGTAATTTTGATGTTGTACCCGAAGCTGGTATATATTTATACCCCCCCCCCCCCCCCCCCCCCCCCCGCCCCCAATAATATACTGGTGCCAAAACCGTCAGATTTATCCCCTCGAAAGGATTTATAGCTTACATGCACAAATTGCCCCTTTCCCCCCCCCCCCCCCCGCCCCCCTCCAAACCCGCTCGCTTTTGATCAAAACCAAGCCCCCCTTTCCCTTCACAGCTGTCAGATTTTGTCCCCCTCAGAAACGGGTTTTATAGTTTCCGCGCACAGACTGACTAAAATCATCCTGTTGACCCTGATAGCTACACTGTAGTTGTAAGGGGAGTCGCCGACCTATATCCTTAATGAGGACACACAACTCGTAATGCGCGCGATCGGAGTATCACACACAGCTTGCAAAGATGAGTTTCGACGAAATCTTCGATCTCACAGCTGGAGTGTATTTTAATTTTTATAATATTTATACGAACGTTTTTTTTTGTTTGTGTGGTTACGACTGCAGTATTCATTCAACGCAGCTCCAGACGGTCAAGTCTAGACTATGGCAGTATTATGGTGTTTAAGCTACTAATCTACAAGAGGGTCCGTCGGGATAAAGCATGCTGGATTGTCCCTCCCCCTCCCCCTCCCCCTCCCCCTCCCCCTCCCCCTCCCCCTCCCGCCATACGGAGATATTTTTGTAAACAGTACGGGCACGGAAACATTTGGAATGTGATATAGTTGACTTCCTCATTTGTAAGGTGTCGACGGCTGGTACACATTTTGTCGTAAGTATACATATTTGCATAGTTGACCTGGAAACATCCATACTGGTCATGCCTATTAACAAGAATGATACCAGGTATATGTGTCAAAATGAGCGGTGGGTGCATCGCAGCTTTCAAAAATGAGTATCGACCCTGATGTTTTCGAACTCACAGCGGACAGCTGACGTATTTATAATATGTTCATACGTTTATACTACACTACGTAACCCACAAGTGCCGGTACGTTGATAAGTCAGTAAATGGTCGATTGATAGTGACGTATTTAAAAGTAAAATATAGCAACGCTACGAGTATGTTACCCACGGGTGCCGGTATGTTACTAGTCAAGCATCGAGTAAGTCAGTACATGCTCTATATATAGACTACTATACTTCGTTGACTACAGCGGCAGCAGCAGTCTTAACATGCAAGTATTGTATTACGCAGAGTATAATCTGTATAATAGTGCGTACTAAGATACGCTAGATTTATCACGAGTATTGCTGTGGATTTGTACGAGCAGGGCTGTGGGTTGGCTGCAACTCACGGCTATTTGATACCTGGTAGGTTTTTGGTGGGCTGGCGGAGCGAAAGCCCGCTATTAATATTTATTAATATTAATTGCTGACGTAGTCTTTCAATACCTGGTAATTATCAAGTCTTTCTTTATAAACACAACACCACAACACCATATTCGTGGAGCCACAAGCGCGCCAGGTACCGACGGGTAGACAGATGCAAGGACACGGAACCCTGCACAAAAACCGCACAGAAGTATTTGCGCGGATATATACCGCACAAAAGTATTTGCGCGGATATATCATGATCAGAACGAAATGTGGTTACATGGCGAACATAGGGGAAGGTGTACGAGATTTTGTGTTTACCGTAGTTTCTGGTCTCTAGGAATGGTCCTCCTTAATACTCTTAGTATTAATAGTACTTGTATTAATATTTATACTGTGAATACCATCACTGGATACATAGTAATCAGAGCCCAACAAATGTGGTTATTTATACTCTAAATGATACGGCTGTGGGTCGACTGCATTTCACGACTAATAACTAGTCGGTAGGTTAGTCGGTAGGTCGGCCGCCCCCCACGGACCTATTTGGCTTCATGTTTACATTTGAAAAGGCAAGAAATATAACCTAGATTCCCATAAGTTTCAACAGCCAAAAAAAAATGCTTCAGTTTTCACAAGAAAGCACCTAAGGGAAGTTACAGGAAACTCTGCCCCGGACTAGAAGACCGTGACTGCAATTGTTTCAGTCGCAATATTACCTGACGGGGATACCTCCGAAATAGCGAACTCATCACGGAGCTTTATACGAAGCTAGCGGTGCCTACATTATGCCAGAAGTAAAGGTCTTAGATCCCGCCGTGGGGTTATTCTTTTAATATCTCTCAACCTTGCGCGAAACGCGAGCGTCGATGACGACGGCAAGTCCTGAACCATTTATCATATCATACAATACCGCACCATATACCACCGCACACCCGACAGCGTTTTCGCAAATCAACACACAAATTATATGATGTAACACTAACCGAGGAAGCTGCTCGATGGACCCACCGCTACAATACGACGCGGACTTAGACCACTCGTCGGAAGAACGCGAGCTGTACATGCATGTTGTTCCCCCATTTGTGTGTTTGCGTGTGGATCGCCCGCCCCGCGTGGCAGTGTCACAGGGCATGTGAGGCTTGAGTCCTTCGTGCCATCATATTTTTTCCTGCGTAGTGCGTCTTTTGCGGGAATTAGCATACGAGCATAATGCCAGCATAATCTCAGCTGAAGTAGCATAATCATCGGTTTAGGAGCATAATGCTGTAGCGCAAAAACCGTAGCCGGATATTTGAATGTCCCCTGTGGATGACGCATCCGAAAAAAATATAAAACTTTGCGTAGTCTACGTGTGAAAAACGGACCAAGAGCACGCTCTGCCTCGTTGTCGGTGGCGGCTTATATGATACCAGATCATATCGCGAAAAGCACAGCTACTTTGTAGGTCGATAACACAAGATTGATCTCTGGGAGATATATTTGGAGCTATTTCGGCGTGGTTGGGAACATAACGGGGAATAAACCGCCTTTTTGGTGGTGGGATAACAGCGTAATGGAGAGTACTTGCGGTACAATATGATTCTTCTTTTTGGTAGCACGTTGGGAAACAACGGGCCTAAAAGCGATGGTATAATCGGCGAAAAGAGGAGCATAAAGGACTCAAGCCTGCAATGTACGTGATTGTATCCACAGCCCGCAGCTATTAACAATACATACAAGTAGTTGTATGCCGAGTTGATAAAGCCTTCCTACTAATGAAAAAACCCAACAAGTCGGATAATCGGCACCTCCGTTTAGCGACTGACTATTAATCCGACTAATACGTAATCGGCGACTTAAATCGTGCCGACTCACAGCCCTACAAAAGTCTGAAATAGGAGAGGTACCAGGTTCCTGGTATAGGTTTTTGTCTTGATCTTGGGTTGTGATCGCCATGTATGGTCCCTCCGTGCTACTACTGCTACTACTGCTTCTACTACTACTACTACCACTACTACTACTACTACTATTAATACTACTACTGCTACTCCTGCTGCTACTACTACTACTATTACTACTGCTGCTACTACTACTCCTGCTACTACTACGTTACTATTTTTATTTTATCTTTATTTTTTTCTCACACTTTTACTTTCCAGCTTCTGGACAAGCCGTGGACACAGGTGTCATCCCTTCTCCCCCCCCGGTTCTTGCCTTCAAATATTTTTATCTCGCATGGGGTTCAGCAATCCCACTGCTCGTCGGTTTTTCATCGAGTGTTGCTGGCTCACGCTCTCGCGCTTTCCGCAAGTCAATTTGTGCATAAGAAAAAGTCCCAACGAATGTATACGAGTATGCACTCGGCGGGGCTCGAACTCACGAAACTGACCTATACCAGGCTCGAGGATAACCTGATACGCCACCGGGGCGACCGGCCTACTAATTATACTGCTACTACTACTACTACTACTACTACTACTATTAATAGTGTGCTACATACTCGTAGTATTAATAGTACTATTTCGGGGTAACATAGTCCGAATCAAATATGGTTACTTCTATAATTGTTAAAATGTCGATATAAGTAGTAGGGCTGGGCACTGGTTCAGTATGTACTACTGTCAGTAGTAATCTGCTGGCAGTAGTAATCTACTGATTGACCCGGCCAGTATTTTCGCCAGATTTCCTTTCGTTGCTCCTCATTTTGTATTTTATTTTATTTTACTTTTTTTTTTTTCATATTCTTTCTTTTCCTCTCCTTTTATTTTCTGTCTTATCATTTTCTTTATTTTATTTCCACTTGGACTGAGTCTGACGTGCGTATGCGTAGTGATGGATATCACGTGTAATATACACGTGGAATATATATTATAAAAATTAAAATACACTCCAGCTGTGAGATCGAAGATTTCGTCGAAACTCATCTTTGCAAGCTGTGTGTGATACTCCGTTGCATTCTTTCCAAAACCGTCACATTTATCCCCTTAAAAAATTGTATAGTTTCCACGCACAGATTGAGCTGCCCCCCCCGTCCCCCCCCCCGCCCCAACCCCTCCCCCCTATGATAAAACTGGTGCATTTTTTTTTTTTTCTTCCTAAAACCGTCAGATTTATCCCATTGAAGGATTTATAGTTTCCACGCACAAATTGCCCGCCCGTCGCCCCCCCCCCCCCCCCTCCCTTCCCCCCCCCTCCAACCCCGCTCCCTTTTGATTAAAACCAGGCCCCCACGTCCTTCGAAACTTCGCCCTCCCCTCACCGGTTATTCGACTTACAGGATTCACTTGATACACGGATGCATTTCCTTCCACAGCTGTCAGGTTTTGTCCCCCTCAGAAACGGGGTTTATAGTTTCCGCGCACAGACTGACTAACATCACCCTGTTGACCCTGATGGTCACACTGCCTGTAGTTGCAAGGGGAGTCGCCGACCTATATCCTTAATGAGGACACACAACCCGTGATACGCGCGATCGGAGTATCACACACAGCTTGCAAAGATGAGTTTCGACAAATGTTCGATCTCACAGCTGGAGTGTATTTTCATTTTTTATAATATACGTTGTAGTGTTTTCTGGGTGGCAAGCGATGTAGTCGGTGTTTTCAGGCGCGAGTAATGAGACGTATGTACCAGTGTGGACCTGGCACATCGTAGGCTGACTCCCGATTTCACTGTTCTTACGGAGTACCTGCTATAATTATTCTTCTGGCGAAGTCATGAATTGCGTCAGCTATGGTCTTCGTACCACTTTTGGTTTGTGTTTTTCCCTGGGGTATTCCTCCACTCCAGAGTGACGGCTTCAGTGCATCGCACTAACTGACTTGATCATGCGAGTTAATGTGACAACAACAACAACGACAACAACAACAACAACGACAATAACAACAACAACAACTACTACTACTACAACTAACGTACGTGCAATAAACACGCCATATTATAGTGCGGAAACCCACCAAGAGGAGAGAGAGAGGAGAGAGGAGAGAGGAGTGACAAGGAGCCCACGGCCACAATAGACGAAATCACCCCAGCAAATGGTGCCACGGGCGCTGCGGCGCTGCTGCTGAAAGATCTCCGCCATCCCCCCGGCTGTTGCTCCTCCTTTTCACGCGCTCCTTCATGATACGGAGTATTAATTATTAAATATGACACGTTAGAACGATTTATACTGCACCAGCGCGAATACCAACAACACCAAGAACGTCACATCATCAACACACGTTGCATGCATTTTTCTTGGACTTTTATCTTGATTTTTTCTGTGTAGATGAGACTGCAACCACCCCCGGCCAATAAATACAGTTGGGAGTTTTAAGCCCCGATTGTGTTGGGAAATGAATCGAAAATGCGTATTTTTGGCGTTAGTCGCTTCTCTCGGCCAGTATACTGCTTACAGTCCAGTATACTGATTGATTTTTACCGCAGTATATTCGATACTGACTAAGTCAGCCAGTGTCCAGCCCTACCAAATAGTGGAATTTGAAATGTGTATGCTGTCTACTGCTACTGCTGTAGGTCGTGGGTTCTGATTACTGATGTACTACAACCAATGTCGTTTCCATAGTGATTCTACCTCCAATACCCCTACTTTGATCTATATATTAATACCTTATACTGTGACGGGGATACGTATGATATGGTAACTCTGCTGTAATATTAATGGTGGTCAGAACCAAATATGGTGAGTACCTGGTACTGTATACTAATATATTAATAATATGATACTAATAGTCGCAATAGGGGAATTGACCTATTAATAGTATACCTGGTATAGGCTTGTGCGTTCTGATTATTGCGGTTTCAAGTATCACATACAGCAGTAGATTCTATAGACTATAACTGCTGGTATAATACCCCCCGCGACTTGTGGTATTATAATACAATAGGCATATGGCTTTCATCTCAGCTTTTGCCGAGCCCCAATCCAATTGGCCGAGGGTCCCCCCCCCGCCTTTATCCCAGCGCTTTCCAAGCCCCAATCCCATTGGCCGAGGGTCCTCCCCCCGCCCCTCCTCGGCCAATCAGGGGGCGAGGCGCGCAGCGGGAGTTGCCCCTCGGGGAACCCCCCCGGTCCCGCCGCACCGGTTCAGCCAATTCAGTGCCCATAATCTCAACGTACTCATTCATACGTAGATTGAAAGCAGATTCGACTGGCAGAATTCAGGGCGACTTGATTGTCGAAACACAGCAGAAACCAATCGCACAACACCAGCAGCAGCGTTCAGTAGCAAGGATCAAGGAAGCAACACACAACACAACAACCGCACCAACACGACATCCGCTTCCAGTTCGCCGACAAAAGACAACAACCAGCAGCAGAAACCCAACGCGCGGTTGTTGTGTTGTGGTCATTTTTTGTCGTCGAACTGAAGCGGGTGTCGTGTCGTGCGGTTGTTGTGATGTGTGATGCTTCCTTGCTCCTTCCTGCTGAACACTGCTGTTTTGCGGTGGGTTTTCTGCTGCTTCGAGAGTCAAGTTGCGCTGATCTCTGCAAGCCGGATCTGCAACAACTCTATCAATGAGTATGACGAGATCATAGTCGCTCATTTTGCTCAACGGGTGCGGGGGGACCGGGTTCTCCCCCCGAGGGGCAACTCCCGCCGCGTGTTAGCTGGGTATAGAGTTCTCCCTAACTTCCCCACTGCCCACACTAAATTTAAAGATAGAAAATCGAGCGCGCACAACAGTAAACGCATCTGTTTGCTGTTGTACTGCTGTAGCGTTGTTTTCTCCGCTACCAGCACCACGCGTATAGCAAACCCCTACATCTATGCGACATGAAGCTGTTGGATTTGCCTTTCGCCCCCACCCCTTCGAACACTCCGCCCTCTACTCACTGGTTGCACGACTTACAGGATATATACAATAAAGTTATGCATTCCTTCCACAACCGTCAGATTTGTTCCCTTCGAGGATTTATAGTTTCCGCGCACAGATTGAGCTGCCCCACCCGTTCCCCCCCCCCCCCGCTCCCTCTTTTTCAAACCCAGGCCCCCACGCCCCTAAAAACTCCGCCGTCCCCTCACGGGTTATACGACTTACAGGATACGCTTGATAAACCGATGCATTTCCTTCCACAGCTGTCAGATTTTGTCCCCCTCAAAAACGAGTTTTATAGTTTCCGCGCGCAGACTGACTAACATCACCCTGTTGACCCTGATAGCTGCATTGTAGTTCCGAGGGGAGTCGCCGACCTATATCCTTAATGAGGACACACAACCCGTAATACGCGCGATCGGAGTATCACACACAGCTTGCAAATATGAGTTTCGACAAAATCTTGATCTCACAGCTGGAGCGTTTTTTATTTTTTTTGTAATACCGGCCTGCTCTGGCGAAGTTCGCGAGCACGAACCAACCTATCTGGTTGCTGCTTTACGTACTGCTGTACTTGACGTAGCACATGATGGGTGGGTTGGCTGGTGGGTGGATGGCTTGGTCGGTGGGTGGATGGGTGTGTTCGGTGGTACGTGGGTGAGGGTTTTCGTGCCTGTGGGAGGCGTCCTCGCTATGTTGTCGTTCGGTACGGTGAGCATACCAGGTCCCGTTCAGTGCAAATCGAGTTCGAGATCGGTGCAACTTGGCAGTTGGTTCTCGAAGCAGCAGAAATCCACCTCGCACAATACTCTTGAACAATCAGCAGCAAGGAGCATAACAAGGAGGAATCAACGACACACAACAACACACCAACACGAAGCCCGCGCTTCTACGAGGTGACCGGCAAACGGCCCAAACAGCAGCATCATCATCGCGCACAACCGCTGGTAACAGTCGGGGGCCTTTTCGCCGACGGGGTGGTAGCACCGGCCCTACGGGAGGTTCTTCCACCATTCTTATCCCACACTATCTGAAAAGAACTGATCCGAAGATACATCCGTATATTGATAGATAACACACGCTAACACCCCTCGGAATATTGTGGAGGTTGACCTTCTCAACAATGGGGTGTTAGCGCCTATGGAATCAACCACACGTCGGGCAGATCATCAGTTCCTACTTGATTATCTAGATGTTTTAGGGAAGATCTGTATGATCTGTATGGTCTAGCTCATGTTGACGGGTGGGAGGCATACGATCTGCATGATCTTGCACGCCTTTCCTGGTTTAGATCTGTACTACACAGATTCTGCACCATATATCATATCGGCAGATATATGATGGGATCTAGATGATCTACTTCGAAGTATATGATGTAGATCTTGATCTGTCGGAGGTGTGGAGCAGTACAAAAAAAAGCGCCAATAAATGTGTGCAAAAAAAAAAAAATGGTCCAGCTTGAAATAGCTTTTCACCCGCGTTGCAGGTACCAGTGTACCAGGTATCGTTTATTGTAACATGTCATACTGCACGAGGTTAATTTTTCAAATCGAAAACCTCAAAATTGAGTGCTGCATGTGCTGCATGTGCTGCATGGCAGAAATGCCTTTGTTCTCGTTGTTGCTCGTTTTTATCTGTGTGGAATCGTATTTTGGCCACCTGTCTTGATATGATAGGCAACGAATCGGTGAATGCAGGTGATATCGATCTTCTCGTCGTGTCCTCAGGTCTCAGGTCTTGTGTACAACACCAATTCCAATCCCACGTTGATCGGGAAGGGGTCTTTTGTGCAATTAACACGAAGTTTGTGTCAAAAATGCCGGTAAGAATAAATAAATAAA
Organism: Undaria pinnatifida; assembly: GCA_012845835.1. NCBI lineage: Eukaryota > Phaeophyceae > Laminariales > Alariaceae > Undaria > Undaria pinnatifida. The sequence continues at coordinate 14,070,906 of JABAKD010000011.1, forward strand.
TAGTTTTTCGAGTTTTTGCAGATATCTTAGCGAGATCGAGTCGGATTCCCAAAAATGTTTCTCACCCCGGACAGCTCATGAGCTATATCATGAGCTATAAGCTATATCATGAGCTTTATCATCTGTCGTTTATAGCCCACGCCTTCCAGACATGCACAGATGAGCTATATCCTGTACCTCAAGCCAGGGAAAACAAGTGTAGCTCATACAGCTTCCTATTGCTCATCCCAGGGAAACACGTGCAGCTCATTCAGCTCCTACAGCTCCCCCTGGGAAAAGATGTGCAGATGAGCTATAGGCTTTGAAACCAAGCGCAGATGAGCTACGTCCTGTAGCTCAAGCCAGGAAAACATGTGTGTAGCTCACGTAGCTCGTATAGCTCACCAGTGAGCTACGTTAAAAAACGGGCTAGCTCGAGCTACATCCTATACGGTGAGCTGATTTGTGCGGGGTGTGAAATGTTCGTATTTTTTCACACCTGATACCTGGTACACTTGTTTTGCATTTGTACACTGGTTTTCCATTTGCATGAGGCGTGGTCTCAAGAGTCGGCGCCTCACAGTCCTAACTCGCAGCGGCTCTCAAGATCGACTCTAGGAACGATTCTCTGATTTTGGCCGGCCCAACGACTCACCTATTATTTAAATAATAGTACGTGCCCCGCCCGACGACCCGATGCATAGATGTGAGGAGACGGTGAGCGAAGGGAAAACACGCCGCGGTCAAGGGTGTAAAAAAGCAAGCGTTCCGCGCTAAAAGTTATCAATAGTAGTTTGGCGTCAGTCGAAGTAAAATTACTGGAAACTCGAGTGTAAAACCAAGCGTTCCACACTACGTAAAAGCTGCGACCAGCTTAGGAGTAGCGTGGAAGTATGTTACTGGAAGATCGGGGGTAAACCCTAGCGTTCCACACTAAAACCTAGTAGTTTGGCGTCAGTCGAAGTAAATTCCTGGAAAATTACCGTCTGTGAAGAGGCTAAGCTGGAAGTGCCCGTCTCCTGACATCGATGCCCAACAATGTACAGTATGTACCCCATTTGCAGTTTTTAGTTGTTTGGTACCATTTTGGGAAGCTTACACACCAACGCCCAATACCGGCAAGCGATTGTGTTAAGGCTTGCGTCCGGGTTACGTTGGGTTGGGTTGGATCGGGCTGGGTTGAGGCTTTCCTGCTTCCCACGGACGCCCAATGTAACGTGTACTCAATGTAACATATATGCAATGTAACATACGTACACGCAATAAAATATATATATACGAAGCACTCAATGCAATATGTACACAATGTAACATACACAATGTAACAAATACGCAATGCTGGATTTTTCGTAGCCAAAAATGCAGCAGAGAGCGAGGTCCTAGCGAGAGCGACAAAGTATTGATCGTATCTTGTGTCATCGTTGTGGGCCGTCGTCTGGCATGACATGGAGCACCGTGTTGGGGTGGTTTGTTGGTTATGTTGCAGCATTTGTTGAACATCGCGAGGTGCTGCTGCTGTATTTGCCTACAACTTAACTTTATTATTACCCTTGTGGATGCTTTTGCTGTAACAATGATACGACAAGTGCGAGTGCGCGGTCGGCGATGCTGCTGGTGTTTGCTCGTGTACACGGGGCTTCCCTTCTTCCTTCTCGCAATTGTGCAGATAAGACTACTCTTGGTACTGCAGTATTCAAAATTGTGCACATGTTTTCGCAGCTATAACAGCCTTATGGATATGCAGAACAACTTATGCTTCCGCGCAATTTCCTTAGACTGTGGTCCACTTAAAAAGCGCTGTTTGTGAATTATGCTTCAAAAGTCTTTTGAAACCGTCACCGAAAAGCCCATCATATGCCAGCGGCTGTTATCAACGTCACCGAACAGCCCGATGCTGCTGTCCGCAGCTGTCAACGGGCAGGCTGTACGCCAGGTAGCTGTACCCTTTGCGTTTATGATGCGCCATACCGGTACGCCTGTTGTTGATGATGTTGTTCTCACATTAACTCGCATAATCAAGTCCGTGGTCACAGGACGGGCTCCCGTCACTCTGGAGCTGAGGAATACCCCAGGGCAAAAACACAAACCAAAGGTGGTACACGCATATATCACAGCTGACGCAATCCATGCCTCCGCCAGAAACATATACAAAGTAAAATCGGGAGTCAGCCTATATGTATGGGTTTTGGTGATGTCGCTGCCGGTGTTTTTGCCTCTGTTTCTACTATGCTTGTATCGCGATCTCCCTCTGCTGCTGCTGCTGCTGCTGCTGCTGCTGCTGCTGTTGTTGTTGCTGTTGCTGTTGCTGTTGCTGTTGCTGTTGCTGTTGTGATGGTACTTAGTTTTACTGCTGCAGGTATTGATGTCTCTGTTACTATTGAGGCCATCTTCTCTCTGGTGGTGCTGGCACAAGCACAACGGCATACAACACTACTCACCCCTGTTTGTCATGGTAAACGCGCGTGTACCCCTCCGTGCACCATGCGTGTTGTCCCTGCTGCTGCTGGTGTCTGCTATTGCTGTCCTCTCTCTGTGCTATTGTTCGTGCTGTTGCTGTGACGTTGCTGGGGGTCGCTGTCTATGTTGCTGCCGCCGCCATCCTCTCTGTTGTTGCAACTTGCACGTGCACTGCAAGTACTCATTCTCTGCTTCCGCCATTGATGCTGTACTCTCATCTTACGTGTGTGTTGTGTGTCTTCTTTCGCATTACATCGGGTCTTTCTACCCAACGTCATCATCAGTAGAACACCTCAGTGTTGATCCCAATTCATCCTAGAGAGGTACTAATTTTATGGTCACATACTGCTGTGAAACAGATAAACCAAAATCAAATGTTCACGTGTGTCCCTAAAACTGGTGGTCTGCCCATCGGCCACTAAAAATAGGCATTGCCGTACGCACTGCCAACAGCAGCAGCTTGCGCATATCATTAGTATTGACCATTCAATCGGTCGAACTCACAGCTGACGTAGCCAAAATAGTTTTACAAGACACGCACTCCTGTATGTCATACCGGTATAGTATGCGTGCATTCCTATGACAGCCTTTTTTTTTCTTCTTCTCTCACACTTTTACCTTCAAGCTTCTGAACAAGCCGTGGTCACAGGTGTCGTCCCTTCTCCCCTCCGAATCTTGCCTTCAATTTTTATCGCGCATAGGGCTCAGCAATCCCACTGCTCGTTGATTTTTTATCGAGTGTTGCTAACTCACGCTCTCGCGCTTTCCACAAGTCAATTTGTGCACAAGGAATAGTCCCAACGAATGTATACGAGTATGCACTCGGCGGGGCTCGAACTCACGAAACTGACCTATACCAGGCTCGAGGATAACCTGATACGCCACCGGGGCGACCGGCTTCTACAGCCTTATTGTCATACGAGTGTAAATATTGCGCCACCGGCTTTGCTTCGCCCAGACCTGCGAGTACGAGTATCACTTACACGCCCAAGGGATATCTTGTAACAATCAAAACTGTGCAGATAGCGCAGTATTCGCTCTATTGAATAGCAAGAAAGTAAATGAATTACAGGACACCATATTATCCTATTTTAGCACATCATAATTGGGTACCAGGTGTCATCTAAAGATGGCGGAACATGTTACGTCGTCCAGTTTTGTTGCACTTTTTTCGTTGACCGTTAATACCAGGTATGTTGTTACTGCTGTTGTATTTTTGCCCTCCGATAATATAGCCTAGATGCCGTTCCGATATACGTCGAATATCCTCCCGTAGAGCACCAGTATCTCTCCCTATGACCCTCTGCCAACCGTTTCCCAATTTCCCGTCCTACTGTGATGTATATTTCGTTTCCGATCTTTGTTGCGTTTTGTTTTCGCTGCTCGTTTTTGTTGTTTTGCGTCGCTCGTTTTTGTTGTTTTGCGTTGCTCGTTTTTGTTGTTGTTCAGGACGTCTCTTCTGAGAAGGGAGAGGAAAACGCCTCAACGCACCCCCTCTTGGCAAGCAAGCGCGGCTTCCGATCCGTGTCCTCGCCGGCACTAACACAATTCGCGCATTACGCCGAACAGGCCCCAAGGCTCCAGACACCCCCCTTCAAGCGTAGGAAGAGCGTCTCTAGTTTCGTATAGACAAACCAAAAAACTTTAAAACCGAAGGAGGGAGGTTTTTGGTTTTTGTGTCAGCGGAGGCGGATTTGAAGGGGTGCGGGGGGGGGAGGGGTGAATCCAGAATGAATGGAGCTCACGAGAATCTGCCCATCTGTTTGAGCTAGTTGCTGGTGCGAGGGAGGTTAAGAGAGGTAGAAGGGGGGGGCAGGGTCGTAAGCTACGCCGTGCTGTAGATTTTTTATGACAAAATCAGCACAATGACAGGTGGTGAGGCTTGCCTGGGGTGGGGAGAGGGGTGGGGGTGGTGGTGGGTGTACTCCTTGGGTTGCGTTAGGGCCGGGTCGGGGGGGGAGGGGGGGGTTCTGCTGCTGCGGTGCCGTAGACAGCAGGCACTGCGGTGGTCAGTGGTGGAGGCGGGGTCGCAGTGGCTTCGAGCTGTTTGGTTTCGCTAAGCTTGCGGATGGCATGTTTTAGGTTGTACCCTAGGAGGCTTGAGTTCGGAGCATAATTGAACAGGGGGGTCAGGCGTTGGGTGGGGGGGTGTTGGGGGGGCGGAGGGCGGAGGCGAGAAGAAGGGCGGGCCGGGGAGCGGGGGGGGGGTGGGGGGGGGGCGAGCGTGCTCCCTCGTCCGTTGTTTTCTTTTCGTTTTATGTTTCTCGTGGAACATTAGGGCATTACGATGCGCTGCGTGTTGTAGAGAACGAAAAACCCTGTTTTCGCGCGATGCGTAGTACCTGGGGGATCGGGTCTCGCTGTGTTTTGTCTCTTGTCTCTTCTCTCTCCTCTCTTCTGTTTCTTTCTTCTCTCTCTCTGTTTCTCGCTCTCTTGTCTGTTTTCGGTAGATTTGTTTTTTTTTGTTCCTTTTTTTCTTAGCGCTTGGTCTGGTCTTTTCCCGCGTCGTCTTTGAGAGTCCTGTTTCCTGTTTTTGTTTGGTCTTTGTTTTCATTTTGGAACGTCCTCTCGCCCTGAGTTCGCTTGACCACCACCTAGTGCTGTTGACGTGCTCGGTTGCGGTCAGGCGGCTATCGCCAAGCCGGCAAAGCTTGGTCCTGAGCGCGAAGCCTTGTAAGGGTCGGGGGGGATAATAGAAATGGGACGATCCGAAGGGGCGGAGGGAGGGGGTGAGGGGGGGCCGCCCGGACAATTTAACGCCGTTTTTGAACGTGACTTAAAAACGTCTGTCTCTTGAGATGCGAAACAGTCGCGCTCTAGATCAATAACCTAGCCCATCTGATGCAGCTAGATGCAGGAGTTTGCTGGTGTACGGTTCCTGTTTGTTTTCGCCCGCAATTAGGGGAAGTGATCGCTCATATGGCGCTACCATTGACTGTAGCGGGGAGAAACGAAGGTGTCGGCGGCGACAAGAGCACATAACGCGCTTGGGGAAACTGCAAGCAAAGTGTTAAATGCGGTGCTGCACCGTGCGTTGGTTGAAGGTACTGTTGGACCTGCTGTTGCAATTGTAACTTCGGTTAGAGTGTTGCAGTTTCGGTTGTTGCTGTTGCTGTTGCAGTTGCAATTGTAGGTGTGTTCTCCGTTGCCGTTGCGGTTGTAATTTCGGTTGCAGTTGAAGCTGCAGGCTTAGTTTCGATTGCATTTGAATTTTCAGCTGCAATTGGAATTTCGGTCGCAGTTGCGGTTGGAATTTTGGTTGCAGTTGAAGGTGCAGTTGAAGGTGAAGCTGCGGTTGAACTTGAAGTTTCGATTGTGCTTCAAGTTGCGGTTGCAGTTGTAAATTCCGTTGCAGTTGTTGTTGAACTTGAAGTTGAAGTTGCTGTTGAAGTTTGCTGCAATTGCAGTTTCGGTTGCAGCTGCAATTGCAGTTGCAACGAGTCAAGTAAATGGACGAAGCCAGGCTCTTTCCCTCCGTTGATTTTGGTCAGAGTATAACCTGTCCCGTCTGGCTTGCCGACGAATATGGTTTCGTTTATTGCGCGAATGAGGGAGAAGGGGGGGGGGAGGGGGCGAGGCTTAGACCGTTTATGTGTGTCCTGGATTGCCGATTAATGCTGGCTGCTTCCATATTTGACATGTTCTTATCCCCCACCTTTGTCTCCCTCCTTCTTTCCTTCCCTCCGTGTGATAGGGATGTTTCTTCTTTATTCTTCGAAGCGACTTTCAGACGCCCGCGGTGTGTTGTGTGTGTGCGCGACCTGGGGCGCTAGGTCGCGGTGGGTCCCCCCCTGCTAGAGGTAACTGGAATTGAATGGAACTGAGCCGATTGAAATCGGGCCGGGCGGTTTCGTGTATCTTGCCTCATGCCTCGAGTCTCTTGCTCAGAGCGCGGCGGTAGCTGGTGGGTGGGTGGTTACCTGGAAAGGCCAAGGGCGGTAGAGCCTGAGCGGTACTCGTAGGGTAGGTGGGTGCTTGGAGAGGGCCTGTGCGAAAGGGTAGTTAGTTGTGCAGGCTGTGGGTGGGTTCCTCGCGATCGGTTGTGTGAAGTTGTTTATAGATTGGTTTCGTTCGTAGGCCACAGGTGGCAAGAGTGAAGAGAGGGGGAAGAAGAAAAAAGGTCAACGTTTCTTTGTTTTGTCCCTGACTGTGAGGAGAGAGGACTCGGCCGGCCGGCGATGAGGAGGCAGTGAAGGGGGGGGGGGGGGAGGGGGGGGCTCCAAGAGAAATGATTAGGGGGGCACTATAATACACTACGCACCTACACTTGCTACTTAGCATCAGCAGCCCGATCGGAACATTGTGCTGGTTATTTTAAAGGACCTGACATTGACAGCAAGCAGCAGCAGTTATTAGTACTGAGTGTGTGCCGTGCGCGTGGTGGGGAGTTTTTGATACACCTGGATGATATACCTAGATAGTATTTGCGGGTTTCGAGTTCTTGGGCAGGCGTCATTTGGTGGAGCTTTAGTATGGAGGGGGGGAGGGGGGAGGAGGTAGGGGGGGGGGGCTTACTTGCAATATTTTGTGCAGTAAATAGTCTTTCCTGGTGGTTTGGTCGCTATATGGCCAGATGGTCAAGCCAGCCAGCCAGTCAGTCGCGGACGGCACTTATCATAGTACGCCTACTTGCTGTTTTTTCGCGTTTTTTTTTATGATTGCTGTCTTTATTTCTTGCTTTCTGTCTTGTATTTGCGTTGGTATGCTTCTGATCTTCTCTTAAGTCTGTGCTGCAGCAGCGTCGGTTCTGTGTCGCGAGTGCGTGTGGACCTCATGCGTGCGTGTTGTGCGGTCGCTTTTACTGCGACCTGCGACGCCCCTCATTGCCTTGTTGCCTTATTATTGCCTCCCTCCTCCGGCTCACAGCAGCGGCACAGTTTTTGGCTTGCTTGAAGCCTCCCAGCTTGCATCTGATTGGTTGGTGAGCTTGCATGCTTGTATCTCATTGATTGAGTTCTCAAGCTGGTTGGGCTTGAATTTGATGGGTTGAGTTGATTGGTCGGTTGAGTTTGATCGGGCGAGTTTTATTGGGTGAGAGAGAGAGCGCGTTGTCCGGCCGTGCTCTCTCGTTCGTAGCAAGAAATAATCGTGAGATGAATGATGATATAGATGATGATAATGATGACGAGCAACGATGATGCATGATAACGGTGATGGTGAAGACGGGTGATGACGATGGCATCTTCGCAGGTCGTGCAAGCCGCGTCACTGAGTGGAACGAATGCGCGACCATACCATGCGAGATAAACGCACCACGCCGGACAAACCCCGCATAAACCCCTTCCAGCTCCGCCAGTTTGGCCGTAGCTCCTGCGCAGCTATACCGACGCATTAGCGCCACAGGGTATACTATACACAAACCACAAGGCTTATAAGCGGCCCACGCAGCTATACCAAGAACACAAGGTAAACCTTCGGGAAGGCAAGGTAGGTAGGGGGGCGGTCGAAAATAACCGCGCCAAGGCGCACGTTGTGGAAAGCGCAGAAATGCTGGTACTACTGTTGTTGTGGTAATATCGTTTATCGGCATATGCATAGCACCAAGGTACACATAGCTAGACTGAACGGCTGTTGTTTATAGAGTATCGAAAAGGGGGGGGGGCGAGCTGCACAATGTCCACGATACGAAGGCTACGGTGTTTTTGTTGGTGTTATGATATACTCTTATCATAGTATCATTGTAGTATCATTGTAGTATCATTGTAGTATCATTGTATTGAAGTATCATGTACCTCCTTTTCCTCGCCGGGTTTGAGCCATCATACTCGCACCAACGACTACTACTGTGTCTGACTGGCCAAAATGCTTCAGGTGTTTCGCGCTTCGTTCAGTTTAGTTAAATATTCCATTGCGGGTTGATGTCTCCGCAAACTCAAGCTATGAAAAATGTTGGTGTAATGGCACCAAAAGTTAGCTTAGGACCGCAACGGAGCAGGGGTGTGTGTAGATCACTTGCGCAAGTGACACCGAGCCACTGCAAAAAAAAAACTTGAAAAGGGACACAAGGGACCCATATTATGGTACTGTAGCTTTGGTCTCGAGCGTCAACTAGCAATAGTACTACGTGGCTTCTCCCTGGCCAACTAGCTGGGGGGGGATATTATGAGTTTCTGGCTGACCAGCTGGGGGGGATGTTACGACGGTGTGGCGTAGTCAGATTCACGATACAGAGGAATACAATGGAGACTGGGCGCGGTTGTCTTCAATACAGGGAGGGACTTTAGGCTTTGGTTGAATAATGTTCAACTTTTCGGGACTTTTTCCGGGATTGCTCCCCAACCTTAGCGAGCGGGACCGCGACGGTTCCCACATGGCGGGGGATGACATGTCCGGAGGCAACGCCGCGAGCGCGTGGCCGTCGGAGTTCTGAGGTGGAAGTCATCAGCCGCGGCGAAAAAACTGCGGAAAAACAAAACTGCGGCCAATCCACTGCAGGAGACAAAAAGATACCTGGTATAGCTTTCTTTGAGCCAAACAGAAGAAACCAAACCGTAAAGGGACTCAGAAGAATACAGCGGCAGGCGTCTCAACTATTGTCGCGCATACCATACGTGTGAGGTTTTTCAGATGTGCACGTAACGTTCATTAGCGATGTATGCATGGCAGGACTGACCCTGTCGATCTCATCCCGACCTCGCGCCCCCCAAAGGGTTGGGGTTAAGGGCTGGGGTTAGGGTTAGGGTTAGGTCTGGGGTCGGGTTTGGTCTGGGTATCATGCACGCCTTGTTGTGCCGAACTCCACATAGGGAGCCGCTGTGCATGTATCGCTAATGACGTAACGTGCGAATCTGAAAAAAACTACCGGGTACCAGGTAGCACGTATGTATGTGTATGTACACGGTAACTGAGCTGCGGGGCGAGCTATTATTAGTCCTGCTCGAAAACAAGAAAAAGGACCCGCTGTAAAACATGAAGCAAAATATAGATATGCTTCCGTCATAGCCCAGTTGAAAAAAAATGTTTCATGGCCCATCTCGGAAACACGCTTCTTTCATACGTAGCCCCTTTCGAAAAAACGTCTCTTGCACAGCCCATCTCCAGCTCGAAAATCGTCAAAACCCAGCAAAAAAAATAAACTAAACGCCTCCGTTACAGGCCAGCTCGATAAAACGCCTCTTCCACATCTAAGCTGAATAAAACGTCTGTTTCACAGTTCCGCTAAAAATTTGCCTCGCATCTGTCCCCCTCTATTCGTCTACTGCCGTATGTAGCTCTAAGGAACATTAACAGTCCAGGTCACAATCTCCCCACTATACTGCAGGCGACGCGACCGACCCTCCGGCGGTGTAAAAAAACGCACACACACGAAAACAAAATAAAAACAAGGAAGAGGGTACTCTTTTTTTGGGGGTGAGCGGATCACAAGTAATAATGCCAATGATGATCAATCATCATTGTCTCTTCAGATGTCGATTCACGAAAACCTTCAGGCAGTTGATTTACGAACATGTGCTCACGTCGGCGGCTTCGAGTTCGCACTCATCGGCTCTGTTAACGACACGTTCCTTTCGTTCTGGGACTATGTACTGCCTGGTATGCTATTTTTTTATTCGTACGAAAAACGAGACGAGACGAAACGAAACGAAACGAAACGAAACGAAACGAAACGAAACGAAACGAAACGAAACGAAACGAAACGAAACGAAACGAAGCGAAACGAAACGAAACGAAACGAAGCGAAACGAAACGAAACGAAACGAAAACGACCTTCGAAACTCCAGAGGCTGCGGTTTTCCATGGCTCCAAGGTCCGTTTTGTGATCAGCTCGAATTTACGATCAGAGGGCGTTGCGCGTCTCGTATCGCTCCCCCAGCAGAGTCATTTTTGTGTAAGCCTCGGACAGGTCTTGGCCGAACGCCTACAGGCACGCACAAAAACAAGAGAAGAAAAGAAAAAAAAACGCCGGCATGGCATGACGCGACGATAGGTTGGCGTTGTTTATTTTAACTTGCCTTCCGATAGCGTACCGATGCACAGCAGCATAAATCATTCCAAGAAACACATGTATGATACTCAGTTCAGTGAACTCGGGAAACGCTCGAAATCGAAGGCCTGTGCGCGCTTTGAGACACTTCCTCCATGTGAGGTGAACGAGTTCGTTCGCGTTTTCGACCATCGTGTTCGCCTGCGTCGACCGCACCGAGGAGGGCCTGCCCGACCGCCTGCTCGAGGGCTCGTTCGGGCGGTGTGAGGCCGGTGAAGGTCGAAATATTTGGTGTATCTACTTCTGCGTTGCTGCTGCTGTAAAGCACAGGTTACAGGTTTGTCACGCCCTGCCTTTCCCATGATTTCCTTTTTCTATATACAACGTAATAGTTTTTCCGCAGGTAGGTGTGATTGTTTGCAGTAAAAAAGTTGGCCAGGCACCGGTATCTCCCTGTCGATCTAGACTATCCTGAATATTCGAACAGTTTCCGAAGGTGGCGATGTGCCATCACAGTCCTCGTGTTGGGGTTGAAGGCACTGCTGCTGTTGCCCTGCTACTGGTGCTGCACATACATGCACTACAAGTATTACGACGAGCGCTGCTGCTGCTGCTGCTGCTGCTGCTCGGTGTTGATGCTGTACTACTACTAAAACGATGAGCGCCGCTGCTGGTTCTGCTCTGAGCTGGATCGAACTGATCATGTTTTCAGTTGTTAAAAATCAGAAGGGATAATAAGAGGACTAGAGACCTATTTCCTACCTTCGAGTTCCCCGCATATTTTCTGACGTAGCTCTTGACCTCCTCGTCCTCGGCGAGGGCCTTTCCCACGGCCCCCGTCCCCGCAAGGTCTTTACCGCCTGCAGCCACCCTCTGTAGGAAACCCGGTCCGAAAGCATTAGACAGCGGCCTTCCAAGCTTGTCCGACTCCTTGCCGAACGTGTTCGGAATGCTGTTTTGCCACGCCAAGTCCTCCAGGTCGTCTTCCTCCCCGTTTCCCCTGGGAGGCGTTTTCCATAAGCGTTTAGGAAACATAAATACGCCGAAGGATAAAGCCAAGGATGCTGTCTCGACAAAAAATACTCAATCTTCGAAAGAAAACCCTTCCATTATTGAAAGAATGCCTGTCCAAAAGTGTTGGGGGAACATAAATACAAGTCGCGGAATTACATCAGTAGGTGACGGAGGCTTCGTCTCGTGGAGAAAAAGTCCCTTTCTCGAAGGAAATCACTCGATTTTCGAAAGAACGCCACTCAAAGTTTCGACAAAAATACCCTCGATTTTCGAAAGAAACCCCCAATATAATTTTCAGAATGAACACAACCCAAGTTTTGCAAGAAAACTACCCCATTTTCGAACGAAAAATCACTCGAGTTACGCTGGAAAACCTTAAACCCGGTGCCTGGTACGTACTCGATTGTCGAAAGTTACCCGCGGGCTCGAGTTTTGCAAGAAACAACTCGATTTTCGAAATAAAATAAGTCCAATTTTGAAAGAAAGCCGTTCAATCTAACAAAAGAAATGCTATTTTTCACACCAGGTAAGAGTTTTGAAAGAAAGACACTACGTATCATAAGAGTTTCGGAGAATACATTATATCCTTGTCCACACATAGAACTACTTACAAATACGCACAGACACATATACGGTACACATAAAGAGACACACACAGACACACGGATCCATACACAAACGCACCCTCGCTCTCAATATATACCTACCTGGTATCGTTTTCTCCCGTTTTTTCCTGCTCTGAGTTTGCCCATCTTCGTTCTTTCTGGGCATGCGATGTCCTCGGTTTCAGTTGCGAGTCCTACAACGTGTGTATGTACGTACGTAAGCTGATCTCCTGTGTTCAGTTTTTCCGTCTTGTCCGATGTACGACTTGCTTCAGTTATGTGTAAGGATCGTTTTGTTAGATGTTTTCCCCTGGGGTGTCCTTCCACTCCAGAGTGATCGGCGGCTGTCCTGTGACCATGGACTAAAAATTATGGCAATGAGCATAGGCACACCAACAAGCGCAAAGCAGCCGGGCAGTCTGAACAAGCCCCGAGAGGAACGGGTTTAGAACGGCTGTGAAGAAGGCCTGCAAACCAGCGTTGGCGAGCCAATACTGACGACGCCAAGTACGAAAAAGCCCCCCACGGAACGCAGGGTGGTCGGTGCTGGGTACGCACTCTCCTTAAGTTCATGGCATCTTCATTCATCTCCAGGTTGCTCAAAACACAAGGGCAGAAAGCTAGAAACGCAGGATGTCGTACTGACAGAAAGCGCGATGTTCCAAGGTCTCTTGGCGCATCACCAACATTCCCGATCAACTTGAAAGGCTTGGCGTTGCGCGTATTACAATCCACGAATCGTCTGATCTCGTTTCGTGTCCCATCTATAGCTTACTCATCTACGTAGAGCAGTCCGTAACAGCAGGCATAAACCGTGGCCTCGTGACCTCTTTACTCACCCGCCATCCCCCAGAGCTGCAGTCGCCTCCGTAACGCTCCCAACTGCCCCGAGCAGCAGCACCATCTCCCTAACACAACAACCGAACGAACGATAAACGAACACATGCACCCACAGCATCCAGTCAAAATACTGGCCTACACATCAGAGTACACATTTTGCTTTCCTCGATCAATTTCCCCTTGTTTTGGTTGCTCTGTTTCACAGGCTGACCGCAAAATTATCATCTTGCCAAGATGAAGAATCAGGGCGGGCACAAGGCGTGCTGACGATGGCGTCGGGTAGAAAGAACGGTTTAATGCGAAGGCAACATGCACAAGGACGCACTCCAGTGGCTGGTCAGAATATCGTAATACAGCACCCACATACACGCATTCCAGCGACGTTAGAACATCAGGGCAATGTAGGCAATACTGCTGTAGCGCGCCGGGAAGCGGCGTAAAGAGCAAGAGAGCAAGTTCATGGCAGTGGCGTTGCCACCGATACCGTTACCGATACCAGCACCGCTACCGCTGCCTTGACCGGTGGCAATACCGCTACTTTTACTGTCACCGTTATCATTACCGTTACTCTTACTGTTAGTGTGAACGATATCGATACCAATACCGTTACCTGTACCGTTGTTTTTACCCGTTAGTCAACGGTACCCCTTATAGGACTGTCATTGTTACCGATACCGATACCGTTACCGTTACCGTTACCGTTACCATTACCGTTACCGTTGCCGATACCGATACCGTTACCGTTACCTGTACCGTTGTTGTTACCTGTAAATCAACGGTACCATTTCTAGGACTGTGAATGTTACCGATACCGTTATCGTTACCGATACCGATACCGTTACCGTTATCGTTACCATTATCGTTACCGTTACCGATACCGATACCGTTACCTGTACCGTTGTTGTTACCTGTAAATGACCGGTACCATTTCTAGGGCTGTGAATGTTACCGATACCGTTACCGATACCGTTACCGTTACCGATACCGTTACCGTTACCATTATCGTTACCGATACCGTTACCGTTACCTGTACCGTTGCTGTTACCTGTAAATCGACGGTACCATTTCTAGGGCTGTGAATGTTACCGATACCGTTATCGTTACCGTTATCGTTACCGTTACCGTTACCGTTACCGTTACCGTTGCCGATACCGATACCGTTACCGTTACCTGTATCGTTATTGTTACCTGTAAATCAGCGGTACCATTTCTAGGGCTGTGAATGTTACCGATACCGTTATCGTTACCGTAACCGTTACCGTTACCGATACCGTTGCCGTGACCATTACCTGTGCCGCCTTCGTTACTGCTACTCACCCATTACTATTACCATCACTATCACCATTGCCATTACCATTACTATTGCCATTACCATTGCCATTACTAGGGCTGTGAATCGGAGCGAGCGAACATGTGATTGCCTTTGAATTATTCGCCCTATACGTGCAGGACGGGTTCACACAAAAAATAGCGCCGGTCGTTTGTGGCCAATTTCTACCTTGCCTGGAAGCCCAGACCAACCAGACCCTAAACCTAACGCTACCCAGAACCCCAACCCTTTGTGGGGCTCGAGGTCGGTAGAGGCAGTCGCGCGGCTCCACCCCGTGTTTTGGTGGCGTTCTCTCAAAAAAACGGGCGGCCGACAGGGCAGCCTCGACCAATACAGAGCGCGATCGGAACGAAGGCTATGGCTAGGGTTTTGAGTCATACTCGGGTATTTACGCGGGTACCGCCAGAGTATGTACCCACCTGATATACTAAGCACACCCTTCGTTAGTTTGTATATTCGTGGACTCACCTGGGTCCGAGGCCTGCGCGCTTGAAAGCAGCCTTCACCCCTGCCCCCGTGGGTTGGTCGAAGTTGTAACCAGGGATGTCCGTGGCGGGGTTGCCCTGCTTCTTTTCGTCGTACCTGTCACACGCACGTATCACGAAAAAGCAGGGGACTCCTCGGTAACGTTTTTTAATGTGGTGCCGGACGGCCCAGCAATGAAAAACGACGGTAATTTCCAAGCGGTAAAGGGTAAAACAAAAAGTTGACGTAAGTTTTTTTGTAAAGAGGCCGGAAGGGGAAAACGAAACCCCCGAAGGTCCACAAGCAGAACTGACCACTGTTGACGTTTGTAGAACAGCAAAAAAAACACCCTACAATATTTCCAAGCAGTTTGTTCCCAAGAACGAGAGCGGATATCAATACAATAGTTGTACAGGGGTAAAAGTGGTTGCCATGCGCGAGAGTTCAAGATGGTGAACAACTACCGTGGAAGACTACTGTTGTGGCAGACTAATGTAGCAGGCTACTGCTGCTGTGGTAGATTACCTGTTGGCAGGATGGCATATAAAACAAAAAAACACCCGGCTTTGTTCAATAGAGTTTGCCTCAGGTTAAGGTTTGTTGGCTGGTCTTACCAGACTTACAGAGCCTCAATCGAAAACTGCTGCCATGGCGTAGGAGAGTTGGCCTGACTGAAAGGTCGCCATGTTGTTTTTCTTCGTGGGGAAATTGCATTCTGCTGACAGTGGATCTCCTTGGTGCTACCGCGGCAAAGTTTTACTGCGGTCAATGCTACCGCGGCAAAGTACCTACTATAAAGGGTGCTGTGCCAGATTTCTACTCATAGGCAGGCTACCACTACTTATAGTGCAGACTACGTACTGCGGCAGAATACCACAGTAGTGCTGTGTGGTCGACCACCCAGAGTGGCCGCCAACCTATTAATACGATTTATACCTCGGGCAGATTACTACTATGGCAGACTACCTTGGCAGATTGCTCCTGTTGTTGTGGCAGACTGCCTCCTACTGTGGTAGACTATACCTACTGTATCAGGCCTCTGCTGTGAGTCAACACCTACCATGGCAGGCTCGCTGTGGGTCAATATAAGCTGTTCCATCATGTTTTTTACTATTGACACTAACGCTGCACGTTGGCAGATGTCAAACGAAATAGAGTAGATACCCATACTTGAGCAAACTATCAGTTCCAAATAAAAACACCAAACGAAAATCCTTCTGCCATACCTTCCTAGCTGTACGAGTACCGGGGGCCCACCGCAAGCGTGGATAGCCTCAGCCCCTCCCATGGCCACAACGTCCGCCAGCGTCATCTCGTTCGTGCGTTGCAGATTCTTCTTGATCTTAAGCGCGTTGTCCACGGCGGGTCTGAGGTTCTTCAAAAGATCCCTACACACAGAGAGAAAAAACAACACAGGCCGGTATGTCATATAGCTGGTGCCGGTAGAAAGCAATACAGGCCGGTATTATAGCCGGTATCGGTACAAAGCAAGGCTAGCCGGCATTATAACCGGCAAAAAGCAAGACAAAGCCGCAAACAGCATTCCTAGAAAGCAACACAGATCGTACATACCAAGGTATACTATAGACGATGCCGTTAAAAAACAAGGCAGGCCGCGACCAACACCCCCAGTAAGCAACACAGGCAGGTATACACGTATTTTACGACGGCACGGAAAAAAGCAGGGCCTCATTTATTCTTTTGCACCCTCGTGTGACCGGATCTCCGTGTCCCGCACGATCACCGGATCTCCCAAAAAATGACAAACCGAGAAACGATCGAGTGTTGCTTTTCGGACACACCATCCTCGGGAGCAGAAGCACCACCACCAGCACCACCACCAGCACCACCACCAGCACCACCATCGGCGGCAGGTACCATGTCAACGCCTGCCACCAACGCAACGCACTCACAGTTGACGACAGCAACAAAATATGCAAAATGGTTACGGACCGAAATCGCCCTTGACAACACGCAGGGGATTAATATGTATATCTTCAAAGAGCAAAAACGCGCGACCGGAGTATCACGCAGCTTGCAAAGATGAATACCGACCTTAAATTAATCGAACTCATAGCCGACGCATTTGAAATATTTGTTTTTGGAATATCTACCCGCGCAACTTTCCAAGCGATAGCTACAGTATTAGATAGTACCGGTAGAATGCGAGGTAGGCTGCGACATTTGTTATGACTACCATTTTTTCTAAAACAAGACTGCAAAAACGTCATGTGATAATTCAAGACGTTCCATTTCATAGCTGCGTTCGGTTGGAGCTACTTCAAAACATCCCCATCAAGTATTACGCAACACGGGCCGGTCTCATAGCCGGTACCTGTAGAAAGCAAGGCAGACCGCGAAGTTGGTATGTGTACCGTTCAAACACGAAACGCACGAAGATTAGTAGACAGTTGAACACCTTTGCTGTACTACAGCAGTAGCTACACGAAGTACACTTCAAGGTATTACGACGTATCCCTTGAGTGTGTAGGTGATACTCGTCATGTATCCCTTGGGTCGGGGCGAAGCAAAGCGGACGACGCAAGGTCCGGTTTACATCACTACGACAAAAAAAAAGCCCAGGAACGAACGCATTATACCGGTACCGTATGATTTACAGGAGTGCGTGTTTTGTAAAACTGTTTTCAACACGTCACCGTGAGTTCGGCCAGTTGAACAGTCGATAGTCATATTTGCAAGCTGCTGCTGTTGGCAGTATGCACGATAATGCCTATTTACGGTGACCGATGGATAGACCGCCAGTTTTGGGGACGTCCGTAATGACCGTAAGATCACCGTAAGATGACCGTAAGATCAGAGCACATCAACGGCGCAAGCAAAAAAAAAAAAAAAGGTAGTGCCTGTAGCAGCTGCAAAAGAGAGGATCACGGCGGCAGCAATATAGACAACGACCCAGCAGCAGCAGCGAGCAGCGTCACAGCACCACCACCACCAACAGCAGCAGAAAAATGATAGCAGTAGTAGACAACAGCAGCATGATAGCAGCAGCAGGGACAACACGCACACGCGCATGCTGCACGGAGGGGGATACGCAAGTCTACCATGACTAACAAGGGTGAGTGTTGCATGCCGTTGTGAATGTACCAGCACTACCAGAGACAAGACGGCCGAGGAAATTGGCCGTCCTATATCGGGAGGCCGACCTATTCGTATAGATAGGCGCTTGCATTCAGAACTACAAGGAATGGCGTCCTAATTGCAAACGGCAGTTTCCGATCCCAAGGACCCCTTAAAAATGTACAAAAAGGTTCGATAAATATTTTGTACGAAAATGTAGCTGTAGTCTATACCTGTCCATCTCGAGCACGACTGATCCATCGGGCCCGCCGGTCTGCGTGGTCACGTCGAAGCCGAGAGCATCCGCGATCGCCAGCTTTACCATATCCGCTGCTAGCTTCGGGTCTTCGAGCAGCTATTGTGCGAAGCACCAGTTCAGTATTATGGCACCGGTAAATGTGTTGTATGGGGTATCAACGGGCGGAGGAGACGCGGGGGGCGTGAAGACAAAAACAGGTCCAGTAATCAGTAAAGCCGAATGAAGACGTAAAGAACGTACAGTTACTATGCCAAATGAAGACAAAAACAAGGTACTGATATGTATTTCTAGTACAAAGTCTGAAGTCAACAACAGGGTACAACCATTACTATACCAGGTATAGTGTAAGCCCGGTATCTCAAGACCAGAGCAATAATTATACGAGTATAAGATAGTGTTAATATCATACCAGGCACAGAGTAGAGATAGGTATATGGCATCGTCCAACTGTTCTCGCTTCGCTTGGCAACTGCAGCAGAGCCTGGTATGCGGAATGAAGACAAACACAAGTTACAAGAAAGTTGTTAATATAGTATAATATAGTTGAAATATGGCACGCCACCTAAAGATTAAACGAGGTGCTACAATTAACAGTTGGTATGCCGTCTCAAGACAAAACCTGGTACCCGTACGCTTGCTGGAGACAACAACACAAAGTACGCGATCTGCAAGCAAAAAAACGTGGGCATGCATAAACGCCTGACCTAACACGAAAAACACAACAAGCGCCAGCAACGGCGCCAGTGAAATGTGCCCGCAATCTCAAAATTTCATCATAGCCTATCCTTGTGTTCCTGTCTTCTTCCCCCCTCTTCCCCCGCTGCCTTTCAAGCGCCCGGCACCCCGAAAAGCCAAAATCAACTATTAATACTGTTGACATGCTGTGTTGTGGTCAAAACTCAGAAATCTGAAATCTTAGAAATACGATTCTGAGATCAGGACCCTGATATGTAAAGATCTGGAATCTAATATCTGAGGAGATTTGAAGAAATATGAAGAGCTCAGGAATATGGGGTCTTAACTCTGACATCTGACTGACATCTGACTGACATTTGACTGGGATCTGGCTGACATCTGAACAGATCTAGAATCTGGAATGCAATTTGACATGTGGATAGATTTGGAATGTGGAATCTGGAGTATGATATCTGAAGACACCTGGAATCTGGAATCCGGAATCTGGAATCTGAAATCTGGAATCTGATGTCTGGAATCTGATACCAGAAGGGGTATTCGGAATCTGAAATATGGAATCTGAGATCCGGAATCTGATTTGGAATCTGAGATCTGGAATTTATGGTTTGGGTTCTGACGTCTGGATAATTGCATGCAAATGAAGAGATCTGAAACATGCAAATCTACCGCGCCGCACCGCTAGCCAAGCCTCTTTGAAAGGCGCGTTCGGCAAAACCCCGGCCCCCCGTTCTCTGTTGGCCTTGATGCCGTCAATAAAACAAAAATAACACCTCAAACAAAACGCCTAGCTCCGATACAAAGTCCGCCAAGTAAACGGACCAATAGGCAAGAAACAAGCAGTATCACAAAACAGCGAGCGAATACTATCAAACCAGCAAGCAGCAGCAAGCAGCAAGAATCAAGCAGAACAACGGGAAAAACCAAAATGCTACTCTCTCTCTCCTGTGGAGGCCCAGGAAGAAACAAAAAAGCGACCAAGCAAAACAGCTTTGCGCCGTGTGGTCTAACCTCGCAGCAGTCTGAGTTATGCCATGTGCCATGATGGGCGCATGTTGTAACAACGACAAGCCGTTGCATTCTACCTCGGATTCTATGAACAGTGCCACCCGTCCAGTCACTTGCAAGCACTTACAAGCACATACAAGCACTTGTAGGGCTGCTGGTTTGCTGGTCTGACTGATGCTGTTGTCGTCATTTTTTTCTTCAATAATTGGTTGTCTCAAGTCCCAACGGGGTTCAGGGAGCCAGCCCACTGGTGGTACATGGCGTGCCCCGTGCTGGGTATATGTCGTTTAACACCAGTAGCTCAGGAAGTAACTCCTTCACACCCTCTCAGAGTTGTTCTTTTTTCTTTAACGACCATGAAAACGGCACAACTATAACAATCGTAACACAAACGAATCGTGAGGTTTTTCGAGAAAAAAAAAACGCGGTATTTTTTCAGAAAAAAAATCGAGACATGCCGTTCCAGGTCGCGACAAACGAATTTTTTTGAAAAGGTCAAGAAGTACTGTTCGTGTCAGGATTCGTGACAAACAAAAAAGGCGACAATAAACACACTAGACAATAAACGGATTAGACAATAAACTGATTAGACCTGTGTGGTGTCGCGATTCGTAACAAACCAAACACGATTCAAACCCCTCCGAAAAGTTATGTACAACTCGTATGAACATGGTATACGAAGTATTCGTCATAACTACCCCTACGGCAAAAGTCTATAGCCTCACCGAGTTTCGAATCTGCTGCCTGAGCTTGTTAACCGTGGCGATCTTCAGCTCCTTGTCCCCGTACCGCTCCGTCTCGAAATTCACAGTCGCACCAACAGGGTCAGGTCCGACGGACAGAGCCAGACCGATGGACGCCGCCACCGACGCTATGAACTTCCCCCGCCCAGCGCTCGCACCACTGGACGCCTCCGGTTCCGCCATCATCGCCAGGCTGTGATGATAATTCGGTTCGATATGGTATGGTCCGATCGGTTGTCGCCGAAAAACGCAAGGTAAGGGGGGGAGGGGGCGGGGGGGGTGTACTCAGTTTGTGCATGGCCGTAGTCGTATGACCATAGACCCTCGCATCCCAACTATGCCCGGACGGAGCACGTCGGGTTTTCTACAACCAGGCAGACATTGCATGCACCAAGCGCGAAGCGCTGTGAAGTGCTCGGCGAATCGCATGAAGGGTGAACTGCACCCTTCCAAGAACCGCTCGTGAGACAGACTTCGGTACCTTGTGCCTACTTTCTTGCTTACGGATGACAGCGCCAATGAGTCACTTCGTTTTCTGGTGTGGCCACTCCAGAGACAGCAATGGGTACCACTATGTGACTGCCTCGTGAGTGCGATACCATATTAACTATTAACACACTACGTGATGCGATCGTTCCCCTTGTGCGGAGATAGGGTTCTCCATCCCGCACAATATGACCTTACTCGACAACAGAGATACACATTATAGTGTTTTTTCAACCATTTCACCCCCAGTGACGTCATTCAGGAACAGTCATCGCTAAATTCTATTTCCTATGGGTTAGGGTTAGGGTTAGGGTCAGGGTCAGGGTCGGTTCCACCCATGGTGAAAAACACATTGAAGCAGGGACACCCCTCGACAACCATCACGGTGACCGCCAAAAAAATAAAACGGTACCCTGGTTGTCTAGCTCACGCTGTGACTGGCATGTTTTACAGCGTCGTTGCCAACCAACGCCAACCCCAATATAAATAAAGCATTTTACAGCGTCGGTGCCAACCGAGGCAAACTATTATATATATCAATTCTAGGGTTCCGCATGAGGATTAGCCGCCTATATCAACCTCCCTCCCTAAAAACCCGACACAAAATAACAGCATATCATATTTCGTAAACGAAGGGGGGGGGAGGGGCATTACGTGACCCCGGACCTGAGTTATACTACTACTACTACTACTACTACTACTGGGAGAGAGCGCCAGAAGTGATGCGAGGATAACAAATGGAATGAACAAAGAAAAAAAATACCCCCAGAATCACCATAATATTGTACCATCATACCGATACATAGGCCGACAGATAGACCGATAGGCCCCGCCGATTACTACGAGCGAAGCGAGATTCAACTTTACGACGGCGCCAAAAACAAATTAGGGCTTTTCCCGGGTCAGGTCACGTCTCACGGGCACGGTCAGTTAAGTTCAGGATGACCCGGCCCGACCCGTGATGTTGGAAATCCTCCAGACCCGACCCGATCCAACCCGAGAGATTTGGAGCACCTCGACCGGATTCGTCCCGTGAGATCATGAAAAGCGTCCTGCCTCGTTCCTCGGGTCGGATAATGACCCATAAAAAATAGCCCTGTTAAAACATTATTCTACTTTTGACGCGCGCCCGAGTCCTCGATATCCCGTGTCGCCCGACGATCGCACTCTCCCGAAAAAGTCCAATGAATAGAAGCGAATCGTTGTGTGTGACTGCTGCTTACCAGGTACATCGTGTTCGACTTTTCTGCCTCCCACCAACGCACAGTTGACGACAGCTATCAATACCCAGGGATTTCACAGGTCGGGTCGGGTCGGGTCGGGTCAGGGTGACCCGAACCGACCCATGACATTTGAAAACCTCTTGGTTCGAGACATTCCGACCGGTAAGAGTCCAAGCTACCTCCTGCCCCGACTAGAGTCGTGCCGTGAGATCTTGGCAAGCTCTTCACCCGACGGGTCATGAATCGCGAAAAGCCCTGCAAACAGACACCAGCGCGGCTTCCTAGCGAGAGCTACAGCAGTACGTTACGGTTGTGCAACTTGGCCTAGCTTTGACAAAAGTGGCTGACACTCCATACACAAAACACTACTCACAAACACGTCCCGAAAATACGCGGCGATTCGTCCCAAGTAGCACGTTGAACCAAAAGCGTACAGAAAATATATTTTCCTACCCATGTTTTGGGGACAAAATGCATGGAATTAGAGATACATAAATTTTGACCGCAAGTAGAAAAGGGCCTAGAGAGCGCATTGAACCGACCACCTAACTTGCACTATAGGCAGGGCGCATATCACTGCGGAGTATAACCATGAAGATTAACTTATTTTGAGGTATCGACCCGCGGGCCGGACCCGCGGGTCGCACCCGTGGATCAGGAAAAAATGATTAGCGGGTCAAGGTGACTCGACCCACAACATGATCAATGTCTCACGGGTTATTCAGAATCTGGCGAGGCGAGTCGGGTCGGGTCAGGTCGTGAGGTTTTCAAATTCCACGGGACGGGTCGGGTCGGATCAGGAGGTTTACGAATCTCAGGGGTCGGGTCGGGTCAAGAGCTTTTCAAAATATCACGGGCCGGGTCAAGCCAGGTGACCCAACCCGACCCGACTCAACCCGACCTGACCCGCGAGGTTTTGCCCGACCCGTGAATGGCGACCAGGGTATAACGGCTTCATGATTATTTCGATCTCAGTCTGGCATTCTCAGCGCTCGTTTTCATAGAAAAGGCGTTTTTCGGTCACTTTCGTGACTTTGTCCTGTTGTCTTTGTTGTCCCTTTTGTTCCCGTTGTCCCACCCGAATCAACCGTCAGCAAAAAATGCACAGCACCCCTAGCACAGCGGTATGAGTCCACCACAGCACCGATATACACGAGTGGATGAGCAGAGCAGTCCACGCCAGTATCACATGACACGGACACGAATGTACGATACGGGTGCTCGTGCGATCGTTCAGGAACCAACATACTAGTGCAAAGCAAGAACGAACTCGTAAAATGCTGGTACTGGTACATATAAGCATTATATACCTGGTAATAACTACTGGTACATATACTTGTATAAAGTTTAAAGAGCCAGTTCGCCTAGAAACAGGTCGCTTAATGTACTCTATATTCAACAAATTATGCGGTGGGGCGGTGGGACGTGACATGTGGCATCGGCTTTTTGAAGCTTTTCGTTTGTTTCGTCGGTATCTCTTTTGGTGAAAGGGACATACTAATAACATTACGAGTATAGTGACAGCAACATCAACCGCCAGCGTACAAGTGAACTATCAATGACGGAAGCGTTCGTTTTCAGGTTTCCAGGTCTATCGCCTGCAACAACAAGAAGAAACTTGACCAGGTTCCGATGACAGTAACTATCTGCAACCAAGAGAAAAATTGACCCATTTATGAAGCCTGCAATTATGTGTTACACCACGCGCCGCCCTGGTCCCATGCCGAGCCGATCCCACTGTGACTTGAACCTTTCAAACTCACCCTGGGCAGATAATTAGCCGCCGGCGGGGCCCACCAAGCACCCCGATCCCACGCGATTTTATCCGCCATAACGGGTTTCCACCAGACTGGCCACGGAAAAAATCGGGAACACCAAAACTACTATGTTAGTATTTGGCCTGTGTTCTCCCACAGGTTCGTGTGAACAAATAGTTGCGCCTAGTCCCGATAAAGCAACAATTTACCAGGGAAATTAATCCAACAACAGGGAAACAACATAAGCGCCGCTATAAATCAAAACCCCGTGTTTCGCCCGCGCGCAAAACACACACACAAAAAATGTGCTGGAGTAGTTAATACCAGGCACTTTTTAAGAAGACCGAACGGCCCGACCGATTCGCTACAAATATGGCCTCGGTAGACGGAGGTGGACACTTGAATGCAGTCCAACATGCTGTGTGGCGTGTGGTAGCTGGTATTTGGTGTCAAGTTGGATGGAAGGATACGGGCACATGGGAGCACGCGCTGGAACATGTGCAGCCGCCACATTCTAGGACGCTCCTACGGCCGGGGCCATGGCCATGGCCAGTGGGCAAAACACCCGCGAGTTGAAAAAAACGGGGTGGCGGAGGAGGCTGTGACCACATGTTTCTTGAAAAAGAGTGAAACTCCTGTTTAGCTAATTCCAGGAGTTCCCGTTTAGAGTCGACGGGGAAATCAGAACTCTAGATTTTTCCCCGAGGGTGCCGCTTGGATCGCCTGTCGCGAGCACCAGCACCGCCTGTTCTGCCGCATTCCATGTGGCAGCTTTCCGAGTGAAGTTATCTCGTGTGTCAAAGGCAGTGGTCGCGCCCGCACCGACACCCCGGGGTCCAAAGACGGCCCCGCCGCATGTCATGTGGACTTAAAAAGGTAGATGGCCTTGAAACATGAAACCTGTTCGGGTTTGGCAGATCAGGATTCTGGACCCAAAGCCGACGTTTTCCCCAGGCACAGAACGAGCGACCACGAACAGACTCGTTCCATTCCAGTGAGTCTAAAACCGGTCGAATGGAGTTGACTCGCTTGGGACTTGAGAGGAGGAACATATAGAAAAACTTGACGATTACAGCATGCTACCA
Organism: Undaria pinnatifida; assembly: GCA_012845835.1. Lineage (NCBI taxonomy): Eukaryota > Phaeophyceae > Laminariales > Alariaceae > Undaria > Undaria pinnatifida. The sequence continues at coordinate 14,095,852 of JABAKD010000011.1, forward strand.
CATGATCGAAGCAGCCCGTCGCCGCCGGGGAAGGACGTGTGTCCGAAATGCAATAGAAGGAGCTGCACGACGCGTCGTGTGGTAACGCGGTGATACGTGAACTGCTACACCCTCTTCCTAGAAATAGAAGCTTGACACCTTTGACACCATCGCAAACGTCGTTTTCGGTCGCTATAGGTGGGTCCCAAGAAAAGGTTAAACGACACCCTCCAAAGCGAAACCTTACGGTACGGTGCCGGAGGCGCCCCAGAGGTGGGTGGCGTGGAAGAGGCAGGCAAAGGAGACGCCGCCTCGGTCTGGGATTGACGGGCGACAGCTGCCTTCACGGCGGCGGCCCGTGCGCTGCTGTCATAAGGCTCACCCTGGGCTGGGTAATCGATTGATATTTTACTCTGGTAGCTCAGCGGGTAACGCCTTCGCATAGCTCGTCTTGGCGGCGGCGGCCCGCGTAGCGGCCGCTAATACCCCCTTCGGGACTTCAGAGGAAAAACACGTCGAAAAAAACTGTCAATGACATCGTCAGCCATACCAAACAACCCGGGCTGCTGAGGCAGGGTGTTATAGATGGAGTACCCGAAATTCAACGCAAGATGGTTACACGACACGCGCGCTACCCGATACGACTTGTACGGTGCGCTCACACTCACTTGAGGATTACACGTGTCATACGTTTTGTCGTCATGCCTCGGTCCCGAAGGGGGTGATGGCCGCTTGTCCACGTCGTGCACCTGGCCGTGGCCGATAGATGCAATTTCGTGATTGGAGGCGGCGGCCTCAGTGGCGGCGGTTAACCCGGGCTTTAACGGCCGCCGCTTTCCGCTATCGTTACTTTCTCTAAACCTTTTTCGGACTAGATTATAGTATAGCGACCAAAAAATCGACGAGTGCGGTCTTATGAAGCGTGTATTAATAGCATGCGGCAGTGCGAGTACTGCCATGCCGCGCGCATGTCGTGCAGTCCGTTGCATGGCAGTGCGGACACCCCCCCTACCAAAGCGCCCTAGGCTGCTTCGTGTGGTCGGTGCTGTAAGCGTCATTCTGTTTCGACATATTTTCTCTCTGAAACCCCACAAGGGGCAATTGGCTTAATCAGCTTATGCCTTACGAGCTACGGGTGTGGGAGTGGGTTGTGAAGCGCCGAGTCCTCGACCCATTTTGCCATTTCGGTTCTCCGATTGGATTTTGGTTCGCTCCCGATTTTCTATCATAAGTAGATACTGCCTTCGAGGTGGGGTAGTGTTGTGGTATAACCTCGTCGGCGTCATGGTGTTAGCGTAAGTCTCCCTTCATCGCACCTGCGTCATCGTTTGGCTGGATGTGGAATGGCTCGCTCTTCTTCGGGCAGAAGACATTCGGGCGAGGCAAGCAACACATTAAATCACGAAGAGGGTGTACGACATCCCAAACAAGTCGTCAGGCAGCTTGCGTGGGTGGCCCGAGCTTAGCCAGTGGCACCTTACATACCAGCACTCGGTGCCTAGACCCATACGGCATCGCCTACCTGGTACTTGCGTAGCCTCTCTAAAAGTGCGAGTTTTGCGGTTTGTACAAGAGTTTTGTAGAGCTGTGAGTCGGCACGATTTGATGACTAACAAGGAATCAGTAGGTGCCGTTAGCCAACTAAGTGGCTTTAGTCGGCAAGTCGGCACGCGAAACCAGCTGATGGTCAGCCGACTTGCTGACTAAAGCCACGAGAGCAAAGCGAGTCAAGTTTACCAGGGCTTTTCACGGGTCGGGTCAAATCTCGCGGGTCGGGTCGGGTCGGGTCAGGTCAGCTGACCCGACCCGACCTGTGACAATTTCGAGACGTGTTGACCCGACCCGACCCGACCCGCGAGAATTTCGACGAGTCTTGACCCGACCCGATCCGACCCGACCCGAACCGCGAGATTTTGAAAACCTCCTGACCCGACCCGACCCGACCCGCCACCATCCGGGTGACCCGCGAGGTGCGGGTTTCATGCGGGTCAGGTCGACTTGACCCGTGAAATTTCTCACGGGTCAAAGTCGAAAAGTCATGGGTCAAAGCATGACAATGTATATCTCGGTCGGCTGGTTGGTCCTTGGTCCCTCGTACTTTTCCCGGGATGTCGTGTTCTATGGTTATTTTTACCGGTATTGTTTGCAGCAGCAATTTGTGGTGTGCGCGCGAAAAATTATTAAGAAACCGCAACCCACACGCATGGGCAATTAGCGACGCCCGTAGCGCTAGATCACCGGGTCGACCCGACGAGCGACCCGACGAGCGAGCTAGTTATCTATGCAGTCTCCGGCCCCGGCAAGCAGCCTAACTGAGCCGCCTCCGGCAGCAAGCCCACAACTGAGGCGGTGGATCTGTCAGCAGGGGGATTGCGATCCGCGAGGATGCGTTGTCTGCTGCTGGTGCTTGCTGGTGCTTCGACGACGACTGATCTTGCTTTTCACGTTTGGTCACATTTCGTATTGGTGGTGTGATAATTGTCGAGCTAGCTACTACTATGTACCGGTCGCGCCGGTGGCGTATCAGGTTATCCTCGAGCCTGGTATAGGTCAGTTTCGTGAGTTCGAGCCCCACCGAGTGCATACTCGTATAAATTCGTGAGACTTTTTCTTGTGGACAAATTGACTTGCGGAAAGCGCGAGAGCGTGAGTTAGCAACACTCGATGAACAATCGACGAGCAGTGGGATTGCTGAACCCTATGCGCGATAAAAATTGAAGGCAAGAACCGGGGGGGAGAAGGGACGACACCTGTGACCACGGCTTGTCCAGAAGCTGGAAAGTGAAAGTGTGCAAAAAAAAAAGAAAAAAAAAAAGAAGGGGAAAAAAAAACTGTATCTATCTTTCATCTATGCAGTCTCCAGCCCCGGCAAGTAGCCTAGCTTAGCCGCCTCCGGCAGCAAGCCCACAACCGGGCGGTGGGTCTGTCAGCGGGGGCTGCGATCCGCGCGAATCCGGGATCTGCTGCTCTGGTGCTTGCTGCTGCCAGTGCTGCTGCTGCTGCTGCTTCGACGACGACTGCGCTTGCCTTTTCACAAGTGGTCACATTTCGTACTGGTATGACCGTATTATTACTACTGTGTTTGCTGTGTTACGGCTTCAGCCGGCACGGGATTCGCGTCACACTGTATGCCATGGTACAAGTAGCTCGGGGTGCTGCCTGGTGATTGTTCTACACGCTGTGATGACATGTGATCAAAGCATCGGCACGAGAAAGGCAGGACGCGGTAAGTTTTGTATGGTTTACGGATCCGCGGGTCGGACCCGCGGGGCGCCTGCACAGCAATGGCCCTCAGCTGTAGGCTTGAAAAAGGCGGATCCGCGGGCCAGATCCGCGGGTTTGACCCGCGGGTCAGCCGAAAACAACTCGCGGGTTATGATGGCTTGACCCGCGAGTGACCCGTACCTCGCGGTTCATGATCCGACCCGACCCGCGAGATTTTGAAAACCTATTGACCCGACCTGACCCGGCCCGCGAGATTTTGAAACCTCTTGACCCGACCCGACCCGACCCGCGAGATTTTTTTAAGCCTATCGACCCGACCCGACCCGATCTGCGGGATTTCGAAACCTCTTGACCCGAACCGACCCGACCCGTGAGATTTTAAAATGTTATGACACGACCCGACCCGACCCGCGAGATTTTGAAACTCCCTTGACCCGACCCGCGGGTCGGGTCATGACCCATGAAAAACCCTGAAGTTTACACCCCCCCGCCGAGCGGGCCCTCGCCCACAAAGGAGAAAACGTGCTCCGCATTACACAATCCTTCCACGAGTACTGTAGGGAAACCCAATAAGTCGGATGGTCGGCGCCTGGGGAAAACGACTAACTGTTATCAATAGTCACTAGTTGGCGACTTAAGTCGTGCCGACTCACAGCTCTAGATTTCTGAGTTTTGAACTGCTGTGAGCATGACAACAACACGGTAACAGCCCAACAGGTTCAAAAGTATGCACTGTCTTTTCGTCATTTTTGCTTGCGGAGACGACAGGAGGCGATCCTGATCATGAGGGTGGTTTTCTTGGTGTGTTGCATGAAGATGTTCGCAGCAACATTCACCGTAATGAAGAACGCCCATGGCATCCCATCATCTCGGCTTCTCTCACCAAGCACCGGCTATCCTGGCACACTCACAGGCTGTCTCGTATACATCAGCTGCCTCGTTCTGACTAGGTCACGAACACAGGCGCAATACGTACTTCCTCGTTACTTGTATGGACTAGAGAATGCCCGCTCAGAATTCAAGCACGACAACAATGTTCTCACTCCTGACTTACGTGCTCGCGGGGCGAACATGCTTCGCGTCACCACGCAGACAGCAAACATCCCTAACGAGCGTTCCCTGCTAAGAGACACGGCTCAAGTCTTTCCAATGGGGGCACGTGCTCGCTATAAGCAGGCCATGACAACGGGGCTCATGATCTCATCGAACACACAGCGATCTGATACGGTTTGCATTACCTTGTCTTTGATGAACCTGCGCTGACCACTGCATTGCTGGCCCCTCTAGAGCCAACGAAAGAAGTGAACGCCTCAGCGCTACTGTCCAAGGCCAGGACCAGAGCCACTCCAGCAAATCCTCGTTTGCTCAACATGGTACAAGCTCTCAGACGGCACGGTGGTGCGATTGGGATGTCGTGATCATGTCCCGAGGATGATTTCAAGCTTTGTAGGGTAAACATGCCTCGAAAGATTGTGGAACTCCGTGAAACGCTCGCATAACCCCCCGTAAAACCGTTACACGAACACACGAACAATGCGACAGTATACCGGCACCATTATTAGCACTCGGCACTCGAGCACACACGTACGCGGCAGCTTGCGCTGCCTTTGTCACTAGGAACCAGGATAAATAGACACACGACGCATACGTGGTAGTGCGGTTAGCTAGGCGTCATATTCACCCATCCGCAGAGGGGGGATGGGGGGATAACAAAACGAACGAACCAAAAATAGACGCATCGATATACAACAGTTAACGGTAGCATCACCGGCAGTAGTACTGCTAATAGTGGTCCGGTTACAAGGCAAGCGGCTTGGAGTCGTCTTATAGGTATTCGCCTACTGTAATTTAGCCCAGCAGTACCTATATAGGGCGACCATATATAAGGTGACTCACCCTACATCGATATAGTATGCGATGTTGTGGCGAACGTACGAGGAGTACCCCTCTCCCAGCACGTCTGTCTGTGGCGGGCTAAGAAACAAAGTTGCCTTGTATCTTTTCGCCTTGAACTTTTTTTTCTGAAAGGCCTGTTTTGCAGAAGTGTTTTGCGTTACCATACCCAAGCTTTTCTCTTGTGCCTCGTTTGATGCACTATATTCAGTCAACGCGACGTGCGCATGGTTTGGACCAATTGACTAGTGGGGTTATCTTGGTTGCAATTTAGACATGTTCATGACATGTTTTGTTGTTGTGTGACTCAGTGCGGTGCCATCCCGGGATGGAATAGTACGGGCCTTCAACGGACCCGTCAATCGGGTCATGCGAATTGACTGCCCAGTGCGTGAACAACTTCGCTCCTCGCTACTGCAGCAAGCCGTTATGGTAGCTGTAGCACTCATGGATAGGTCGGTTGTGTGTGCTCGGTGCTCGCGCTCCGCGAGGTGTGCGCGCGGGCGGGGGCGGGGGGGGCAAAAGTCCCTTTCAGGCGGTTTCAAAGAACGGACGGCGCCTCCGTTATCCCTTATCATTTTATATAGGAAATAGTTTGGAACAAGTTTCATGTAGCAGATAGTATTCGAGGGGGGGGGGGCATCTCTTGGTTATATGTTTATCTACTGTAGGAACTGCTGCTGTTGTGTAAGAAGTTGTATGTAAGATGTAGTGTGAATTTTGGAGGGGGGGTGATTGCCTGTTCCCCCCCCCCCTCCACAGGGGATGGCGCGCCCGCCGCCATATCCCCTGCTTTGAGTTATATAAGAATCAGCGTAGAAGCAATTTCATATATATACCAGATATAGCAATTAGCACGCCATGTTTTCGGAGACGGGGGCGCAATCTCCTGATTAACTTTATATAGAAATTAGTGTGGGAAACAATATGCAGGATTTACTGTGAAATTTGGGTGGGGGGTGGTTGCCTGGTACCCCCCCCCCCCTCCCTCAGAATGGACGAAAAATGCAAAACAAAAAATGGAGTGTTGGTTGGTCCAGAAGTTTTTTGCTGGGCGACCAAGGGTGGGTCAGTGGGACGGTGGGTGGCGGTTTTACATACCCCCCGCCAACCGTTACGACAGCACATACGCTGATAGCACCTACCTACCTCTTCTTGTCAAGCTGGAAAGCATCGTACATGTCTCACCTGCTCACCTTAGACTTGACAAGCGTGGAGGACAAGTTTCTTTACGATATATTCAGCGTGACAAAACGTGTCCAGAAAGTATGGTAGGGTTCTCTACGTTGCGGCCAGGGGGGGTCTTCAGACATACCACATATATACTTGATTGACAATATTTTTTACGAGGAGTTTCTTATTGTCAACGCTTTCGTAGTAGGCGTGCTTATCGCAGGTGACCCATCCATGCCCATCATTGGTTGGTTTGGCTCTTCGTTCGTGCGTTGTATTAGGACCGTTCCTAACTAACACAAAAAAATGCCAGGAATCGTGTCGAAAAAACGTGACATTTTCGCTAAACTTGATATTTGCCACACAGGAATCTGAACTTTGAATCGTTTTGTCGTACTTGTACATTTTCCATGGAATTTGATGTCAGGGTTCCTGACGAAAGAACGCGATTTATTTTTCGAAAACGTGACAATTTTACTTCAGAGTTTCAAAAATGTCAGGAATCGTGACATATTTTGCCAGGATTCGTGACAGAATGCGTTGGTTAAGATCGGCCTTTACCCCTTCACCGAGGCTACGGTATTGTATTAGTAGTATCATACCTCCTCTTTCAATACTCGATGCGTGACCCACTCGTACGAGTGGCTATGTGTACTTCACCAACGAAAATACGTCATTTATTATTATTAGGCGATTTGCTGGGAGCTGTGTAGCTAGCCATTCTACTGCAGATTCATATCGCATACATACATTCAACAGCATGATTGCTGTGTTGTTTTGAACAAAAACTAAACACCGCAAAGGAACAGGGGGGGTGGATCACTCCAACACGGCAAAAGGAACGGGGCTGTGTGTCACTCGCGCGAGCGACCTCGAGCCACCACTGCAAAAGAAAAGGCCCTTAAAAAGGGACAAAACGGACAAAAAAGGGACCCCCCCACCGTACGTAGGTTTGGTGATGCAATGCCCAAGAACAGAGAGCCATCGCCACGGCGGTGGAGGTGTGTCTTCCCATAGGATCAGCTGAGGGGCTCTGTATGGGTGCCTCAAGGGTCCATAGAATGATTTTGACGAAATGGAAAGTACAACCCGACGAGCAATCCCATGGTCTACGCACGCACCAAACTATATTAACTGTCACTGCAGATCAACCATGCCATACAAAGACTATGACATTCCGACGATATTACAAATGAATACTATACCTGGTACATATTAACAGGTCTTAGGAGGCCCATCATACAATAATGCTCTTCTAGCCAGAAAGTGTTCCCTCTACCATACGTCGTAGCACGCGTCGAGAATCCTACGCGTTTATGGGGGTAAATGACCTCGAGAAATAGAAGACACAGGACATTATTGATAGTGACGACTGCTACTTGCTACTGTACAAGCTCTACGCCCATCATCGGACACAAAAACAGCGGCAACAAAGCAAGGAGACGTGCGACACGCGTTCAGCATTATCACAGCTATTCTACTACGTGTATTGCTTGTTGCACGTTCTTAGATTGATTGTCGCTAAAACCGTACATTAACATACATAACATATGGGATATTGGGATAATATGGGATAACGTTGACCAGGTATTTCTTAGCAGTTTGTCTTCCTTCATGCATGCGTCGTTTTGCTGCCAACCACTGTGTATGATATACCCTGTACCTACTCTGCTGCGGCCGTAGAGCATGTTGTTTGGATGCGTCTACTTGGAACAGAAAGACTTAGTGCAGCTTGCTGCCAACCACTGTGTATGATATACCTTATACCTACTCTGCTGCGGCCGTAGAGCATTGGATGCATCTACTTGGAACAGAAAGCACAGCAAGCAGCAGCCGTATAGTAGTATCAATAGTTAAGTGCCTGGTACAAGAGTACAAGAGTACAATAATAGACTGTCAGATTTTGTACCCCTCAGAACCGGGTTTTATAGCTTTCCGCGCACAGACTGACTAACATCACCCTGTTGACCCTGATAGATACACTGTAGTTCCAAGGGGAGTCGCCGACCTATATCCTTAGACTAATGAGGACACACAACCCGTAATACGCGCGATCGGAGTATCACACACAGCTTGCAAAGATGAGTTTCGACAAAATATTCGATCTCACAGCTGGAGTGTATTTTTATTTTTATAATATACTTCGAAGTATATAGACTATATCCCCATGATTACACCCTTAGCTCGTGATGTCACTACTGCTGCTGTGCCGGCGATTTTCATGCGACCCGCGGAGGAACTGATTTTGATGCCATAATGTTGAACCGCGAAATGATACCTTTTGAGGTGCTGACTACGTACCGTATTTCGGAACACAACAAGCATTTTTGTTGTTGCGTACGGGGTATTTACGACCAGGTACCTGACATGATGCTCGGTGAATAAATGCGTAGATCCACCAGCTATAATACCTGCTCACTACAGCTGAGGGTGTGCGCGCTCTTCACGAGCTACCTGGTACAATACTTCGAAGTATGTGTAGTCTTAGTCTTAAAAGCATATAGATAGCATACGCCAATTAAGTAGCACGGAAGAACGAGAAGAAAAAAATAATGGATGCCATTGCGCGCAACAGACGAACACGCGGCGCACCATCGGACGGTGCAGCAATGGGGTATATATAGTCTCCATACCGATGTACCAGGTATAGCAGGCACCCGGTATACATTTCTCGGACCCAGGTTATCGACAAAAAGTACGATAAATTAGGCCATTTTCGGCCACTGCTGTGATATGTCTACGAGTAGCGTGAGTGCGCATCAACACGAGTGGGACCATGCTGCTGTGCCCGTGGCCAATGACCCCTTTACACTGAAGAGTGCAAACACCAAACGTATCACCCCCTCAAGCAAAGCAGTGACCGATGCCGGAATGAGGCAATCGTTTCTTTTTGTCACGATTTTTTCCCTCCGAAGTAAATGGACTAAAGCTCTACCTTCGCGCCGCTCAGAACAAAACGAAAAGAACCTCAGGGGCAACAACAGCAGCCGCTGCGTTGTGACCAATATTCGTTCAAAAAGAAGCACTGCGCATGTGCACCTCGGAACAAGGCTTTAACTTCAAACGGTTCCAGAGCACGCACGCATCCAGAACCTGATTCACTAGTGCAAGCGGCACCATTCATGCAGAACCTTAGGCCAGTGCACTCGCGTGGGCAGCAACACAAATCTACATAACTGTCCAGCCAGCCATGCTACATGAAACATGTTTCCCACGCAAAGCACGTGCTCCCCCCGCCCACCACCACCGCCAATCGATATCCGCTACACAAAACAAGCAAAAAGAATAGTAATACGAAGTATGCACTCGAGTGTATAATACGATACGATACGGATATCCGTTTCAAAGATCTGGATCGTCCTCTTCTTCCATGCCCGACGCGATGCATCCCTTTGTTGCCGTCCCCTCTCCCCCGCCCCCCCCCGCCGACGCCGTGTGCGGTGTAGGTGCCGCTATCGCTGTTGCTGTTGTTGCCCCCCCCCCCGCCACCGCCGCAGCCGCCACCGTCATCGTCGTTGCAACGTGGATTGGATGCGCCGGCGGGTATTTCTCTCTGGTCATCCCGGCTCCGCGCTCGGCCTCTGCCTGGGTGTACTGCTCTTGCGCAACGTCCTTCATCCTGATATGAGATACAAGCAAAGCCATTGGGAGAGGGGGACGGGGAGGGGCGGGGCAAGGGGGACACAACGGAGGGGGGGGGGGGGGGCGTAAGGGAATGTAAATATGTGTAGCGGGTGCCTTAAGCGGCAAGCATCTTCAATTACAACCGTCAACCGTAGAAAAAGAACAGAGCCAGATTTCACCAATTCCGGGGGAGGGGGGAGGGGCAAGGAGGGGTGAAGGGGTGTCGCGGATGCCTTAGGCGGCGAGGATACTCAATTTTGGGCTTAGAACAAGAGCAGGGCCAGCCATCACCGAATACATACGGGAAGCACGCAGAATAAACAGCAGGCAAAACAGAGCGCTGACAGGAGGCGGTCAGAGAAGGGGTTTTGCTGCTGTTGAGCCGTGTCCCGGCGTTTTTTTTTTTTTGGATTAACCATTTCGCACTGGTGGGGCTCCTCAAGTAATAGCAAAGTAGTTAATACCTGGTAGTCAACTAAAGCACCTAATAGTCAGCTAATAGTCAAATCAATCAATTAATAGCTAACTACGAATGATAGTCAGCGAATAGTAAACTAAAGCAACTATTAATACTAGTGAACCAATAACCATTAGTATGGTCAACTTCAACTTCAAATTATATGCACCAAAGCAACTAATAGCCAACTATTAATAGTCAACTAATAGTGAAGTAACACTCAACTAATACCCAACAAGTAATAGTCAACTAATGACTACACCACCCCATTTGAACTCTCCGCAATTCTTCGTCAGGTATATTTGTTTCATCGGAATTGGCTTACCTTTGTTCTCAGACTCCGTTGGGTGGGGTACACGCAGAGCGCCTAAAGTTCAAGACCCGCAGAAAATGGAGGTGCTATCCCCATCTCAACCCCTTTGGGACTTGGTTGGAGTATAACAAGTATTGACAAAAAAACACGTGCAGTGCGATGTTATCGATGTTATCGATTTTATCAACCGTCTATGAAGAGCGTACAGCAAAGGAGTATCAGCATGCTGCGCGCATGCCGTACACCAGGTAGCTCATAACGTCGTGCGTCGGAACCCCCCCCCTACCCAGCGGAAACGGTTTGTTGTGACCGATCTTGTAGCCGTTCGAAGGCACGTTAAAACTATGCACTTTTCCCCTTGTGGTCCCAATAGGTATCTGTTAATGCTACTGTACATATATTATCTGTACACAGCAGGGGAATGTTTTTGGCTGACCTGCGCTTGTGCAACTTGGCCTTGAGGTGCTTCGCCTTGGTCGGTCCGTCGGTAAAGTGCCTTGCGCAGGGCGTGCAGTAGAACTGACCCTGCCCCGGGAGGTCATCGTCAACGTCGAATGTTGTCTCCTCTCCCTTCTCCTCCTCGACTACCAGCTCGTCCTGGATTTGGTCTACGTCTTTTCGCCTGGGGATTGCCGGCGGAGAGTGAGGGGTTCGAATCGGTTGTGTTGTGTTGTGTTGCGCTGTGTTGTGTTGTGTTGTGTTGTGTTGTGTTGTGTTGTGTTGTGTTGTGTTTCGTTGGGTTGGACTGCGTTGGGTTGGGCTGGGTTGCCAGAACGGCCACAGCAAAAATGGGAGCAACACCAAAACATGTGGAGGGTACACTGTAAGAGGCAGTTAGATGAGAAGTGCCATCGAGCGAGCGGCGGCAAATCGCCCTCCATCCAAGTGCCAAAGTACGACAGCCCTTGTACAGAACACGCCCGCTAGCAAGAAACGTCAACTTGGCGTCGGGGGTCCATTTCTTATCTTGTCGCCACCACTGAGCACAGGCTGTTATCGGCTATTATATGGGATGTCAACACGGCGTCGGGGCTTCGTTTCTCATCTTGTCGGCACCACTGAGCACAAGCTATTATCGGCCATTACATGGAATGTCAACTCGGCGACTCGGGGCTCCATTTATGATTGGGATGCCACTTTTGAGCATAGGTTACTATTGATTATTACACGGGATTAAGCGAGGTCCCGATCCGGAGCGCCGTTTCTTGGGGCAAGCTTTTTATATATCGTGCAAAATTGAACCTCGATTACATATAAAATACGACCAAAATATTCAAGAGCGGGCGCTCTCTGCACAATTTAAGTCGCTGCTTGGCCGACGCGCTTCTGCGCCCGCCTTCTAACCCAAGCAAAGCTAAAAGGAAATAACCCCTCAGTTAGTTCACTATACGTCGGCGACGGCTGTTATGCGTCTTTCGAAAAAAGCAGGACAGGTACGACTATGCGTAGAGTCGTCGGGCGAGCGTTGTGATGCACCTATAACGCGTGCCTCTTCATGGTCGTCGGGCAAGCGTTGCGATTCTGATTGCACCATACACACGTACCTGTTTTTGGTTGCGTGTCCCTTCTTGTACTCCTTGTTCTTAGTCCTGTGGCCACCCTTACCCCCCTTCGACTTCCTCTGACCCAGACCCATCGCCGGTTGCCTAAGCCCTCCTTCCCGCAGAGCAGTGTGCCTGTCCTACTTTACCTTCCGCTGCCTAATAATCTCTACACCAACTCCTGGTCTATAGAAAAAAACAGAGGTCCGTTGGGAGGTTCGGGGTGAGGGAGGGAGGGAGGGAAGGGCAGGGGGGGGGAGGGGGGAGGAGGGTGCTAAGAGAAGAGTCGTGCCATGCATATTGCTACACCAACTTCTGGTGTGCAGAAAAAAACAAGGTTTGTTGGCAGGGAGGAGGGGCGTACTCATTTGTTGCTTGCCTTAGTCATTTGACCATTCACCACGCATCCCGGTCGAGACGGAGCACTGTTCCTACTCCTAATAGAGACACTTCCAACATTTGGGACACCAACATTTCGGCGCTCATTACGCTTTTGCCACATATTACATAAAAACTGTTTGTTTATCCTATCCGCGTCCTGTTTCGCCGTCTGTGGCCACCATCTATCTCCTAGGATAGCGATCGTTTTCTCGCTGCTCTCTAGTCTATCAAACTCTTCCATGTCACATTCGTTAGATATCCTCATCTCCTCTAACACAACCCGTTCCTCCTTGCATATTTCACATTATCTACGATGGTGGCAGGGAGGGGAGGGGGGTAACAGGGTCATGCCACAACAGGCTGAAGTAAGACCAAGTCGTTATCGGTCGATATTGCGGCAAGCCAATCAATTCGATCGATGGTGTGGCAAACCAACCAAATCAACACGTACAGTTAATCGCGTCTACCAGGCACCTAGTATTACGTAGTAGTCGCAAGTGCATGTATAGACTTCCCGCACCCGCGCAGTGGTACCTATCGCTTGCTGTGAACGGGGCGTTATACTGGTATTGTACACCGCTGCTTTACCCGTATACTGGTAAGTACGTGGGGCGCCAGGTACCGCGTACTCCTCGCTACAATATTGGCCTCTCTATAGTGCCAGTTGCCCGCTACAGCGTCCGTAAAATCGTTTGGCACAGATGGGAACGAACGGTAGTGGCAGCATTTTCGGATAGCACATCGCCGCGCTATAGAGGAACCACTGCTGTATATACGAAGCTCAGAAGTGAAAGCTACCACGGACGCTGAGGCGAGCCGGCGGTTACACTTATTAATGTACCGCAAGCTCCAGCGTAATGGCGGTGTTCAGCTTTCAGGAATCAAGGCGCGCCGCCAACCGTCCCGGTGGGGCGAGAGTATTAAGGCAATTTGATCTGCATCGAGGCATAAAAGTGGCACAAGTACTCCAGCGTCCTGGTTTGTTGGTCAAACCTCGAAAGGCTCGCTGCCATGTGCATTCATGTAACTTTAGCTCTCAACGCGAAAACGCGAACCACTCGCTGCTACAATATCACCATCATGACATCGTTAAGCGAATTTGATCCGCATCGAGGCATCGAGAACAAATACTGTATCGTTGCTACAATATCACCATCATTACATAGCCAAGCGCATTTGATCTGCATCGAGGCACCGAGAACGAACTATTGTAACTGTATATCGTACGCCCGTTTCCCGATTCCCGGTTTGCTGGTCAAAAGTCACAAGGCTCGCTCCCAACCCAACAACTGCTGTGACATAACTGCCACTCTCACCGCGGGCACTTGACCTACTCATTACTACAACATAGTCGCCATGATGGCCGTTGTCAAGCGCATTTGATCTGCATTGGGGCATCGAGAACGAACAAGTACGCCGCTTGCCGGTGTGTTTGGTCAAGTGTCTAAAGGTTCGCTGCTCGCTGCCAACCGCCAACCACGTATGTCAGGAGACATGTCCTCTAAAACCCCCTGAGAGCCCCAAAATCCTTCGCTATACTAACTTCAAGCAAAAATGAAAAAAAAGGGTTTCCAGTGGTGAAGGCGTCAACCTTTTGGGAGCCATTTACATCCACCTAAAAAACGACATGTGCGGCCTAATTAAATGTCTATTGATAGGAAGAGCGTGCAACAGCAATACAACTATCACCACGCCGCACGCGTGCCGCACAGCTCTTTGTGGTGCAGTCCGGGCACATCGCCTAACCTAGCGGCCGGGGCTGCTTCGTGTGGTCGATGCTGTAATCAAGTAATATTTTGCCGACATTTTCCCCCTCTGAAGCCCCAAAGGGGACAACGCGCGCTGTCAGTCATGGGGGTGGTACATCATAGGGCTGAGTGTCCCACGCTAAAACCTACCTGGTAGCAGTGTCGTGCCCGTCAAGGGCAAATTGGCCCTCTGTCAAACACTCGTAGCACATACCTGGTTTCTGGTATGCGTATGCCGGTAGTCGACGCGTAGACTATTAATAGGCGCAACACAAGACAACGAGCCTTAACCCCTTTACAACTGGAAACCCGTTTTTGGGGACAAAATTACTTGGACTTAGTATAGCGAGGGGTTCGGGGGCTCTAAAGGGTTTAATATAAGGTGTCTCGTTACGCGTAGTGGTGCTGCTTGTGCTACCTTTTTCTTCTTTTTTTTTTTTTTTTTTTTTCCTCACACTCTTACTTTCCAGCTTCTGGACAAGCCGTGGTCACAGGTGTCGACCCTTCTTCCCCCCCATTCTTGCCTTCAATTTTTATCGCGCATAGGGTTCAGCAATCCCACTGCTTGTCGAGTTTTCATCGAGTGTTGCTAACTCACGCTCTCGCGCTTTCCGCAAGTCAATTTGTGCACAAGAAAAAGTCCCACCGAATTTATACGAGTGTGCACTCGGCGGGGCTCGAACTCACGAAACTGACCTATACCAGGCTCGAGGATAACCTGGTACGCCACCGGGGCGACCTGTACTACACTGACTACGGAAAAAAATAGGTGCGTTGCACTCCCGATGGGAAGTGAACGCTCCAAGAAGTGAGCTCGCGAGGGTGCAACTACAATGTCGTTGCGAACTTGCCGTCACACCGAGGAGAGTAGTTTACTGACCATTGACCCTATTGGTCACCGAGGCCGCCTTACGTGAATAGCAAGCTAGAAAGAAGATTGCCCCGAGCCTGGCCTGTCAATGCAGTCGTGTACGAGTACCATACGTATGAGCCTGCTGCTCCATCCACCGAATCATCCTGAAAGCCTCCTCACCTAATAGCAGTGCCTTTCAGTAGCGTATTCCGGGAGCTGAAGGAAACCACCGACGGAATCAAGAGGGCTAACAGCTCGACGATGAACCAGTCTCAGTTGGGAGGGGGGTGAGAGAGGGTAGAACTGTCACAGCCGGCAACAGGAGGTGGCTCTGCCCTGGCTTTGGGCTCGCGGATTCCTATGTTTCCCGGGACTGTCAGTGGTCGCCCCGTGTCAAACATGCAAACAAATATCAATGGAACTCCTCGAAGATGACCTGAGTGCTGAGTGCTGAGTGCCGGGTTGATGAGCTACTTTCCGCAGAGGAGGCTCGCAGTATTGAAGACCTTAGCTAGAAATCAATGCTCGGATGTGCACGTGCAAGAACTCTCTTGCACGTCCGGTTGCGACGCCCTCCCTTCGTTCGTCCTCTGCCGAGCTCCTGGGCCGTGAGATTCGTCTCAACAAACGACAGCAACGCGAAAGACAATGGCAGCAGTCGCAGCCCTTCTGGCAACACCAGCGGCTCTGACAGCAGCGGCGGCGGCGGTAGCAGCAGCAGCAACACCAGCAACGCCAGCAGCAGCAGCAACACCAGCGACGCCAGCAGCAGCTCCGATGTTCCTTTCGATGCCTCTATCCCACCAGGGCATGCACACAACCCCGGCTTCGAAAACCCACCTGTGTTGCCGACGCCGCCCGACGGTATCCCCAATAGCCCAGAGCCTTGGAGCAACAGCGCACAAGAGTTCTTGTCCGATTTTCCTGCGAGCTTGAGTGCGCTAGGCTCAGACGCAGCAATATACATGATCTCGGGAATGTTCGTCGCGGGGGGGCACATTGCAGGGAGCTTGCAGTCCGGGCTGCAGGGGGTACATGCCGCGACGGGGTTGCCGTGGTGGGGAGCGATCGCAATGACGACGATTGCGGTGAAGATTTCGCTGCTGCCGGTGGTGGTGCACCAGGCTCGGCATGCTGATAAGTTCAGGAGTGCTTTGCCTGAGATATCGATGCTAAATAGGCACCTTGCTGCCACGCTTGAGGAGGTATGATACGAAGGGTAAATCTACGCTATTAATAGTCGAACAATATGGTCAGAAGAGAGGTCGCAATTGCAGCTCCACCTTTCAGAAGCCTAGTCCAACACCAGGTAGCGGTTAGCATGATAGGAGTACATTATCATATAGGCGTCTCATTGATTGGTGCAACACAGAGCCGTACAGCCAGCAGTGATACCTCGTGTTCACAACGGTCAGCAGCAGTCCTCAATGACGTACCGAATGCGTGTACCAAATGCTAGTTCCGAATGCGAAAATCAAGACAATCGGTAAGATGTAGTGCCAACACTTGTCACTTCGTTCGCAGGATAGCCACCTGGCATATACACAACTTGACACCTGTCACCTTTCATAGTGGAGTGTTTGCGAAAATATGTTTTTAGAAACTTTCCTTCCGCTAAAAAAAGTGAACTCCGAAATTGAGGAGGGGTGTGGATATGTGCGGCAACGCGGCAAACAAAAAAACGAAGCGAAAACTAAAAAACAACGTGCAAAGTACGTACGAGTATCAACGGCAGCCCAGCAACGATGCACAAACAGTTGAACCACAGTGCCGCCCGCTGCTATCCCACGACCGCAAGCCGCAACACAGCTATCATAGCCGCAGCTAGCAGCAGCTAGCGGCAGCTAGCGACAGAATCAGCTTGAGCAACAAAAACAAACAGCATCAGCACCACCACGAGCAGCAGCAGCAGCAACAGCTTCCACTTAGGCATTGTTTGGATTTTGGGACCGACTATTTTTCTCGTCGCTGCTGCTGCTGCTGCTGCTGCTACTCCGCGCGGCATACGCGCGCCACCGCGCCGGCGCGCTCTGCTCCGAGCACACCCGGCGCCCCGACATTTCGACCGTGGCGGCGCGCCGCCGCCACCGCTGCTGCTGCTGCTGCTGCTCTACCGCAACGTGGTGGAATTTACACGAACGAGCGGTCATCATGCTGTCACGAGAACGAGTACAAGTAGTCCATTCCAGAACGACGCATCCTGACACCTAGCGGGCGAGGGCGTACCGTGGCCCTCTGCAGGCGGCCCGCTGGCACCACCCAACGCCGCTCGTCCGCGGCATACTCCAGCTACACCTCTCGAGCCTCTGTGATCCCATAGTTTGTCTTGTTGTGTATACAGCAAGCAGCGCTGGTAGGTGGCGCGTGCGAGGCATGGAAGATGCTTAGTGCTTATAAGTCAATAATCCTTGTGCTACACCTACGCGTCATGCTCGAGGTACCCTCCCGATCCTCCGGAGCTCCTTGCGTGGTGTCGTGACAACAGCGTTGTGCTTTTGGTCCTGTTTGGGGTGCTACAGACCCTTGCACAGGCGTTCTGCCTCGGACAAATGCTCGGTTTGTTGTACACCAATAAAACAGAGAGACACCAATTACCGTAACTTTTGCACATAAACTGCCTTCGATAAAGTAATTTTTTGCCGTTTTTTCACAGTTTTACCGCAAAGCTTGCCTTAGGGACAATTTTTGAACAAGTATATTTCTAAAAACGTACTTTCGCAAACACTCCAGTGTACGGAATGTTTTGACGGCCCGGCGACGTTTCTTGTGGCAGGCTCTACCTGGTACATGTGGAAGCTTAAGATTGAACGTCTGGGGTTTGTGGGGCGGTTTGGAGTCTTAGTTCGTGGAAGGCGTGTTGGTTCGTTGACGTCTACGTATCTGATAGAGCAAGAGCGTGTTAGGTTGAACTGGCACGCAGGAGAGCAACAAGTAGACAACGAGTACTAGAGAAGAGAAATATGCGGTAGAGTTCAGAAAGCTGATAGGTACCCGGCTGGCAGAAACTACTGCTGCTGTGAGGATTAAGTCTGAACGGATTGGCAGAAAGTTTACGAAAATTAACAAATCGGCGATGGTTTGATGTGTACTTGTATTATTGTCTTTGATTTGTCTGTTTGATGTCTGGTTGGCTTGACGTCTTGTTGGTTTGATGCCTCGTTGGCTTGTTGGCTTGGTGTTGTGTTGGCTTGTTGCTTGTTGGCTTGATGACTTGTTGGCTTCCGTTGGCTTCCGCCCACCGATAGTGCTGGGGGTTGCACCGAACGGCACTGAATCGTTACTCGGTGTGGGCTGACTGATCCGATCCGATCCGGTCCGATCGTACCGGCGTCTCTGAAGGCGCATTTGGAGCAACGGGGGTTGTGTGCCACGCCTTTATTCGTTGCTCTACATCTATACAGCAAGTGAAACATCATCAGCATCAGCAGCAAGACTGTCACGTTTGTTCTTATCTTCATCCCTGATAATGGAACCTAACTGCCAGACTTCACTCTGTGGCATGTTACTGTATTGCTGATTGAGCACCCAGCAGTAGCAGCGCCCAGCAACAGCAGAAGCGCAGCAGAATCAGTGTTGCATTGCCATTTCCTTCATCCCTGCCAAAGGAAAATAACTACTATTAATAGGTACTGGACGCCACTCTGTGGTTTATGACTGCTGTACTGCTGATTGCGCGCCTGTTTGTTCGTGGATGTTGCTATTATACTCTAGATACCGCAAAGACGCGTGCTGGCACGATGGAGGAAGTACCGGGCCTTCTTCTCCGGGGTTCGAGGAATAATAGGTTTGCACGGGTGAGCATAGCGGCACCGAGGCGGGGGAGGGGGGAAGGGGGGGGGGGGGGTACTGCAGTGGTATACCTCGCTTTACACTAATATATCGTGTTTTGTTCAACACGCAGTGTTCGTGTTTTGAATCGATTTGACCTCTGTTCTTGGTCGAGATGTCATGTTGCGTTCGTCAACAGGTGACTTTCTTCTCAAGGCGAGATGCTCGTGTTGTCATGGAGACTCCGTTGGGCTAAAAGTATCTGACGGCCGGTTAACGCAGGAAAGTCCAGTAATCGTGTAGCAGTATGGTGCGTTGATCCACCTTTGGTACCTACTGTATATTTATCGCAACCGACTAGTTATGGCAGCTGAAACACAAAGAGGTCGCAGAGCCAGTATTGGTTGTGCCAGCCCGACGCAGGCAGATAGATAGCTGCCTGCGAATAAAGGACATGCTTCCTGCAACGCCGATGGCACGTTATCTGCAATGCCGATGGCGTTGTCTCTAGACTGCCGATGGCATGCTCTCTGCACTGCAACGCCTGTGACATGTTCTCGGCAATGGAGACACTTCTGTGGACTGCATGGAGGAAGTTTGACCTCAGCTGTTCCGGAGGTCGAATCCGCGGTAATGTCCTCGCGTGCATCCCGTGGAAATGTTGCTGGCGAGACTGGGTGCTCCGAGCCCATTAAAGGTTATGTTCGTCAGAAAGATTCACCTTTTCTCACGAAGGGTGCGGTAGTATGGTGCTGCAGAAGTTACCTTACCGCCTTTGCAACTGGAAAGCCGTTTTTTCGATGAATTACTTGGAATTAGTATAAGGAGAGGTTTTGGGGCTCCAAAGGGTTTCATGTCTCTTTTTTTTTTCAGCGGCTTGGGGTTTGTCGCGCGAGTGTCTACAGTATTTTTTTTTGCAAATCGTAACGGGCTTTGTGCTGCTTCGCGACATAGATCGCCTTGGAATCATTTATCACGCTCGCTTTTTTTTCAGCGAGGTACAGGGTCGTTCGCGCTAGTTTGCCACCAACCCGGGAGTGAACTTGAGAGTGCCGGGGCCCTCCTCTACCGCAGCCCGGGTCACCTGAACTCGCTCCACAGGTAGTCCCTGCCGACGAACACCCTTGAAATGTCGCCCGTGCACAGGGCTCACCCGCTGGGGCTGTTTGCGACGCCGCTGGTGAACATTCCCGTGTTCGTGACGTTCGTGTGGTCCATCCGATCAATGCTACGGGAGGCGACCGTACCCGGCCTGGACACAGGTGAGTGACAACCTCGCGTGAGAGCTACTACCCGTATACTGGTCACACGCAAGATAGCAAGATAGCAAGATAGCACACCCCTTCGGACGAGTTTCAAAGCTGATTTTCTCGACAACGGGGAGGAGAGTGCAGGCGCCAAGCGGTGCGTCTATGGACAGATCTTGACGAGGTGTTTTCCAGCAAGCGACCATTCTCGTTGTGTGTGCTCCCCTTGTTGTGGAAATAATCGGGTCGGAAGCTCATCCCGAGGGGTGTGTTATGTCCAACGTACCTGTTATCTTGGCGTGTTATACGGTACTGCTATGGAGTAGCACTTCTACTGTATACTCGTAGCATTAACGCGCATCTGCTGGGGAACAGTACTTCTGCTGTACGAATAATAGCACTTGGTGCTGTATGGTAGCAGCTGTTGCGAAAACCTGCACCCCGGTTCAAGAGCGGCAAGATGAGAGCATTCGGGACCTATGAGCGGTCAAATCGTCATGTCCCGCCATACTAACAGCCATACATTGCCCACTACCACGTACACTACAGATAAGAACAATGCGGAGTTAAGAGCGCTTGTTTCGGGATGGTCTTAAATCACGGTACCCACTGTATCCAACAAATGGAGTTGCGGTAGAACAGCGCAGTGCTAATACTGTACGAAGTGCTATTAATAGCGCACCTATTTTGTAAGGCCACATACAGCTGGTGGCAGTGAGGTACCCTGTTGAAGACCGTTCAGTTCAAAACTTTTCGCGAGATAAGACCAGGTGAATCGGCTTGTCACGGAAAAAAAACTAGGATGGGATCATTTTTGCAGTAGTAGTTTAAAGTGAAATCATAGCAGAGATAAGACCACCTTGTCACGGGGGGGTCTTGAGTGGGTACCAACGCCCGAATGGGTAGGGTGGATCGTAACTGGACCAACTCCGGCGGAAGACAATTTTATCATGGCCGGGGGGGCTGTTAGTGAGTGAGCTTGCGCATGTCCCACACTACCCGGAGGAGTGCGTTTCCGGGTAGCTTAATCCCACCGCACCTGATACCGAGGGTTCAAGTCGGGTCGACATACTCACGCATCCGAATACCAGCGGCAGCTTGCGCTGGTGGAGTAGTAGTAGTAACGGGGACCGCCGGTAGGGACAGGACAGGTCAAGCTATCGCTATCGCTACCGGGGAAACTGAAGGACACGCCAGCTAGCGCTAGATTTTGAATATATTTGAGTTGAATTGACGCACGACGTGTATAAAAATACGTGGAAGTGTTGTGAGCTTAAGCTTTATTTTTTATTTTGCCCCATCCGCCGGAGGATAAAAGAAGAAAAAAAACGTTCAACACTCTTCCGCCACTTCGGTGCATGTTTGTTACTATTATTAACATTTAGCTATCACAAATGACAAAATTGTGGGTGCTTCGGCTAGGCCTGCATGGAAGGCCTTTCGCAAGCGTGCTTTTTTGTCAATGAGAGTGAGTAGTGTGGGTGCTTGCGGCGTCCCAACTGTGCCACGCTTCACGCGCACGGGCGAGACCCCACGCCTCCAGTATGCCGGTGCGACATGGCTCAATGGCGGCGGTTTCGCGTAGATGTGGTGGCGTTGCTGGAGGGCGCTGATGTCCGCGTAACCCGTTTTGGTACTTAGCGATGACGACGGACGACGACGGCTATGATAGATATCTTGTTTTTTACCCGTTTTTTTAAGCACGGCGCCGACGTTTTTGGGGATAAGTATCTTGGAAATAGTGTAAGATACATTTTGCAATTCCAAAAGAGTTATTGGTCAGTTGATAGCGTTAGCGTGCAGCAGTACGCGTGATGTGATGTGATGTGATGTGATGTGATGTGATGTGATTATGTTGCGTCATTGTCGTACGGGCCCTTGCATTGTTGTACCTGGTATGTAATGTATATGTGCAACATGCATGTCGGTTTCTAATTACCTGTATGGATGGAACTCACAGCTGACGTGTTTGAAACGCTTTTATAAAAATGTATCACGCCCCCCACAACCAGCAGTGGCTGATGCTGCTGCTGTTGCTGCTGCTGTCATCGTTACTTGTGATCGTTACTTCGTGTTGTCCTTTTATTCCCCTTGTGAAGGGTAGACCAAAAAATAAGTTGCTCCCCGCCCCCCAATATAGCTTGTTTTCCTAGCCGAGGAGGGAGTCTAACATCAAGTGAAAACAAAGAAGAGGAAAAGGAAAAAGAAAAAGTTTTTTCTTGCGTAATTCGTCCTGTGATCACGGCACTCTGATTTGTTTTTCATTCTGGCCTTTTTAGCGGTGTGGTGTCGCCTTCTCTCTTTTGTCGAATGCCCTCGAGTCCCAAAAGTGTTGCCTTTTTTATATAGTAAAGCAACAGCAGTGTACTACCATACCGCTGTAAGACCGAAGATTAAGATATTGTCGCAACTCATCTTCGCAAGCTGTGTGCGTGATACTCCGATCGCGCGTGTTACGGGGTGTGCATGTCCTCAAGAAGGATAGAGATCGGCGACTCCCCTTAGTGCTAGCTAGTACCTGGATCAACAGGGTGATTGATGCGAAGACGTTCAGTCTTCAATCCCTCTGGGCACGGACACTATAAAACCCGTTTAGAGCGGAGCTAAATTTGACGGCTGTGGACTGCACCAGCTGTGTATGTACGAGGTACTTCGAAGTATGTATACATGTATAAAAATGAGGGAAGGGGGGGATGCTAAAAAACGTTTTTTAGATCGCATAATGAATACCAGGTACCTAGGTAGGAGCTACTGTATGAACGATGCGAGACCCAATGTCGCATGCCCTGAACTCCCACAAGGGTCGCCCCTTTGAGACGGGAGTAAAAGGGTTCAAACGGTTAAAAACATTGAGCAGCGGGGCAGCGCGGTTCCACATCTAACCACCGGTCTGCAATGGCGCCACGATAGTGTGGACCAGCAGCGCGGCATTACGAGTACCAGGTAGTGTTTGATAGGATGCTGCGAGCTTGTTGTAAACTCCTTGCTTTGCTATTTGGGCTGATAAACATTTCACACGTGGGACGTATGATGATCTAGATGATCTGTTAGATGATCTATTAGATTATCTGTTAGATGATCTATTGGATGGTCTGTTAGATTATCTATTAGATGATCTGTTAGATGATCTATTTGATGATCTGTTAGATGATCTATTAGATGATCTATGAACATATCCTATATGTCGTTGGGATGTGCTGTCCGGGATCTGTGTGGTACATAACCAACTCAGGAAACTAGGTCGTTCAGATCATCCGGCCCTCACCCGGCAACATTATCTATTGGCCGTGCAAATCGCATAGACCAGAGATCTGTTTGCTCCGAAAGACAGACCATCAGGGATCTGTTTTCCGAAAGACATAGACCATCAGCAGATCGTCAACAGATCAATAGGGCATCTCATCTGTCCGGTACCAGGTATGCTTTTTTTTTTTAATACAGTATCCCCTAACTCAGGCAATCCAATTTGCTGCTGCGTTTGGCCGAGCCTGTAGTCCTGGTTTGTTCCCCGGGCAGGCCAACTTGTTTGCTACTTTTTGTTTTCCTTTGTCAAAGATCTCCGTCTGCTGGACAAAGAATAAAAATAGAGAATCAGCTCACCACACTTCCACGTATTTTGATACGACATCTCATGCCGTGTGTCTATCGTACTCAATTGCCTTGGCAACCCAGCGTTACGGTAGCTGGCGTGTCGATCGGTGTCCGGACTTGTTCCTGCTAGATCGTCATTTTGTTCGGTCGCGTTTATCCTTTACCCTCTACCAGGTACATTGTTAAATACTACCAGGGGTATTGAATACTACTCCGGAGTATTAAATACTACTATTAATAAATACTACCAGGTATTAAATACTATTAAATACTACCTGGTATTAAACACTACTCCGGAGTATTAAATAACACCAGGTACCCACAGTGTTAGTTTGCCCGTGTGTGGCATGCATTGCATATCCCGAAGCCAGCTAGCCCGGGTTGTTGCTACTTCGGGTCGTTGTTACTTGTGTATACAGGAGCCGATGCTGTAATCGTGATTTGTTACCCGAGCAGGCCAACTTGTTGCTACGTTTGGCCTTTTAGCGCCGCGCTCCAGACACAGGGACAAAAGACTTGGAATTAGACTACAGCAGTATAATAATATTTGGGGTTGGAAATGGGTTAAATCGTCATTTGTTCTCTTTCACCTTGGACCCTCCACACTAAAAGCAAGTTCCCAATGGGACAATGTACACTTAAGTGGCACACACTGCCTATCCCCAGCCCAAGCAACCCGAGCTGTTGCTAGTCGTGCGTGATATATTGCTCGTCTAATTTAAGTGTTCTTTTCACGTGTTGGGCGATGCTGTAATCGCCGTTTGTTCGGTCGCTTTTACGGTTTACCCTCCGCACTCCAACCAAGTCCCAACAGGGTTGAGGTGCTCTTGCGTGGCATGCCCCAAATATTCCCAACTCAGGCCAGCCCGGGTAGTTGGTACTTGTACATAGGCGACGCCGGCTACGGTGGGTGCAATGGCCGAGGCTACGGTAGCGGCTGTGCCCCAATTTCCAATGCCAAAGTTAGGCCAACCCAAAAATAGGTCTAAAATATGCTCCGGAGTGTAATTTGGCGCCTGTTCTTTGTGGTGGCGCAGCAACGCAAACAGTTCGCCGGCAGTGCATATCATGACACCTTAGAGCTCGAACGCCGTGTGCACTCGCCCGAGCGCCTCTTTGTCGTTGTCGTTGAAAAAGTGATAACACCGAGAAGGGACCCCCTGCGGTATCCTTGGCCGGGTGGTCATCTTCATTTTGTTTCGTCGCAAGTACCGTATAGCACGGCGGATACCACAACCCTTGAGTTGAATCTCATAGCCGATTTCCTCCGAAACCAAGGGGGCACAAGAGTTATCCCACGCTAGGGGTGCAGCATATTCTCAGAAATTTCTGAGGTCCTATTAATATTGTAACATGAGGAGCTCTGTATCCCGCCCGAAACATGCCTTTCCAACACGTTCGTCATCCCTCCGCGCAACCCGACTATCATGACGCTGCTATACGCTATTAATAGTCTTCAAAACAAACACACCCGTAAAATTACCATCCTAACCGACAGTCCCACGCTTGAGGACCTCAACCAATCACAACCAATCACGACACGCCAGAAACGTTTGGCCTCCACAACGTGCAACTCCTTCCGTTCGTACCGTGGGATGACTCACAACCTACAATACAAAAATTGCGGCGTTGGAAACACCTATCAATAGTCGAGATGTCTATAATACACGCATCGCTCGGCGTTTGCACGGCTACACCGTACCCGTTGGAGAGAACATCACAATATATATATAATGCACACCCCTATGTGGAAGACGGGGTACGTAGATACCGCCAATCTCCGATCACAAAGGCCAACCATGAAGACGCGTTTACAACCGCCCGGTCTATGAGACCTGCCATCAATAATGGCTCTTCATAAATATTTGACGTTCGGCAATATCAAACCCGAACGCAACCGGGAGCCCAGGGTCCTCTACGAGAACGACCCAAGCTCCCTCAGATCACTCTTTAAAACGTCCCCTCGCTTATCGCGAGAAAGGTTTGTTTCTTTGTCAACGCACCTCCTTGCCTCATGCACGAAAGAACAAGCGAGTCTCGGCCCTCGTCCTCGGCCAACCCCGTCCAAGACCAAGTCAAGGCCGACCTCACCGGAGGAGGCGACCTTCATACCTTGAGGTGTCGTATAGAAGCCATGCACCCCTGTTGAACATATTATACTACAAGCAGTATACCGATATATACCTGGTACCAGGTCCCAACCCGACCGGAAAATTAAGCCCTAACTAACCTAACCTAACCTAGCCTAGCCTAGCCTAGCCTAGCCACCGAAAAACGTAGGGGGTGGGACCAGGATGCGTATATTAGCACTTACACATATCAACTTCCTGAGCGACCTCGACTTTTTTCCTGTCACACTTAACTGTTAAGATGTTCTCCTTTCCAGACTGCTGAGCGGACTCAGGTGCCTGAAGCAGAGCTCCTCAGAGAGTTCCCACCTGAAAGATGCGGTGTTCTGCACGTCGAAACCTGGCATCTCTTTTTTCAGTTGTGTTTACGAATTATTATCATCGTTCCACGTCCTAGCTCAGCTCAGCTCAGCTCAGCTCAACTGTTAAGATGTTCTCCTTTCCAGACTGCTGAGCGGACTCAGGTGCCTGAAGCAGAGCTCCTCAGAGAGTTCCCACCTGAAAGATGCGGTGTTCTGCACGTTGAAACCTGGCATCTCTTTTTTCAGTTGTGTTTACGAATTATTATCATCGTTCCACGTCCTAGCTCAGCTCAGCTCAGCAGCGCTAGCTCAGCAGAGCAGCGCCGTGCGGTGCAGTGCGGTGCCCTGCCGTGCCCTGCCGTGCCCGCCGTGCGGTGCGGTGCTTGGCCGTGCTGGGCCGTGAAGGGCAGTGCTGCGTGCTGTGCTTTACTTACTCTTTCGTACGTGCCAGGTATCGTTCGACGATGTATCATACAGCAGTACCGAGGTACACCATACCAGGCTTGTACGTACTGCATTGTTGAATAGCAAAAAATGCACTCCCAGCTTAGCTCAGCTTGGCTATAGCTCAGCAGCGCGTAGCGCAGCGCCGTGCGGTGCCGTGCGGTGTCGTGCCTTCCCCTGCGGTGCGGTGGTGTGCCGTGCTGCGCTGTGCTTTCTTTCGAACACACAGTAGTACCAGGTGTATCATGCGAAGTACCAGGTACCAGGTACCGGTATGTACGTGTGTACTCGTCTTATTGGTTTCTTCTTGGAGTGTCCTCCCTCTCGACACTCTTCACGTTTCCCCCCCGCAAAGTACACCCGTACTGCCGATCAGAAGGTGACTTCGCCAACAAGAACACAGCGCAGCACAGCGCAGTGCGGTAAGCACAAGTAGCTCTTGGCATTATCAAATCGCTGGTTGCACCAAGTCATGGGCCTCTTATTTCTGCCCCCTCCACATTTAGTGGTATTCTTCCTTGCGCAAGCGTAGCGGGCGGCGCCAGCCGCCCACGGAGCGTAGCCCTTGTATGCAATACTTTGGGTAGGGGTGCATGGCTTGCATACAACCCAAGGAGTGCAATTCCCCACCTAAAGTATAAATACCAACACTTACCATTATAGTGGACAAAAAATAGGACATCTCCCAATAAAAAATCACCCATATAGTATATTACGAGTACCAACAACGCAGCTTGCAAAGATGAGTATTGACCTGAAATTCGTCGAACTCACGGCTGACGTCCTTGAAAATTAGTTATAAATATATCTTTCAGTACAATTAGGATCGGAAATCTTCCGAGGAGGGGTGCTAGGGTGTGTTATCTATCAATATTAATAGCGTGTCATACATACGGCGGAGTAGTACCCTTTACCCTCTACCCCTCTAGCAGGTACACTGTACGAAGTGAAGTAGTGAAGTCCCAATGGGGTTGATGTGCACGTGCGTGGCATGCAATGCGTATTTTGACGTGGTAGGACAGGGGCAAGGACCGAGGCAGGCCCGGGTTGTTGCTACTTGTATATAAATACATACAGCAGCAGCCGATGCTGTGATCATGACTTGTTACCGAGGCAGGCCGACTTTTTCCTACATGGCCGGTGCTGCAGTCGTCATTGCATCTCCTAAAGTTTGCGTTTTACTTGCCCTGTACACTACCAGGTACACTACCAGGCACACTATAGTCAAGTAAAGTCATCGTCAAATCCCAAAACAATCGATGTACACGTGCGTGCGTGGCATGCGCTGCGCATTTTCCCGAGGTAGGACAGGGGCGGACTGCGTCAGATCCTTTGACAACATGTATCATATCCAATACTCAAGGCTAGCGATCTATTTGGGGTACGAGATCAATCATGTGCTTGACTATCTATGAAGCCCGGTCGCTCCCAGCAGTGTAAGACAAGGCCGCACTATTAATAGCAAGAGCAAGAGCAAGAGCAAGAGTACAAGGTTGGGTTTGGCAGGTGGGTGTGTTCTCCGCGCGTACCCGAGTACATGCCCGAGTATTTCTTGTGTTATGTCAGCATTAACAATAAGATGTTGTACCCGAGCTCCCTAGCATATACCCTCTACGGAACAAACCCTTTTATACTATTAATACTATTAGCAGTATTCATACTATTAATTGTACAGGCGCGTGCTAGGATCGGGGTACTGCTGTAGCATTTTTTGGCATTTTGTTTTTCTGAATGACGGGACTCCTTAACCCCTTTTCATATGGAAACCCGTTTTCGGGTACACATTACTTCATACTATCAAATAAAACAGTATAGGAAGGGGTTTCGGGGTTATGGAGGGGCTAATTCAATATCCAACATCGTCGGAATGTCGCTCTTCTTTTGCGATATTGTTGGTTGCATACCTACTGCAAGTCACAAGACTGTTCGTCGGATTTGCAGTTCCATTTTTTATGGGGTTGAGTGCGGTATACATAGCATAAAACTCTTCGATTGAGGGGCCTCAGAAAAATTCACGCCTCGGACAGATCATGATCTAGATCATCTACAGATCATCTACAAGCACATCCCGTATCTGTCGTTATGATATTTTGTGCTGGATCTGTATCTGTAGAGCCCAGATCCAACCCAGGAAACATGTGCTAGATAATGCCGATCATACGGCTCCCACCCGGCAACGTGAGCTATTTATAGACCGTACAGATCTTCCGTGAAATATCTAGATCATCAAGTAGGGATCGGTGAGGATCTGTCCGAGCTCGAGAAAAAGGAGGTGGTCCCCTATCGGAGCATGCGTCTCCTACACTAGGTACACCTACACCATTTGCAGTATTACTGACAAATAAACAGCTGCGCCTATATGATATAATGTAGGTATACACTTCTACAGCGTTATACTTGAATGTTCTGGTACACGATTCGTGTCTGTGTATGAACACCACTATGTACGAACTTTGTGAGGACCGTTTCGGTATTTGTGCGGTATGTACAGCAGTGGTGTGCAAGACCCCTCTCCCCGCGTCATTGGGCGCAAGCGCCTTATTCGCTAATAGGGCGAGTAACGCGTTACGGTATGTGGTGTGTTGGTTGTAGGCTGAGGGTGTACGTACAGATGTGGAGGCTTCAAAGTCCGTTCAATATTTTGCGGTAGACCGCTCTATCAGCCGTAAACAAGGTGGTCACTGCCGTAGTGCGGGTTTCAGTGGTGCGAGGCAATTTTATAGAATTAGTCTAACAACGTCAGCTGTGAGTCAGCTGTGAGTTCGACAAATTTAGGGTCGATATCCATCTTTGCAATTTTTGACCGCCCTATTTGGATTTACCGCCCTATCAGTGCCGCCTTATTAGTGCCGGCTTATTCGGGCACCACTATCACTACCAGTATTCACTATCACTAATCACTATCACTAATCGCTATCACTAATCACTATCACTAATCGCTATCACTAATCACTATCACTAATCACTATCACTAATCACTATCACTAATCACTATCACTATCACTATCACTATTAATATCACTGCTGTACAAGGTATACTGTGTAGTGCATACTGTATAGTGTATAGTGTATAGTGTATAGTGTATCCACTGTTACGTCCAGGGTAGTACACACTGATCTACGGTAGTTTACAGTGTAGGTTGCAGTGAGTGTGCAGCGCACAATTCGACGCGAGTCGACGAGGAAAAAAAATGCTAAATTCTTTTCGCGATAAAAAAAAAAACGAAGGCACATACCGCCGTGTCGTGGGGAGGGGGGAGGAGGGACCGCTATGTAACCCCGGATCTGAGTTACTACTGGGAGGGAGCGCGAGAGTAGTGCGATGATAAATAAAAAGGGATGGAGAAAAACAAAAAAAAATGTTCGAGACGGGGAGACAAGGGTTTGGGGGTGGTGTGGTGAGGTGACGAGTGTCAGTGCGACCAATCGTGCGTAGGGTTACCGAGCACTGAGCCTTGCGGATGCCTTGCCGATGCTCCTCGGTCCGTCTCCTGCCCTCTCTTTCCCTCCCTTCGTGTAAGTGGAATGCTCTGATCTGTTTATCTGACGGTGTCTGCGTGATCGATGCTCCCCGGTCCGTCTCCTCCCTCCCTCCCTCCCTCCCTCCCTCCCTCCCTCCCTCCCTCCCTCCCTCCCTCCCTCCCTCCCGCCTTCCCTCCCGCCCTCCACAGGTGGAATGCTCTGGTTTGTTGATCTGACCGTGCCGGATTCTAGTTTGATGCTGCCGATCATTGGTACGGTGTGTTCGTACACCGGCATGGAGCTGTCCAAGATGAAGGGCGCCACGGGATGGATAAAGGTCCGTTCATTCATTCATTCATTCATTCATTCATTCATTCATTCATTCATTCATAGGTTTGCGCTCGCTCATACACTCGTTCGTTCGTGGCTTGTCATTAGGCGCACCACCCTTGCCTGTGCTGGAGCATGCCGCGCGCTTTTCTTGATACCTACCTATGCGTTGTTAGCGGTAGCACCACTCTTGCCTTCCCTGATGCATGACGAGCGCTGGTCTTCAGAATCGACTGCGCCTTGCCCGCGGGTTCTAGACTTGGCGGTTCACCCCGAAACTTTTTTCAGGGGCAGCCGCTGTTATGGCCTGTGCGCTTGCTGGCTTTGCATGAAACCGTTTTTTCTTCCCAACGACATCCATCCAGCATACCCGGTGGCGTAACGCCTGTTTTCTTCTACCTAAATACTTGAAGAGACACGTTCACATAGTATACTAGGTTCTCCGTCGGGATGTGGCTGGCTTGACCTGACCTGAAATCCCGGCGGTGTTTTAAGTTAAAAACGGGAGGAAAAACTCTTGAACCCTGCGCAAAGACAAAAAAAGATGTAGCCATCGCGCAAGTAGCCCGGCAAAGTAACACCGTCGCGACCAGCCCCAACGAGTTCATTGTTTAGTCTATACGAGGCAAGAAAATAAAAAAATCCGTCGTGACCATCAGGAAAGATTTTAGAAGACGGACGCTATTATGCTATTTATAGAGTGCGGGGAGCACTTTTTAGGGGCTTTGTTTCCGCGGCTTTTTTGGAGGCCAGTCGTTGAAGTTGCTACCTACCCCGTTGTTGCGCGATGTATTGTGCCGTTGAACTTTCCGTCACGCAGGGGCAAGGAAGAAAAGGGTATGGTCCGCTTCTGAGCGAGGTGTAGGGCCGCTCGCGCTAGTGATCTAAAACTCGTCAGTGAAACTGGGGAATCATCCCCCGAAGACCTAAGACACATGCCGTAAGACCTAAGACACATGCCCTAAGACCTAACACACATGCCGCAAGAACTAAGACACATGCCGTAAAACCTAAGACACATGCCCTAAGACTGAAGACACATGCCCTAAGACCTTCGATACATGCCGCAAAAGACCTAAGACACATGCCCTAAGTAAGAGCTAAGACACATGCTGCGGCGGTACAGGGGTGCACCCTTTTGTTTTTGCCTTCTAAGGGTGATCACTTGAGGAGCGCTCTCTGTACCTCACCGAAAAACTGTTTTGGAGTAAAGTGAAAGTGCTTTTGTGATGAACAAATCCATCCCATGGCCCAGGTATACAAAATCTCCACATTGCAAAACAAGAATGACTGTAATGACTGTAATCTGACGATTTTGGGTCAAGATGGGTCAATATGGGTTAAGATGGGTTGAGGAGCCCCGCCATTCACAAAAAGAAACATAACCACAAAATGCTACCTCTGTTGGTATGGTATCATGCGTCCTAACGTATACCAGCCCGGGTCCGAAAGTAACACCGAACATACTGGATACACCACAAACAAAACACGCAAGTTGTTGGCATTGCTGCTGTTAATTATGCCTGATTGGGGGCGACACTACAAGCCAGTAGAGCAGGCATGGAGTCGGGTTTTGTTTGTTTGTTTGCTTGCTTGCTTGCTTGCTTGCTTTTCTTTTCTGTTTTTGCGTTGGTTTTTTGCGTTTGTTGGTTGGTTCTGTGATCGCTTTTAGGGATAAGACGATCAAGCCAAATACTGCACACTGTTCCCGCCCGCGACGTTTTCTTTGGGAGCCAAGGAAGCCTCGAAGTTGCTCGCACGGTATATGGGTGGAGCTTCCGACTGCGTATGCAACCACAGGCACATGGGTGGACGTTGTGTTGGAAAAAGGGGTTCGGAACGCGACCTTTGGTGCACGTTTTTGGTCCACTAACGATATCAACGATTCCCGCCCCCTGATCCCGCCCGCGTAGCTGATCCCACTTATTTTAGTGGTGCAGAAATTTGCCGCCGGAGGCCGTGAGCGCGACGCACAAAAAACCCGTCATCCCACGTGTTGGTGGGGTTGTTGGTCCAAACTTTTTTTTCTTTGTCTGTCCGCGTCTGCCTTGAGCCATGTGCATTTTGGTGCAAAAAAGCGTCGTGTCCCCAGCAGTTGTTGGTGTCCTCACCATTTTTGCGTTGATTGTGCACCCGCGACAACGCGTCCCGGAGATCGTTTCCGACCAGTTTTGAACAGGGATGCATGCGTTGTTACCGTTGTTACCGCTCTTACCGCAGGTTTTGAGCACGAGCCTACGGGTATTGCCGCAAAATGACCAATTGCGAGAACCGCTTCATAAAACCGCTATATACCTACGAGTACCGCAACAACTTGTGGGAGGGGGTGGATTGCTGTCATTCCCTTGTGACAATACGCAAAACGTGGGGGATGGATTGCTATCGTCATCATCCCCTTGCGCAAATTCGTGTAAAAGCGGAGGTTCCCAATATATTGGGTAGAGGCGTTTTTTTCTAGCGACTGTTACCAAACCATCACGAACCGCATTTTTTTCCGTGAACCGCCGGTATGGGTTCGCGAACCGTTCGCGTAACGTGAACCGGTAACGCCCATCTCTGCGTTTGAACCGCACACACGTTATTAATAGTAGCCTGGGACAAACTACTTGGAATTTGTCTAGGAAATTGTGGGTTTCCTACACTATTGTTTTTTTTTTCACAATTGATAGAACCAACTCTAACCCTAACCCTAACCCTAACCCATGCGGAATGTATTGTAGCGATGAGCGATGACTGCTCCCTAGCGATGACTGGGGTGAAGTGGTTAAAAAAACACAATAACGTGTATCTCTGGAAAAAAGTTTGCGGATCTAACAGGGTCAACGGCTGCCTTTGTCTCGACACATCCGCACCATCCATCATCCATCATCCATCATCCATCGTCCATCTGTCAGTCAGTCTGTGTGTCGGCCTGTGTGTGTTCTTCACATTTAACTCGGCTGCCTTTGCCTCCACCGCACCATCCATCTGCCTGTCTTTTCGTGTCCCTCTCCCGCGGATGCTGTGAACATTACGATCAATTGTGCTAATTTGCGGTGCTTTATTTTGGTTTCGGCCTTTTTCTGCGCGCCTCGATTTTTGTTGTTGTTGTCGAAACAGTTTTTTCAGGACGGAATGCAGACCTTCATCATCATCATGCTTCCCTGGATCAGCACCTTTCCTCAGGTAAGTACTTTCAGGGCGTGGGTGTGGTGTAACTTGCCGGTATCATATCGTATCATATGGTTAAATCATATTGGTACTTTGTTAAGTCATACTTCGTTAATTCATACTTCGTTAACCCCTTTACAACTGGAAACCCGTTTTTGGGGACAAAATTACTTGGATTTAGTATAGGGAGGGGTTCGGGGGCTCTAAAGGGGTTAAGTGCTGTGCGCGATCTTATTCTCCGTTGTAGGCTACTAATAATATTAATGAAAATAATAGATAATATATACCAGGTATAGACTATGATATCATTAAGAGTATCGTGGTAAAACCTTGAACCTGGTATGATACGTACCGCTGTGTCGATTTTACTCCGTACATGTAGAGCACGGTGTACTACGGTCCTCGAGGTGTCAATAAGAAAGCCGTAAAAATACATGGTACCTGGTACTGCCACTGCTGCTCGAGGTATTCATTAATAAGAGTAAGAGTATCGTAATGGTGCCTCGGGTACCTGGTACATGTACACTGCGATATTAATACTATTGTATCAGGTATCTAATCAAGAGTAACAATATTATACCTGGTAGTCAACACCTAATAATAGTAGCTGGTAAAATACGTTTAGTAGATGCTCTACAAGTTGGGGTGCTTCGTACTTTTTTTTTTTTTTTTAACCCCCGGCGGATGGGGAAAAATAAAGCTTTAGCTCACCGCACTTCCACTTATTTTCATACGCGTCGTGTGTCGATTTAACTCAGTTGCTTTCGCAGCCCAACGCTAGCTGGCGCACCCTTCGGAACCCATTGTAGGTATAGCGTCGTAAGCTGTCCTTATCAGTGGTCTTCGTTACAACCCAGGCAGCCGTTGTATACGGATGCGTGTGTATGTCGACCCGGCCTGTCCCCTGAGGGTCAGGTTCGGTGGAGATAGCCACCCGGAATTTCATCTTTCCGGGTAGTGTGGGACTTGCCTAAGCTCACCCACTAACAAAACCCCTGGCCATGGGAGATAGCCTTCCGCCGGACTTGTTCCAGTTACGGTCCACCCTACCCATTCGGGCGTTGGTCCTTCGTACTATTTCCTCGGGTGCGTGCTGCTGCTGCTGCTGCTATGCGTGCAGGTACGGCGTAGTCAGGTGAGGCCTAGTGGCTAAGACACCCCCAAAACGGGTAAGACATGCGCCCGAAGGCCCGCCGCAGGCGAACTTTTTTAGAGTATGACACGCTCGAGACATTTCCCGTAGGATAAATTTTGACGAAATACATTGACGATTGCAGCAACGACCACACAAAGCACGGCGTGCTGCAAGCGTAGGGGGCGGTCAGTTTGCGTTCCGATGTACTGCTTAACAATAGCGCAGTAGCAATAGTATCGATAGTAGCGATCAGTTGACTCGATCCAGTTTTACGACACGCTCGTTGCATGATACTGTCAACATGATACTGCTCAGTCTGCTCCGCGCTTATACTATCAATATTAATAAACGCTTGAAAAGGCTGCACATCTCGATTGTTTGGATGGCGTTTTTCCGTCCCTAAAGGGTTGAACCAGTTGTTGTCTTAGATGGAAAAGTGTATTACTTACGTTCCAATGTACTGTTGTCTTAAATGAAAAGGGTATTATTTACGTTCCAATGTATTGTTGTCTTGAATGAAAAATGTGATTACTTGCGTTCCAATGCACTGTTGTCTTAAATGGAAAAGGGTATTATTTACGATCCAATGTGCTGTGCAATAGTGTTGACAGTAGCAATCCCATACGTCGTACGAAAGTCCAAGGAGTTGTACGTCACGCGCGCAGCATGACTGCTGTACTTACATGATACTACTCGTCCTGCTGCGCGCTCGCGCGCTCGCGTTATTTAGACGGGTGGTAAGGCCGAATATCTCGCTTTTTTTAATCGCATTTCATTTTGCCCCCAAACGGTTACCAGATACGTGCCACTTTGTCCCATTCATGTCTTACTCTAGCTAAGACGTTTGCCTTAGAACAAAAAAAATGTTAGACGTGTTTCGCTGCCGTTTCTCGCCGTAGCATGCATTTGGCACATGGATACGTGGGAAAGATGAGGTACGCTATGCGCATCACATTTATTTGACACTGGTACCTGGTACGGCAGAGACGGGCAAGATAGGCAGTAGTTACAGGAGCGTGATTGTAAATATTACAAGAGCCGCTCCGCGGGTGGCTGACGCCTCCCGCTACGCTTGCGCATGGGAGAATACGCTGCACAACAAAAAATGAAGGGGGCAGAAAGAAGAGGCGCATGATTTGGTGCAAGTAGCGATTTGGTAGTGCCAAGAGGTACTTGAGAAGAGCTGATTGCCCTGTGCTGTGCTCTGTGCTTTCTGGCGATGTCACGTTCTGAACGGCAGTACCGGTTTAATTTTTCGAAAATGAAGGACATGAAGACGACCGAGAGGTCAATGAAAGCCAAAAAACGAGCACACACGTTCATAACGGTACCTGGTACCTGGTATTTCGCATTAGACCTGGTACTGATGTATGTACGAAAGAAAGCACAGCGCAGCACGATACAGCACCGCACCGCAGGGCACGGCGCTGCTTTGCGCTGCTGAGCTATAATATCTGAGTTGAGCTGAGCCGAGATGGGAGTGTTTTTTTTTTGTGAATCAACAATGTAGTATCTACAGCAGTAGTACGTATACTAACCTGGTGTACCGGTATGATACTTGGAACGATACATGGCATGTACGGGAGAGTAAATACAGCACGGCAGTACGCAGCACGGCGCAACACCGCACAGTCCCGGACGGCAGGGCTCGGCACCACACGGTACCGCTCGGCGCTGCGCTGCTGAGCTGAGCTGAGTTGATGAGCCAAGCTGAAGTCACAGCTGGGACCTGGTATGGTGACGCTTCGTATTCAACCCACAAAAAGAAAGAAAAATCGAAAAGATAAAAGTATAAAAGAAAAAAAGAAAAATCCAAAATCGAGTCGACAGAAACCAAATTTGAAGGAAACAGTTGGAAGATCAAGAAACAACTGGAAAGACGAAAAAAAGGCAAAATAAGAAATGAAAGAAAAGCTGGACCGTTCCGCAAGTATTGGAAGGAGACAGTGTTCAAGTGGGAAGTCTGAGAGGGCAGGGATTTACCGACCGAGCCCGCTCAGGGTAAATACAAGATAAGTATGTTTATACTTGTTGGAGTGAAGTGATATTAATAGTAGTGTACTACTACTGTGTTAATAGTATTGGTATCATTATTTGACACCACAACCCAACGTCACAACTTATGTTTTGACACCTCCATCTGAAATCAAGCGGTCGCACAGCTCAATGTACATCATCAGCAGTGCGGGTGTGTGCATGCACCGACCGGCAGGAAGGAACATGAACAACAGCAACACAACCCAGCGGACTGCATACAGACGTTCCACGTACAGCAGCAGTACAAGAGTACTACCGCTGTTTTGTGGTCGAGGGCACTGATTCTACAATAATAGCTCCCCCCCAAAACCAGCGATTTTCTTAACGAAAGTTTCCCTTTTGGCTACTCGACACGAGGAAGGATGCTATTAAAAACAATATCTTCGTGTATTTTCTCGTTTGCAAAGGGATATCGAACGGTGACGTCGGGGTGGCAAGGGGCGCCGTATTTCAAGAGATACTGCCGGGAGCTGGTTTCGAAACCGGCCATTTATTTAAAGAAAAGGGTGTTGGGGGGCTCGTACCGCCGTAGAACGACTCAGGGTAAACATTTAGTGGTTGATTTCTTCGTATTGTAGCCATTCTCTCCGCCCAACTCCAGCAAAACCATGGCCGTTCGCACCCGCATGCAACCGATGCTATGATACAGTAGTATAAACTAACTAACGCTGTTTCCCCTGGGTTCACGGGTCATTCGTCACGCCAAACCCGGAGTCGATCAGGCGATCAGGCGATCAGGTGAGTAGGCATAGGGAGATTCGCTTCGAGGACCACGTCGATAGCTTGAGTGATGGCCGCTCTTCCCGACAGCCCAGGGGTTTCGTGCGCCTCTTCTGTGACAAGGCGTCGCAGGTTCCGTCATTCATTGCGGGAGATTAGCCGCTCGCTGCCTGCGGTACTACCAGCGGATGCGCCGATTTCGCCAGCAGTTACGGACGAAGACGAGCCACCAATTGCCGCGTCGTCTGTGTCATCGATTTCGTCTGGTTGTGACGCCGAGCTAGCTAGACCACCCTCTTTCGTAGATATGGTGGTTCCACGCGGTGCAGTCGTGTGTCGTGTTCCCAATCCATCTCCTGTGCTCTCTGGATTCTTCACTCTCCGGCCCTGCTTCCTGATGAGAGTTTCCTTGACGAGGCCCG
This sequence comes from Undaria pinnatifida, assembly GCA_012845835.1. Taxonomy (NCBI): domain Eukaryota; class Phaeophyceae; order Laminariales; family Alariaceae; genus Undaria; species Undaria pinnatifida. Next base: position 14,133,776 of record JABAKD010000011.1, read on the forward strand.
GGACCGGGCCCGGGGACCCCGTTTTTATGGAGTTTGTGTGTATCTAACGGCGTTATTTTGGTGCACCGAAAAATGTCCTTTTGGTCGTTTTCAGGCGCAGGGATGTTGTCTTACGAGAGTAATACACGCAAGGGACAAAACAGCGCTGAAGACAAGCCCCTGCTAAGAACGGGCGCTAAGGCATTGTTTACGACATGTCTTCGTTTTTTCACCCGTGCTAACTTCGGTAGGGGGGGCTATGGCCTATATAAGGCGGTCTGAATAAGGCGGTCGTTCTAGATAGGGCGGTCGAAAACTGCTTGACACGACAGAAGATGCGAAGAGGGCGGCTACCGCCCTACATAGCAACGGACCCTATATAAGGCGGTAGTCGCCTATTCAGCGCCTAACGCCCTATTCAGGGCGCCTAACGTCCTATCCATGGCCCACTTTCGCCTCCACATCAGTACAAAACCTCGCTCTGGTGCTGCTATTGGGCGAGGTATAGGCAGCAGTATCACACCCCTACTGCTGTTGTTGCTGCTGCGAGAACACACACCCCTAGCACACAACGAACAGAGGGGATACGAACGATGCCCTGTGCAGCAGGCGAACTGTGTTTGGTTTCAGCCCGCACCCCCGAACGCCCTGACGGCCACGAACGTCGCGGAAAATGTTGTGGTCGACTGCACGGACTCTGTGGTGAAGCCGATCCGGACTGCGACAACCCAATGCAGCGCGTCTGCCATGAGTGCCTTGCCGCCAAGCGATCTTTGAAGGGCAAGGGCAAGGCGGTCAAGCCCCAGTCGGGAAAGCGCAAGGCGCCAGACACGGGCGGTGTTGGGGCGGGGCCATGGAAGAACGCAAAGTCTGGAACAGACAACACGGATGTCATAGAGGCTATGCAACTCGATGCGGCAGACTTGATGACGGAAGCGCTGAAAGGCAGTCACGTCTACAAGGTGAATGCTGAAGAGATCGAAGACAGCGATGATGATACGACGGGGCACGGGGGCGATGCCCCCCCGGCCTACGTGGAACTTCCGTCGCACTTCGTTTCTCTGGAGAGCGCAACGGAGGCGTGCGGCAATGGCGATGCCTCCTCCTATCTGCAGAAGGCCAGGATGCGTTCATCAAATCGCATGCCTCTAAGCCAGTGCAGCAGGCAGACATGAGGCAATTTTGTAAGCCTCAACATGGCCAACGGGGCGGGGCACAGCGGAGGACTGTAGTGCAGTACAGTAGTACAGTGCCGTAGAATAGGTTGGAGCTTTGTTGTGAATGTGTAGCAAAGCAAAGAGTCCTCTCTGTACAACAGTACGGCAGTGTGTATCTTCTCTGGGTGGAGTGCGTCTTCGGCGGGCTCTGTCGCCCGCAGCTCAATTTATATTGTACTCCTCAACATGCAAAGTGTGTGTGCACCCGTCTGCTCTGCTGTTCTTTGGTGTGTATTTGACACCACACATATTGACTGGGCACTGGTACTGCGGCAACGCTGCACCCTCCTTCTCCGAGCACACGTATGATATCCCTCTTCGTGACGCCCTCTGGGTCATCTTCTGGGTCAGAGGCACTCTGTGCTGTACCTTAAAAGGCTGTATGCACTCAATGGGGCGGTTACCGCCTTATTGGGATATCACCAAAAGCCCAATAAATACGTGGGGCGGTCAACCGCCCTAACTCCAATAGGGCAGTCTTCCGGGATACGTAGGGCGGTCAAAATCTCGGTGCACTAAACCGTCCTATATAGGCCCCCCACTGTAAAAGTAAAAGTAACCGTAACCCCCTAACGACAAAGATTTGACCAGGTACTATATACTATTAGGGCCGTTCTTATCGGAGACCTTTTTTTGTCTTGAATTTCCTAATTTTACTAAATTTCCTAAATTTCCGTATTTGTGACATGTGTCTCAAAATACGGAGGCGTTCTGTCATAATTTGTGAAATTCTTCAGCCCCAAGAAACATGGAAAGGTTGACAATCACAAATTAATAAATCCTGTCGCCAATTTCCGTATTTCGAAGGCAGTGCTCCGACTTGCGCCGTGGTTCAACGCTGGGACCATCGGGTAGCTTTAAACGTTGACCAGGGTGGTCCAACATTTTGGCTGATGGAAGGAAGCGGCCTGGGCCTCCGGAGGACTCATCCTCTAGTCGGACGAAACAACGACTCAGCCTTCCCAATTAGACAGACGCGAGGCGCAGAAACATGAAGAAGGCTATCGCTGGTGTCCTCGTCGTGCTCGGCATGTTCCTGACACCAGGGAGGGGCTGCTGTCGCCGGATTGCACGAATCTACTTGGCCTGGGTGCTTTCCTCTGCGGTCTTCTGGGATGTTCGCTCATGTTTGTTGTGTGAAGACGCGCGTGACTGCTGTGGTGTGGGTGGTGGCGGTCTTGCTTTATGGCTCGGCTTTCAAAAATGAGGAAGAAAAAAGACAAACAACCCCGCGCTCGATAATAATGCAGACGTTTTTTCATGGAAATCCTGGAAAAAAAAGAGGAAATTTAGGAAATTCACATCTCCGATGAAAACGGCCCTAAAATGGTAAGAAATGACGAATAATGTGTACCTGGTGTCACTGAAAAATGCTGTGTCTCACCAGGTAGAGCTTATTTTAGGTGCTGTAGTTGAGTGGACACCCGCGGCCATGTGAGTTCACTTTGCACATTGGATCATTTCACTTGTTCGCCTTCTTTGTATCGTCTGTCGTGCGTTTTAGGTGGGAAAGCGTAGTATTTCCCGCACGAAGTTACATTTATTTTGATTTTTCGGATCTTCCTGAGCTCCAGCACCTTTGTGTGACCACGGACGCTATAGATTTTTACAAGAGTTAATGTGAGACAACAACACAACGACGTGCAGGTGTTGCTGCTAAGGCCCGTCGCTCGATCGACTCGATCGACCCCTTGATTATTTTAATGGTTGGTCGGTTGGGTGGGTGGACGTACACACAATTATTAATATTGAATACCTACAATGGGATCCGAAGGGTGCGCCGGCTAGCGTTGGGCTGCGAAAGCAACTGAGTTAAATCGACACACGACGCGTATGAAAATACGTGGAAGTGTGGTGAGCTAAAGCTTTATTTTACCCCATCCGCCGGAGGATGAAAAAAAAAGAAAAAAAATGAAGACAATATACCGGTATTCGCTCGTACGGGGATTTGCGATTTGAGATGGTTGCAAAATATGCTGCCGTGCAGGGTAAACGTCTCGTAAACTTTGTGCTCCCTCGCAGCAACGCATATACCAGGTACCAGGAATGATATACCGGTACACTCAGGAGGGTAGGACGCTAAATATAGCAGTACGAAGTCCCTTCTCCCGTCAACCCAACAGCGATGGCCCATCACTGCCCACCGGTCAACAGGTTGGCTGTTGACTGCACCTCACCCTGCCACCCCCACATGCAATAAAATACGCACAATGTGCCGAAGTCCGCCTCAGAAGGGGTTCTTAGTAGGATGCAGCTCGCCCTTCATGCGACTGACCGAACACCTCACGGCGCTTCGCGCTTGGTTCTAGCAACGTCGGCCTGGTCGGCGAAACTCCGGTGTGCCCCGCTCGGGCAGCGTCGGAACGCGAGGGTCTATGGTTTGACAGATTGACGGACTACAGCCATGCGTGACAATTATTAGAACCACTCCCTCGTAAAAAGCCGCCGTGCTCCGTCCCGGCATTGTAGGCATGACAGGTCCCGGCATTGTAGGCATGACAGGTCCCGGCATTGTAGGCATGACAGGTCCCGGCATTGTAGGCATGACAGGTCCCGGCATTGTAGGCATGACAGGTCCCGGCGTTGAAGGCATGACAGGTCCCGGCATTGTAGGCATGACAGGTCCCGGCATTGTAGGCATGACAGGGTTTATGCTCTGAGGAAGGGGGTCATGCATGACAACGATAGCCCTCCCCTCCTCCCTCTGTATTGGGCTTAGTAACGGTGCTCCGTCCCGGAAGGAATGCGTATGCAGTGGTCTAATGACCATGGCAACCAACAAATGATTCCCCCCCCCCCCCCCCCCATCCCCCTTCCCCCCGCCAAAGAAACCCGACGTGCCCCGGTCCCGGCATTGTAGGGCAGGCAGGATGCGAGGGTCATACCACTTGTCTGATTGTATCAATACGACTACGGCCATGCGTGATAATGCGTACTCCGTCTCCCCCCCCTCCACCGACTTTGTCATCTTCGCGATCCGTTGCTCCCTCTTTCAGGGCGTGTTCATGTACTGGATACCCTCTTCCCTTTTCCAGATGGGCCAGACCTTGGCCATGAGGAACGAGCACGTTCGTAGTTTCCTCGGCCTGCAACCCTTAAGACAGGCTGCGCCCCCACCTACACCCGCCGGCGACGCCAAGTTGGGGTCGAAAGCAGAAGGTGGCTCTCCCCCCGAGGTGCCAGCAGTCCAGGGTGCTCTGGCCGCCGGCAACATACCTGGGGTGTACGCGGCTAGAGGGGATGCGGAGGCATCGGATGGGGCCAAGTCGGCGCAATAGCGAAAACATCCTAACCGTTGGGAGAACGACGTATCAATAGCGCTTAATGCTCAGCGGGAGGGGAGCCTTGTTTTTTTTTTTGGTTGATATTGCCGTCCGTTCTGTGACATGACGCGGGACATATGAGGGAAAGACTGGCAAATGTCGGAGCGTTTTAATTTTAAAATGTTGGTGTGGTGCTTTATGAGAACAACTAATGAGAACCTTGCAAATGTTCAAGACCTTGCGTTAAGTACGAAGAAAATGTTTCGCATGCACGTCCAGGCCTTTCGGCTTTTTATATGATTTTAGACCTTCCGATCGGCTGGTGTGTGTTGCACCATGATAACCTAACCAATGACAACCTTGCAAATGTTATTAATAACACCTTGCGTTAAATGTCCCCAAACATGTCGTCTGTCTACGCCTGTCTTTTCTTTTTTGTTCTTGTTCTTGTCACTTCCCGGCCTGTCCTTTTCTTTTTCTATTTCTTTTTCTTGTGCTTGTCACTTTCCGGCCTGTCTTTATTTGTTTTTTCTTGTTCTTGTTACTTTTTTTTCGATTGGCTGGTGCGTGCAGCTTTGCGGTGAGGACCAATGAGAACTGTGACAGCACCCCGCCCACCAAGACTGTTACAAGATTTTTGCGAGCTATGTATGATGTCCATCCATGCTACCGGCGTAATGAATGTCAGGCTTGTTGTACCATTCGGAATCGGTTGGGCCGAACATTTTTTGCGAGTTACTGGAAAGGTATATGTGGTGCCTGGGGCACCTGGCAAAATTTTGCCGGTACCAAAACCAAGTATTTTTTCCGTTGGAGTCAGGCTACAAAGACACCACCAGGAGAATTTTGTTATTTGCTGTTCATAGAAATGCTTTAAACAGGGAAAAGGGGCACTGGTTCGTTTTGGTACCAGCCATAAATAAGTAGGCACCACGGTATGTACAGCACTCACTCCTGTATCGGGCCTCTCGTAAGGAAACGAAATGTAAGAAATCTATGATAAATAGCCTGTAATTTTCAACAAGATAAAAAACAGCGTGTAGCCTAAGCGTGGCCTAGGACTTGAGAAAACACCCCCAGTCCTCTGGGTAGCCTGGGCCCGAGACACTGCGTCCACCAGGAAGGAAGCTGGAATTCTCGGCGACGAGAATAAGAAACTGTACTTCTTGGCTCGGCCAGGGTAAGCGGCCAGGGTAAGGATGTTAGCCTGGAAGAGCTGCATTTCAAGATTATGACGAGAGGGTTGCTGTGATATGAGAGCACTAGTGGTGGGGGCGTGGAAATAGTAGGGCCTGTAACTAGCTTAATTGAAGTGCTCGTAATACAACCACTACTACTGCGTGCGGTTGTTTGCGACTTCTCATTAATACGCATGATCGGCTCTAGGATAACCGCCCCTTAAGAACCCCCCCCCCCGATTTGGGGGCATATTGCTTGAAAATAGAGTTGTTATTTCTGCAGCAGCAGTATATACAGGCTTTGACTCATGCCCGCAGTACCCTACGTTCATCCAGGCGCACATACTACGAGAGTGTATAGTTGCTATTAATAGTAGGTCATATTGCGGTGGGGGGACATGCCTATTATTAGTTCATGTGACGGTCTTCTACACCATACCGTACCCAAAACCTGACATCTTGGTTGGAAAAAAAGAAGAACAAATCCATTCCTATGAGAAAAGAAGTCCCCCCATGAACTATAATGAATGGACTTTTATATTAGCCTACTAGAGAAGAGGTAAAAACGAACAAGAAGTGGGCGTCTGCTCTTTGTGGTGTACTCTGGTATTAATAGTGCAGTAATAGTGCAGTAATAGTGCTGTATTAGTATTCCAACGGACGGTTACTTGGGTACAGTATACGGTAAGCAGCTCCTTTCAAGAATAGTGAAGCCCTGCCAGCTGAGCCATAAACAACTTGGCTCAAAAAGTGCTGTTGTTGTTGTTGTTGTTGTGTTTCTTTATCGTACGAGCCCGGTTCTTTTTTAGCTCCGTCTACAACCCGTGTCTGTCCCATGACACTCCTTATTTTTATCAGTTACCATGCCACCGGCTGCCCCCCCGGCAGTTGCTGCTGTTGCTAGATGCTATATACCAGGTACGTCGTATTATAGTACTGTTGTCCCAGAGACAGAGTTTGCTCTTGTTAATAGTTGTGGTCGTCAAATATCTCCCCGCTCGGGCAGTTCAGCTCGGCACCTTTGCCGAGCTACACCTCGTAAATTTGTGTGATCCTCCTGAATAATGATAGATTGATGTTTCTACTGACGACGTACGGGGGGGGGGCGGGGCGGGGGGGGGGGGTGGGTGCTAGTCGTTCGTTCATTGCTTGTTGTCCTGCCGAGAGGGCCGGGTGCCTTCCCAGCCGCTTTCGTGGCAGACGGGATCATGCCATCATCCAACTGTCGTCCCCATCGATGATTCATCTGACCCTTGGCTTGGCCACACATCGAACTGCTGTCCACTAGAGGAGCATAATTATGCAGAAGTTTTCGCCGTTAGTGCCTTTTTTTTGTCCTGCCGACGACGCCATATTGTAAGGATACTGGGCGGAAACACAGATTGTCCCCTGCAGGTCTGCCAATTAAGCAGCCTCGGAGAGTACTCACTTTCTTAGCCTTCGTAGAGACGTAGCTTTTTAAATTATTCGATTCCACCAGAGCCCCGGATGGGTTCTGAGATCGGAGGCTCGTGCCCGATCTATTTCCTGACTATCCCAAATAAAACGCCAACCTTATCATACGGAACCCATATTGAAATGATTTCAAATCGGAAAACTACAGGCCTTTCGAGGCCGTATCTTAACGCTTGACTTGCAGTCCCAGTAAGTAGCAGTCATTCGACCATCATTGACCACACGCATGGCATGCATCCCTTTTTCGAGACGAAGGTCAGCGTCCGTCAATGTCACGTTTTTTTTTTGTGTCTATTTGTTGTCGCTCATTCAAAGCGAAGGTGATAATGAGAGTCCCCGGTGGTCTATCTAGTTTTTAGTTGAACACTACTACTCACTACTTCGTACTAATATGATGGAGTCAGGGATTCATATCTCGATATTTAACTTTCCATGGAGACACCAACGACCTGCCGAGAGCGCTTTATGGTTGGCGGGATTCGACGCGAGGAGTCGACGAGGGAAGACGGGGGGGGAAAGTAGTGCTGAATTATTCTTGCGATAAAAACGAAGGCGCACGTGGTAGTGGGGAGGGGGGAGAAGAACCTCTCTTTCATTATTACCTGTATGATCCCGGATATGAGTTACTGATGATTGGGGAGAGGAGACTCAGAAGGAGAGATGAAGAGTACGAATATTACCTGGGATAGAAGGGATGAACGAAAATACATAAAAAAGGTCGACGGCATGGCCTCTAGCTCAAGGTGGTCCTCACAAGGCATTCATGCATATATTCCCCCCCACCTTACCGACTGACTGCTGTGCGGTGTCATTTCATAGAAAACCACTTACTTGTTGCGTGCTTCGTGCTGACTGACGTCTTCTGCAACAACAGCTTTGATGCCTGCTTGCATGTATGTACCAGGCAAGGTAATATATTTATATATATGACATGTAATTAATTGTGCTTGACAAGCCCCAAGCCACCCCCAAGGCCACAAGTCATAATTGGGAAATCCTTACATATTTGTACCACGCAGCTCGCGAAGTTTGGATGAGTTTCAACTATTCAATCCATCATACTCACAGTTGACGTTTTCCATTTTCTTGTAAAATCTACAGAGCGCCGGTTCCGGACCTTTTTTCTGCTGTTGCGGCTGCTGTTGTTCTCGTTGTTGTTGTTGTGGCATAGAAGTTGGGTGGTGAGTGGCTCTCTCTCCGGTGTCCGACGGTGGAGACGCAGGACACAGGCCTCCCACAAACTGGAAGACAGGAGGGAGATGATTGGATGATGCTATACTCCTTCCTCCTGGTGGTCCAGCACTAGGCTACATACAGAAATTTACATCCGCTGATGCAGCTGCAACAGAAACCGCTACCCGCAACCCAAGATATCTGTTTTATCATTTAATTTTTTCATGTGCAAAGATCATCTCGTTCAATTTTTTCGGGCATAGACTTGCATAGACTGCAGCATACCTACGAACACATACATCAGCCGCATTGACCATTTTGTTGTTTTGTGTTACACCGGGGCTGCCTTCTCTGCTGTTGCTGCCGCACGATCCAGATACTACCACAACGCTACTAAAAAAACAGGATACTATCATCATCCTTGCGGCACGTTCGATATCTGATTGACGTTCAATAATATCAATATTATTTATTGATGTTTTTTGGGCAGGCCGTTTCGGTGTCGCCCAGTATCCAGAACCATCTCGTATAGTGCAACGCCAGCCCATATTTTGACGTCACGTATGCTCCTCCGCTCGTCGTCCACCACGTGGTCACAAAAGCACGTGGAAAAAAGACGACGTTGTTCCATGTAATGTGACGAAAATGACGGATTGCCATACCCCAAATTGCAGCCCGAGCGTGCCGTGCGGGCGTGTTTTCTGCTCTTTGCCTCTCTGCAAACTGCAACCTCTGCAAACAAAGCGACCCACAAAAATCGCAACAGCTAAGATGTACGTTCGTAGCGGTTGGTTGTTTCTAGATAGGTACGACACCGAAAACCGGCAACAACAAACAAACAACAACACAGCAGCAGAGCAGAAGTAGTTGTTTTTTGTTCTCGTTCTCACTCACAGCAGTCCAGAGTAACTAACACAGCAGTGGTGTCGTCGGTGGTTGGTGGTCTCCTTATTACAGTGCCGGTATGTGCCAGCCAACACTACTATACCGCAGTATAACAGGCACAAACACTACTACTATTATTGGGTATTGTATCTGTATATTTTATGTGTCGGATACAACATCCTCCTTGTAAAATTATCGAAACAGAAATTGGAAATAAGGTGGGGGCGCGTACGTACTCGTTCGTTCGTTATTTGCGAAAAAGAGAATTTGCATGCAGCACGCATCGTGGGGAGGGGAGGTGGGAGGAAGAAAGACGACACGACGGCATCGAGCGCCAACCAGCAGGTTTAACCAACAGGGTTTAACTGCTGAACCTCTTTCATCCGAAATACGGCGGCGCTACTACAGCAGCAGCGGGCAGTGGGGCGGTGAAATGGGGTAGCGAGTGGCTTTCATCTCACCCACCGCTCTCCTAGATCTACGATTATTTTTGGTTTTGCACCAGCTTCCAGGTTCGAGACTTTCTCGACTTTGCAACTTTATATGGATCTTAATTGCTCCGCTTTTTATTGACCAATCAAACATATCCATGTGAATCATCCATTGTACGTTCGTTGTTGCATTGTCTTTAAATAGCCCAGCCTAAATAAAACGAGCACAAATAAAAACCACGAACCACGAAGGTTTCGTTCAATTCACAAGGAACCGAAGGGACAAGAACGACGCATATTTTTTCGTTGCCGTGTAAGTTAAAAAGGGCCACCAGCTCAGCTCAGCTCCGCGGAACAGCTGAATCGACAGATAGGGCAGGGGCTGCTGCTGTGAGGATTACGGTGCACTCCAGCCTTGGCAGGGGGCGCGCTCTTGCCGAAGAAACAGCTGCGTGAGGTGTGCGCGGCCCGGTGTAAAACGACTATTTTTTTCATTCCCGAGGGTCATACGCCGTCCTGCCTGGCGCTGACCTCTTATTTTTGTACCATGGGAGGGTCAACTCTGTTTCGACGAGATCCTTCCCGTGCCTGGTTGCTGTATATATGGTATGAGAGGTGTTTAGCAGTAAGCATGTGCTGTTGGGTGGCGAGGGGCTGCCACAAGGTTTCCCTCGTGTCGATAACGTCTCGATGACAAAAGTCATGTCTCATCACGCTTCGTCACACACAACTAACTGACGATATCCCCGTTATTAATAGTATCTCTCGGTGAAATACGAGACGGCGCCTCTCGCAGATAGACCACCTACCCCCCGCTCGTGACGTATCAAATATATGAACACCCATTGGGGATATATCGGTGGACCATGTGTCAAGCTGTAGTTTTCCTAGAATACAACAGTCCTCCGTACTACCCGACACAACTCAGTATACTCAGTATATTGCTGCTGTTGTTGCTATGCTCCTCACGCCGGGATTCGCTCGATATCTCCTCGGAATTTTGTTGCGTTTAATTTTTATAATGGGAATTACCGTCGCCTCGACTATGTCCCGATTTTTAATCTGCAGATCGTTCGTAACCAGTTTTGAACTTGAGGTATTTTTTCAGATTTTGATATCTCACTTTCTGTCTTGTGTGGTGATACATACGTACCAGGTAGGCTGTATTTGCAAGGTGTATCTCAGGTGTCTTGTAGGCTTGTGACCACAAAGGTCGTCCCTCTATGAATGCACGGACACTTGTTTGTGATGGATGTAGATGACTGGAAATATCAGTTTAATGTGAAGAACACACGCAGGCTCTGCTTGTTCTCGTATGAGACCATGGTGGTGTTCTACGTGGTACTCCTCAATTCGTGACCTTCTAGTCTGATACTTCGAAGTAATAGTTAACAGCCAACCGTTGGTTAACCAGCAGGGGCCCTGGCCTCCCGGCCCAGCAATATTTCGGTAGTGTACGATGGCAGATAAAGACCCACGGAATGCTGTTGTTTCACCATCTCTTTAATTCCTGACACCACTGACTGCTGTTTTAGTAGGCGAATCTCGACGCAATCTGCAATATGATGCGGGTTCGAATCCTCCAGAAGGCATAGATCTACAGCAGTACTCGTTTTTGCTCGTAGGAACTTTTTCTGAAAAAATGACTAGCGGAAAGCGCGAGAACGTCGAATTTTCTATTGATCTTTAATCCTCCGGCGGATGGAGCGTTCGTAGAGCAAAATTATTGAAAATCGACGCGAATAAAAAGCTGAGGACTGGTAGTGTGGAATGCTGAACCCGGTGCGCGATAAAAATGAAGGCACGTATGTATGTACAGGGGGGGAGAAGGGAAGACACCTGTGACCACGGCTCGTCCAGAAGGTCGCTGAGGGTTCTTTTCACAGTTCAGTCTTACCTTGTAGTAAGTAGCTCAGCCGGAAAGTGAAAGTGATTTTAAAAAATGAAGTTGTCGGTGCGCGTCGCGTCCAAGGTACGAGTACTGCTACTGAGACTTGTGGTATGAAGCCCTAACCCTAACCCGAACCTCGTATTAATGTTTGGAGATGTATGCCCCAGGGAAGCGAGTTGGGTTACATACTGCTTGTGGCCAGTGACCAGTGTATTTTATGGGCCTGTCGGGGATGCCAATCTTCAATCTACCTCTTCTGCGGCGTGTATCATACCCACCCAAAACGATACGCTCTGGGTAATATTGTACCTGGTAGTTTTGTTGTCCCTTCATCCTCTTGTCAATTTTCAGTATTCGTACGACATACATAGTCAGCAGTTCGAGACTCGTTCGAGCACCGCAGGTAGACTCCTGATTCCTGGCGGTTATTTCACGTATGATACAAACGAGTTCAGACCGCAGCAGCGCCACGTATGATATCATTGCACAGAGCAAGCAGCACGCAGCAGTGCAGAGTGGTTGGACGATCGGATCGTATACGTGCGGCGAGCGGGGAATAACACGACTTAAACCCGCGGTAACACCCGCGGATGAATCCCTGGAACGCCGTTGGTCTTGGTGGCTAGACCTATCCAATTGTTAGTCGATGACGGGATCACCATGGTTAAAAACAGCCGGCCCTATTATGGTCAGCTGCTACTAAGATGTATTAATTGTGGCATTGGTAGTTATTTGCCTTCTTTAAGTTCGAACTCCCATGCAAGCACATGACAAACCTCTCGCCTCTCGCTGGCAAAGTCGTGTCTCGGGACTATACTGCGCTGGCATCTTAGCGAAACCCCCATCGCCTCCCACCTCACACCAACCCTCAACCTTTCAGAATGGAGACGATGCAGCATGTGCCGGCCGAATCGAAGCCACCTTCGAGCCCAGCGAAGTCGGACACAGGGATGGGGATGGGGATGGGGAGCAACAACGCCAACTCTGGCACAAATGATAGTGTGGTGGATTGTAACCATTTTAGTTCGAATAATATGAGTAACTCAGATAGCAGGGTGCCCGCTGCGATGTCGGAGGAGGGAGGGAGCGATGGTGGCGGGAGTTTCGGGGCTGCAAGACCAAGGTGCGTGATGCGTGCCACTTGTGCATGTGTGATAATAATGCCATCAGATTAAAGTTGAGTTCATGTCATGAGCCGCGAGCTGATTAGTCGTACTCTTGTGCATGCTGCTTGGTGGTGCCTGTCGGAACGAGTACTTACAGCGTTCTGCAACCAGTTCAGCAGCATAGCCGCGGCGGGCGGAATTTCAACAGTACATACTGGTGTGCTTGGAATTTCAACAGTGCTACGAGTGTGTTTAGAATTTCAAGTATGATAGTACTTTTGCGGTCAGAAGACGACAACAATAACATGTATGTGTGGACGTACGTGAGATGTCTGGATTGGATTGGATCGGATTGGATTGGACCTGTCTGGTGGTGGAGAAAGTGCACTGAACAAGTGTCCGTGCCGTGTACTGATAACGTGCACTGATAACGTGTGATATATGATACTCCGGCTGTTCACTTACCACTACCATGACTACTATCATACTATCTGCCCTCCGTGACTGACGTGCACCTACAATACCGTAGTATGATTAGGGCATGTCATGGGCCGAAGGTGCGGGCTGAGCCGGGCCGGGCCGAGTAAATTGAAAATGTGGTGAGCCAGGCCGGGCCGGGCCGAGAGTTTTGAAATTTGATGGGGCGGGCCGTCCGGGCCGAGAGTTTTGGAAATTTGATGGGCCGGGCTGTGCCGGGCCGAAAGTTTTGAAAAATTGATGGGCCGGGCCGAGCTGGGCCGGGCCGAGAGTTTTGACAATTCAATGGGCCGGGCCGGGCTGCGGCCCATCGTGTGGAAATTTGATGGGCCGGACCGGGCCGCGGCCCATCATGTGAAAATTTGATGGGCCGGGCTGAGCCGCGGCCCATCATGTAAAAATTTGATGGGTCGAGCCGGGCCGCGGCCCGTGAGATGTGGGCTTTGTATGGGCCGCTCTGCCGAGCCCATGAGGCGGCCCACGGGTTTTCACAGGCCGGTCCGGGCCGCGGCCCATGAAATGTGGTGTATTGCTGCTATAATATGTTCGATGACGAAGTCCACCCTGCCCATGAGATGGCCCCCGCGTGTTTGCGGGCCGGCCCGGGCCGCGGCCCATCATATGTTGTAAGCGATAAGACTGCTATGACGACTTCGACATGCGCCCTGCCCATGCGAGGCAACCAACCCACATTTACTGGCCGAGACACGGCCCGGCCCGCGTGTAATGTTGTAAGGCTTAGTTTGGGTGAGCTGTTGGTTAACCAGTTGCAAGTGGTCAAACGGACTAATACCCTTCTAATTTCCTGAACAAATGGCGTCGTCGACAGACCATGGGTTTTTTGGGTCGTGGGTTCGATCCCCACCATCCACAATAATAAACTTTTCAGATTTTCCCCATGTCGAACTTGAAAAATACTCTTCCTGGTACCCCCGGGAATGAAACGACTTGGATAAATGACAGGTCCGCCCGTATATTCGGCCGACCTGCTATCCCGCCGTTCAGGGAGGGAGAGTGTTATGAGGCTTAGTTTGGGTGAGCTGTTGGTTAACCTTTTGCAAGTGGTCAAACGGACTAATACCCCACTAAAGTCCTTAACAGTAACCTGTGCAAATAAAAGCCGCAGAAGAGCGGTTTAGTTTTTGTTTCGCAGCAGAACACAGCAACAACAGGCGAGGAAAACAAATGGATTCGATACTCGCGATATGCGTACTGAACGAAAACTGGAGTTGGTTTATAAATCAGGCGTATCTCTGCATACCAAGCACAACCGCTGTTGCTGCTGCCAGCGCCAGAGTAAACTATACTCGGCACAGGACGCAAGCAGAACCAACCAACAAACTGCCCTTAGAAACAACAACTGCTGCTGTGCATGTACTGCCCCATAAACAATCTTGACGAAAGTGCAGCTGCTCATCCACATGTTGTGGCTTATCACGTGTCACCAGCACCACACTCTTGTAGACTACATATCCTGCATCCCCTTCAGCGACAGCCTCCGCCTTTGCAGCAAGGCTTCGTAGCGCCTTTGCACGTACGTGCTTCATCTCTGGCTGTTCGTCAAAGAGGACGGCTGAGTGACTAAAGCCCCCCACGAGAGAAGACGCACCCTTCCCAACCAGCGTCTTGCAGAGGGGGGGTGGGGACTCTGACGAAGCGCCGGCTAAGCCCAAAGTCCACGTGATGGTTGCGCTGTTGACTCGATATCGACGGCACCGTGACCTGTGTCAGAGGAATTTAGAGAAATATGATCATGGACGGGTATTAGAAGGAAATATTGGATGCGTATCATGGTATCAGCTGTTTCTCGTCTATACAGTAGTAGTAATAGGAAGCACCAAGCAGATCATTAAAGTTATCAGATTTTTCTTACATTTATAACGTTTATAACTTTTGAATAATTGCAATGCACAGCAGTTTTACTATCATAGGAATTCAATAATTTAGGATCCAACAATTTAGGACCCCTCCAGCAGTCGGTCGTCGTATACATCTCTTAGTGTTATTTCTCGTGTCATTTTTTTTCTTCTTTACACTTCCGCTTTCCAGCTTCTGGACGAGCCGTGGTCACAGATGTCGTTCCTTCTCCCCCCCGATTCTTGCGTTCATTTTTGTAGCGCGCATAGGGTTCAGCAATCCCACTGCTGCTCGTCGATTTTTCATCGCGTGTTGCTCACTCACGCTCTCGCGCTTTCCACAAGTCAAATTATGCGCAAGAAAAAGTCCCCACGAATTTATACGAGTATACACTCGGCGGGGCTCGAACTCACGAAACTGACTTATGCCAGGCTCGAGGATAACCTGCCACCGGGGCGACCGGTTATCGTATACCTCCTTCGCTATTCTATAGCTGTACAGTTGTAGTCGAATGCATTACGATGCATTATCTCTGTGTCGTAGCTTGTGACCACAGAGCTGATCTTTCTAGGGTGAAGAATCAGTACGGACACTGGGTGTGCTGGATGTCGACGAGTAGAAGAACGGTTTAATGTGAAGAACACACACACACATACAGCAGTATTTTAGTCTAGAGGTAATATATGATATTGTGATGAAATTCAAATTAACAATTTTATCAATCCGTTGTTTTTACCCATCGAAATCAGGACACCCATTGTCCTTGTTGATTCTTCATCCTATCATAGAGAAATACCTGGTACCTGGTACAAATTATGTGGTCACAAACTGCTGTGAGACAGCAGTCATACTACAAAACCATGTATTTACAGTATTATTTTTGAGTTTCGGTGCATCCCTTCGTTTCCAATAATAGCTGCGTTCAGCCGTCCCAGCCCAGCCCATCCCAACCCCGACCTTCTCGTCCTCGCGGTCGTGGTGTTGTCTCACCCACGCGATGCCCAGCCTCTCCTCTCCCCACGCTGCACCTATTACGCTCTCCGCTGTGGCGATGCTGCTCCTTTGCCTGGCAAAGCGAGAAAAACGAAAGGAAAGAAGAAAGGAAAAAGAGAGACGTCATAATGCAACAGCGGAAACAAAATAGAAGATAGAAAATATACTCCTATTTTTTATTTATAGCACAACATGACAAATGATGCAAGTTTAGTCGACTTTATATCGGAACGGCAATTACGCTATACACTTTTTTTTTCACACTTCTACGTTCCAGCTTCTGGACAAGCCGTGGTCATAGGTGTCGTCCCTTTTCCCCCCCGGTTCGTGCCTTCAATTTTCATCGCGCATAGGGTTCAGCAATCCCACTGCTCGTCGATTTTTCATCGAGTGTTGCTCACTCACGCTCTCGCGCTTTCCGCAGGTCAATTTGTGCACAAGAAAAAGTCTCAACGAATTTTTACGAGTACGCACTCTGCGGGGCTCGACTCACGAAACTGACCTATACCAGGCTCGAGGATAATCTGATACGCCACCGGGACGACCGGCACACTTTTTTTCTTTTTTTTCACGCATATTTACTTTCCAGCTTCTGGACAAGCCGTGGTCACAGGTGTCGTCCCTTTTTCCCCCCGGTTCTCCCCTTCAATTTTCGTCGCGTGTATGGTTCAGCAATCCCAGTGCTCGTCGATTTTTTATCGAGTTTTGCTAACTCACGCGGGTAACTCCTGCAATTCCGTTGAATTTGAGCCTGCGCCCTGTACTGACCAGTAAGATCGATACCATAAAATGCTCGTGCAGCAGTAAGTAGTAGAACAGCAGCGGTACACCATAAGTACAAAGTGCGTACTGGTGGCGGTTCTTTTTTGCGTGTTCCCGTCCATTGTTCTTAGTGCAGGACAGCAATGCGAATGCAAAAGCGGCGCATGTTCTCTATTTCGTGGCTTGTGGCCACGGAACATGTCATTTGATATCATTCGAACCCTTGTCTTTTACCCGGTATCCAGTATCCTTTTCTTTTTCGATTGAACTCGTCTCTCTTTCATTAGTGGGTTCGTTGTTCGTAGTGCAGGGCAACAAAATGCAGGAGCGGAGCATGTTCTCTGTTGCGTGGCTTGTGGCCACGGAACATATCATCCGATATCATTCGAACCCTTGTCTTACCCGGCATCCAGTATCTTTTTTTTTTTTCGATTGAACTCTTTTCTCTTTTATTTGGTCGAAATAACACGGCGGTCGGTTCTCACTCCCCAAGCGAACCTCTTGCACGAGTACAGCTCTAGACTATGATATTGATAGTAGGACGAGGTAACAGGCATCTCCCTCCAAAAAAGAGGGGGGGGGGGGGGAGACTGGGTGTATTGAGTGCTGGTACCCGTGTAGATTATATTTATTGCCGGGTATTTAGTACCATGTATTAATAGTACTTGTATTAGATATATTTATTGATAAAACATGTGCGGACAAGGGCTCTATCTACTTACAACACTAGCCAACACGAGGCAACAGTGCCCATGCCCGCTGCGATTGTTGGTTGTTCTGTATAAATATCAATTACCAGGTATGTGGAACCATAGCGAAAGAAGGAGTGCCGAGAAGGGCGCCATGCGCCATGTGCTTAGACATGTCAAGCATAACATTAGCCAACACGAGTCCGTAGTGCCCATTGCCGTGGCGATTGTTGGTTGTCATGCGAAATGTAGCAAATGTCAAAATAACTTTTTGCCGCGGGCGTGTTGAACACTAAAACATCGGGAACCACTTACAATACAGGTATCATATTGAGCAACTTCAATCGGGCGTTGGGTATGAAGAATGGATTATTGTTGAAAGTATGGGGCATTGAACACAGAGAATATTGGGTATTGAGTATTGAGCAGGTCTCAGGGCGGGTAGCTGCGTCATGGCTGCTGTTCATGGCTGCTGTTCAACTACCAGCACGTGTACTTGTATCATTATTTCGCCTGGTACAGCAGTATTTGCTGTCTACCCTATCTTTAGTTGGGTTGTACTTTCGTGATTTCATTCCATACCACGTGATGGCGTGGCCGCATGCCCTATGATCTACATGCCACATTGGCGCCTCCGTACAGGGAGTAAAAACTACAGCAGTAACTGGTGGCGTCTTATTTACCATTGTCGATACGGTTACGTATAACAAACGTGACGGTTTCCTTTGTTTCCATTTGGCGCAATATCAGCATTTCTTTCGAACCAGGTAGAACCGGTCGCCCCGGTGGCGTATCAGGTTATCCTCGAGCCTGGTATAGGTCAGTTTCGTGAGTTCGAGCCCCGCCGAGTGCATACTCGTATAAATTCGTTGGGACTTTTTTCTTGTGCACAAATTGACTTGCGGAAAGCGCGAGAGCGTGAGTCAGCAACTTTCGATGAACAATCGACGAGCAGTGGGATTGCTGAACCCTATGCGCGATAAAAATTGAAGGCAAGAAGCGGGGAGGAGAAGGGATGGCACCTGTGACCACGGCTTGTCCAGAAGCTGGAAAGTGAAAGTGTGCTGAAAAAAAAAAAAAAAAAAAAAAGGTAGAGTTTTTGTTGTTTGTGCTCGTCCCATATTTTGTCTTGGTCTCTTTCTTCATCTTTCTCCCTCCCTATTAAAATAGACGCATCTTAGGTCCAGGGTTGCGAGGCAGGGCCTTCTCCCCTCTCCCCGCAACGTTACTTGCCTTGTTTTTCATCGCGAGAATAATTCAACCCTTTCTTCCCTCGTCGACTCGCATCGAATTGCGCCTGCCTACTAACCAGGCCGACTAGTAGGTACATAGCACTTTTCGTCTTTCTCTGGGGTATTTTTTTCCTCTTTGTTCCCTCCTTGCGTGTCCAGGTTTTTGGCTCGTGTTCGGATTATCTTATTTTGGTTTTACTTTACTTTATTTTATTTCATTTTATTATGTTTCTTTTCCGAGCTTTGGCTCTCCTTTGCGGTTGGGTTGTTTCTTCGATTTCCCCTTCATTTTGTTTGTTTCATTTTTTGTTTTATTTTTATCTTTGTTTTTATTTGTTTTCTTATTTTGTTTTTGTTTTTTGTTTTTGTTTTTGTTTTTGTTTATTTCGTATTTCTCTCTTCCAATGTATTTCTGTTGCTGACGTATGTGTGTTGTGCCTGTTGTACCCAGTACTAGGGCATGACATTGCGTTGTCGAATGCATTACGATGCATTATCTCTGTGTCGTGGCTTGTGACCACAGAGCTGATCTTTCTAGGGTGAAGAATCAGTACGGACACTGGGTGTGCTGGATGTCGACGAGTAGAAGAACGGTTTAATGTGAAGAACACACACACACACACCCGCTATGAAGCGCTCTGGGCACTTGATTCCTTTGATTTATTACATTTGCAGAAATAAACTCAAACATCCGTCTCCGTCTCGCGTGAGACTCGAACTCCAGAAACCACTTCATTATATTACAGTTACAACTGTAAGTAACAACACTCGATGGTATTAGTAGTAGTACATATCGCAGTCGAGGTTAACCACTATTGATAGACCACCGGGGCGACCGGCTAAACTGCTGTAGTAGTATAGTACAAGCTTACTGCCCTAACCACTACCACCGGGGCGACCGGCTAAGCTGCTGTAGTAGTACAAGCTTACTGCCTTTGCTTGGCCCTTTCTGTTTCTTTTCCGTACCCTTAAGGGCTATCATATGCTATGGAGGCAGTGATGTCGGTCTGGACACCGCCGTCGAAGATGATGCTTCAAGTAGATAACAGGCCAGGCAGCAATACTCCTCACTCCTGACCCTCTATTAACAGTATTAATAGTTGTATTCGGAACCCAGTCTGGGTGCTGCCCCGACGCCGGCTATAGGTGCTGCCGTCCAACTGCCATCTCAAATCTGCTTTGGTGGTGTGTTTTTGCTTTATTCGTTATTTACTACTTTTTTTCTTCTCTTTTTTTATGGTCTGGCTTGGTTTGTTGTGCCCTCGAACCCGGTACGCTAGCACTTTACTTGCTCTACCTTGATGAATTGCGACTGTTTGGTTTACTCTGCTTTACACAGTCGTCCGTGACCGCAGAATTTGTACCAGGTATCTCTCTAGCATGAATTTGCACGGACTCTGGGTGTACTGATGTCGTTGGGTAGAAAGAACGATTTGATGTGAAGACGTGAAGACAACACACTCTGATGTAGCTTCGGTTTTTTATCAGGTATACGTAGACTAAACGGGGGTGATGATGATGACGGTACCACTGCTGTGTTGTTATCATTATCAGAAACAGACAACCTGTAGTGCGCAATGCGCAGTTGATAAAACCATGGGGCACTGCTCTTACTGCTGCTGCTATAGTACAGTCTAGTAGGGTCACCCGAATCCAATATGGTTGCTGCCCCCGACGTTACTTGGATGGCTTCATCTGCTTTGTTGCCATTAATGAGAAGTTGCTTGCTGGCGGTTGGGCTTTTTTTATTTTTCTCGTGCCGGTCTGGTTCCTCCTTTGTTTCCCGTTGGTTTTTCGTTTTTTTCTTCCTTACTACAAGTACGACGGTTTTCCTTTTTTTTCTTTTTTTTCTTTTCATCCCCCGGCGGATGTGGCAAAATAAAAAATACAGCTTAAGCTCACCACACTTCCATGTATTTTCATGCTTGTCGTGTGTCAAAATGTGTCAATTCAACTCAATAGTTCTAGTTTTGTGCAATCCTGCGCTATTGATAGCTGGGATGCCCTTCTGTTCCCGCGGTCACGTTACTGCTAAAGCACAGCAGCACAAGCTGCCGCTGTATACGGATGCGTTAGTATCTCGAGTGTGTCGAGTGTGTCGACACTACTTCATCCCTGGGGATGAGGTGCGGTGGAGATAGTGGGGATAGTGGGGATAGCCACCGGGAAAGTCATCCCTCCGTGTAGTGTAGGACTTGCGCAAGATCACCCGCTATTAAATTGCTACTTTTTTTTTTTTTTTTTTTTTTTTTTTTTCTCCCCGCCGTGAAAAAACAGCCTTCCGTAAATACTGCTGCAATGATGCTGTCATGTCTTACCCCTCTATGCCTTGTAGGCTTTCTAATATAGTATATCTGGTATCCCTCGTGAAGACATGCGCACCCACCCCCCCGTAACACGAGCGATGGGAGTACAAGTATCACGCACAGCTTGTGAAGATGACTTACGACAAAATCCTCAATCTTACAGCTGTAAAGTAATACCTGGTATTATTAGTTTCGTGTTTTTAATACTTTTCAGCAAGGTTTATTCACGACTCTGTAGCAGTCGTACCTGATACTCGTACCTTCCACCTTCCACTGACTGCTGCGCTGGTGGTATTTAGTACTCCGGAGTATTTTTCTTTACGGAATGATCGACACTGAAATTCGAAGCGGCACTTTGGTGCATTTCGTTTGACGATACGTGTTACTAACTTCTGTGTCGGATGCTTTGAGGGGCGACTCAAACTAAAGACATGAAACGCGGAACATGGCATGGGCCATACGCAAGACAGGTGTCCGATGTAGGACAAAAAATTGCCAGTCTCGCGCAGCTTGCCCAAGCCAGGTTGTGACTCGACCGGTTTAGAAGTCACGGCGGAGTTCCGAAATTCCAGCCATGCACAATCTCTTAATCAAGAAAAATCAACAACAGAACGTGCCATAATAGCTGGCAGGCTGGCAGGTGTTTTTTTGTTTTTGGAATGGTATTCGATTGTGGTACGTACTGCTGCTAAAATGTTATAGCAGGTGTTACAGAAATACAGGAATGCAGCCGCGGTGTAGGAGTGAGCTGGTGGCATTGGAGTGAATACATTCGAATCGTTAGTATCGTTAGCATGATAAGTACGTAGCGTTATTTAGCGCAAACTGCGTATATCACGGAATGTTTTCCTCTAAAACGTTGATGTTCTCTTTTTGTCATATTTTTGAACGAACTGGATAATCTTAGTTCAGCAGTGTTCATTTTTTACAGAGCACGGTCTAGACTCTTAGCGATGGGTCCGATCGCCCAAGCACCGTCATAAGCACTCTTCGATTAAAGTCGATACGTGCACGCAGAGCAACAACAACAACAACAACCACAACAACAACAACAACAACAACAACAACAACAACAACAACAACAACTACTACTACTACTACTACTAGCAGCAGCATCAGCAGCAGCAGGCGACACCTCTCATTTTGGGTCAGGCATAGTTCTATTAATAATCAGTAGGTGAGCGGTGGGGCAGGGCATGTTACAATTTAATCCATCACCAATATAACACTGATATAACACCAATTTCAGCGTGAATAC
Source organism: Undaria pinnatifida (assembly GCA_012845835.1). NCBI lineage: Eukaryota > Phaeophyceae > Laminariales > Alariaceae > Undaria > Undaria pinnatifida. The sequence continues at coordinate 14,155,928 of JABAKD010000011.1, forward strand.
TGATTTTTCTAAAGTTTCGTGCGAAAGTCGGACCAAACAACCTTTCTTTACCCCTTTTAGAACTGCAAAAACGATCCATGTACCCTGGTAGTTCGCACTGCACCCAGCACGTTGCTGGGTGCAGTGCTAACGGGGTTGACTCCCGAACTCTGACGTGTTTGTCGCCTACTCGTGCCGGAGGTAATAAATCCGAGAATGTGATCTATTTGGCTTTGACAAACACCTCGAGGGGATGGATGTAGAAGGGAAGAGGACGTTTAACTCGCAGTACATCAAAGACGAGGGAGGTCGATTGCTGCGGGATAATGCCCTCATCCGCAGCGGTGGGTGAGGTGGTTTCACAAGCTGCTTAACACCAAGTCGCCGACCCTTGACCCGAGCATTGTGGACGAGCTTGAGCAATGGCCCCCGTGCAGACCACTGGATGATGTCCCGTCTAGGTACGAAGTAGAGGAGGCGATCCGTGCGTTGGCGAACTGAAAGGCGGTAGGGCCCGATGGTCTCCCGGCCGAGCTCTTGAAGGTTTTGGCCGACGAAGGAGAATTGAACACTCTCGGAAAGTTCCACGATATCATCGTCGCTGTGTGAAGGGGAGGTGGCGTGCCGCAACAATGGAAAGATTCAACGATTAAGGTGCTTACAAGAAGCAAGATCGGACTGAGTGTGGCAATTATCGTGGCATCTCCCTCGTGGCTCACGCCGGCAAAGTACTCCTCAAAGTCGTCGTGGGTCGCCTGATTGATTATCGCGAACGCGAGAACATTCTGCCGGAGGAACAGTGTGGGTTCAGACCCCAACGCTCGACGGTTGACATGATGTTCGTAGTACGACGACTGCAGGAACTGGCACGGAAGGACACCCCCTTGTACTTGTGCTATATCGACCTCACCAAAGCATATGACTCCGTCGACCGAACCCTTCTGTGGGATGTTCTTGCTCGTTTTGGCGTGCCACAGAGAATGCTCGCCTGTCATCCGCCAATTCCACGACGGCATGCAAGCATGCGTGCGGTTGGATGATGGAGAGTGCTCGGATAAGTTCGACGTGGGGCAATGTCTCAGGCAACAATGCGTGCTAGCGCCACTGCTGTTCAACATGTTTTTCACGGCGGTACTGCGTGTGGCCGAGAAACGCTTCCTCGCTGATGCAGCCATACGGACAACATGGCGCAGCTCCAACGAAAGGAGAAAGGCGAGAAGAAGGGCACTTCACGCACAGGCAAAGTCGACGGGCGGAGGGGGTAGAAGGGGGAGGAGATGCAGAGATTGTGGGGTATGCTGTACGCGGACGACGCGGGCATTGTATCGCGATCATCAGAAGGGCTGGAGACGATAATGACGGTGATCGTGACTGCGTGCTTGTCGTTCGGGCTTACCGTCTCCGAGGCGAAAACAGAGATCATGTGCCTACAAACCAAAGGCGGGGGGAAGGTGTTGTTCACAATCAATGCAGCCGGCCAGGTATACAAACCATCAATCGAGTTTGTGTACTTGAGCGGGGCTATCACCGCAGACAGGGACCTTAGCATTGAAATAACGCGGCGTCTTCAAAGGGCCTGGGCGCGCTTCCAGCGGTACAAGATGGAAATCTATGATCGCCCGGATGTGCGCTTACGGTTGAAGGTGCGGTTGCTGAAAGCTGAGGTGGTCGAGACACTGCTTTACGGTTGCATGACATGGAGCCCGAACAAGCCTGACTTGACAGGCTACGACGGGTTGCACCACTCCATGCTCCTCCGATGCCTCAGATGGCGGAAACGGAAGCGCGACGACCACACCCTATGGTACGCCCACGCGCTTGCCAAGACAGTTGCCGAGAGCATAGAGGCGATAGTGCGCAAACGGAGGATATTGTTTGCGGTATTCGTAGCACGTATGGGTGAGGAGCGTCTGCCACAGAGGGTGAGGTTTGGGGAGCTTGTTGGGGGTAAGGGCTACTCAGGGGGGCAAGAGAAGGACTGGGTGGCTCATCTGAAGAAGGATATGTCGGTCTTTGGAATGAAATTCGAAGGGTGGCGAAAGGCTGCTCAAAAGGCCCGATGGTTTCGACGAGTAGAGGAGGGAGCCGAGTTTTTCATGGCGGAGTTGGCATGAAACGGAGAGACGCAAAGCTGCAGAGCGACGCGCAAAGGCTGCGGCAGCGTCATCTACCGTCGGCATCTCTAAGCGGCCGAGGGGAGGGGGGGCGGGGGGTCGAAGGGGGGGTGTCATGCCCAAGAGACTGAAGTCTGGGTCTGGCCATCATCTTCTTGAAATTTGTGGGCCTTTCAATGGCCGTCACAAGATAGCGCAAGACCGCCCTGACTTATTCGCCATGTTGCGTTCTCTCCCCAGTGCCATTGATGATGCACTTAATACCCTCTATGAGCCCAACGCCGTCTTTAGTCAGTTCCTACGATCTGCTAGTATGACATGTTTTCCCCTTTTGCTTTCCTTGCTCAACAACATGATACCCGGGTAGTGCTGACTGCCGTGATAGCATCACTGGCACAAGCATAACCTGTCATGGAACATGTTACCTCTTTTTTTTTCACACTTGTACTTCCTGCTTCTGGACAAGCCATGGTCACAGATGTTGTCCCTTCTCCCCCCCCGGTTCTCGCCTTCAATTTTTATCGCGCATAGGGTTCATGCATCCCACTGCTCGTCGATTTTTCATCGAGTGTTGCTAACTCACGCTCCTGCGCGTTCCGCTTTGTGCACAAGAAAAGTCCCCACAAATTTATACGAGTATGCACTCGGGGGGGGCTCGATTTCACGAAGCCTACCTATACCAGGCTCGAGGATAACCTGATACGCCACCGGGCGACCTCTATACCATGGCGGGGAATAGGAGAGGCGATTCTTTGTTTTATCACCCCGAATCTGAGCTTCGTTTCGCAAGGAAAGAGGGCGAACACAAGAGATTTGAGCCAAAAGTCTCGTTAAATCGTAAAGGGTGGAAGAAAATTAAACGAAACTGATGCTGGTATAGACTACGTACCGGCTTGCGATGCGATGCGTCGCCGTAAGCTGGCAGCCTTCACCTAACTTGCACCTTCTCCTTTTTCGCCTTCCCCGCCTTCGCCTCATCATTTTGCGTTCTTCATCTTCCCTTTCTTCGTAACGATCTTTGTTTCGACATGTTGGCCTCTTCCACTTTTCTCCATGTTTACATTTCAATCGTGTTTTATTATCATGACGTTCTTGATGGTGGCATTTTGCCCCTCTCCTTGCCCTTTCTGGGACTTGAGAAAAGTATTACGCGCTGTTTCCAAGCGTAAATAAACGTGGTTGCAGTTCTAAACGGTTAAAAAACACTGCTCCACCTTAAAAGCTTAATTTCGTTCGGAACGTGTTCGTCTTTACTTTTCAACTTGAAGACCTTGAACTTGTTGTTCATACCTCTTCACCTTAAAAGCTTAAAGTTGTTCGTCTTGACTTTTTACCTTAGCACTGCGCACACGTTTTTGGTGACATCCTACTTGGAGTCAGCATGGAATGCTTATTGCGGTCCTGGTAGCGTTGAAATTGTTCAACACGTCTGACAGATCATCTGTTGTTCCCACTTGATGCATGTAGATATTTTCGGGGAAGATCTGATCTGTATGATCTATTACAGTAATAGCTCATGTTACCGGGCGGGAGACGGGCGATCTTCATCATCTAGCAAATATGTCACGGATTGTATACTGTATGTCCTCTTTATTTATAGGCCCTGCTCAACATCTCAACATCTCAGATACAGGATCTGTTGCAGATCATGTAGACGGTGTACATGAGCCAGACGATCTAGATGGTCTGTCGGAGGTGTGCGTTGTTTCTTCAGCACTTCGCTCGTCCGTGCCTTGATTATGTAAACCTTGTTACCATGCACTTCCTTCGCCTTGGCCTCCCTCGCATTCACCTTGGAAACACCTAAAAGCCCTTAAAGTCAGCTGCACCCGCCCGCTTGGTGGAAACAAACTAGTGTACTTGGAATTTGAGTTGGACACGTTTTGCAGCGGTGGAAGATGAACCCATATAACCTCTACCCTTGACCTTGCTCTTTGCTTTTGAGTGTCCCACATCGCGAAGGTGCCGATCGCGTTCCGTTCCGCAGCCCGTTGCGGCAACCTCGGGGTGATTCTCCCTCTTTGGTATTGCCGTAAAATATGTTGGAACACCTCCACACTCGCTCCTCGAGGAACCTAGCCCCGGACTCCGTCCCTCCCCTTCTTACCCTTACAATGTCAGTGTAAGAAGTTGTTCACTTCATAAAGAACTGAAACTACCCCCCCCCCCCCTACCTATTTAGTGTGCCGTTCAGCGTGAGTTGTTCCTCATTTCAGAGAGGACTGAAACTACCCCCCCCCCGGCTCTCCGTTTCCCCGCCTCCTTGCCTATGTAATGTGATATTCAGTGTGAGAGCTTCCCCACCTCAGAAAGAGCTGAAACTTACCCCCCCCCCCCACCCCCACCCCCCCGACCCCCCTTTGCCTCCCCTCCTCGCGTATCATATGTCGTGTACCGGTACAGTGTGAGAGCTTCCTCGCTTCAAAAAGGAACCTCTCGCTTAAGACCTTCGTCACCCATCATGACCTTCACGAATCGGATACGTCAGCGCGCCAGGTCTCGGGGCGGAAGCCTGGACGGTTTGCATGACCTGGGAAGCGTTATTGGGTTGGGGGGATTGCCTCCCCCCACCCTTGACATCACCGCAAGCAATACCGAGAGCCCCCTGGAGGAGGAACTGAAGGTGCCGATGTCAGTGGCGGATACCGAAGCTTTAGAGGATGGTGATGGTGGCGGTGTGGTCAGCCCAGGGAGTGTGGGTAGCGGGGGAAGCGATCACGGCAGCAGCAGCGGGAGCAGCAGCAGCGGGAGCAGTGGCAATGGTGACGCCGATGGGAATGGGGGGGTAGAGGGTGGGGATGACGGCGAAGAGGAGGAAGAGGAGGAAGAGGAGGGGGAGGGGGAGGAGGAGGAGGAGGAGGAGGGGCATAATGCGCAAGCAACGCCTGGAGCTGAGTATGGAGGGAAGGTGAAGAAGAAGGGGAAAGGGAAGGGCAAGGGAAAGAGCAAGGGTGCAAAGATCGTCCGAAAAATTTCTTCTGCCGCTAGGAGATTAAAGAATCGATCGCAGACAGGCTTGGAGGTCATGACGGTGGGGAGGGTGAAGGTGGGCAAGGGAAAGGGCAGGGGGAACAACGGAGATGATTTTGAGGACGGTGGTAGCGGGACTAGGTCGCTGACGGCGGGGGGGAAGGGACTGAATCCGTCTTCGCCCCTGTGCTCTTCACCCTACAGGTACGAACATGTTTTATTAAGGCGTTATTTTAGGGTTGATTGGGGTTGCCGGCCCTTTGTGTAGTACGTACGTGACGTACGTAACGTACGTGCTTAATGTCATGGTGCGGTACGATAAGGGGCGACAGTATGATATCAGCTGGAGGAAACGCAAAGGTGAGGGATAGGCGGGGCAAAAATAATAGAACCTGGAATAGATACAAATAGCATGCTTTCTCGGCTGCTTCTGTTCTGCTGCCGTACTGATATAGAGCGTTTCGCCAACTGACTGCCTGGCATCTCCATGTCTCCACTTGTAATTGGCAGGGTTCGCCTCGCGCGTGTTAGTTGCAATCACCGCGCCCCCTTCCGTACGCAGTCATGTCACATCGTTACGTCATTGCGCGCCGTGCCATGTGATGTCACGCCGTCAACCGTGTACAAAACTCCCCTCCCTCCCTCCCTCCCTCCCTCCGCCGTCCCCCACCCCCCAAAGACCACTGCCAGCGGAATGGACAATGGAACTCCCCAGCGCCGACAAGCAGCCACAGCAGCTGCAGCACCACCACCTGGCCAGCGGAGAGTCCACGGCAAACCCCTCCCCCCCCCCGCCACCAACCCAAGCTAGAAGATTACCTCCCGCCGGACCCAGTCGTATGGTTAGAGGAGTCACCGCACCATCTCCCTCACAATCGTTTCGGGAAAGTGAATCCTCAATCGGATCATCAACTCCGGGAATCTCGGTTTCAAAGCCTCAGGGGAAGGAGTTGGTGGAGGCGGAGGTTGAGGGGGGTGAGGGAGACGCTTCTGAAGGCGGCGCGAAGGGAGTTCCATCTCGGGGGAGGCGGTTGTGGGGCTCGGGGCGCGCGTCGGAGAGGGGGGATGGCGAGGATAATAAGAGCAGGAGCGTTTCTCCAGGCCGCTTGCTGGGTGGCTTGAGAGGGAGGGGCGGCAGGGAGAGGGACGGTAGCCGGTCGGTGTCGCCGAGACGTTTGGTGAGAGGAGAGCGACGGAGGGGAAAGGCGAAGCGGGGTAACAGCTACAGCTGAACGTGTTGATGGTGTTTTTTGCTTGCTCGTCTTTTTGATGGTTTGGGAATTGGGGGAGGGGGGGGGGGGGTTGGAGTAGTACACTAAATGTTGACAGGGTGTTTTTACTCGCTTGTCCTCGACATGCGTAGGAAATGCTGCTGCAGAAGTGTCTTATGATTGTATGAGTCGGTCCAGCGGTTTGCTGTTGTGGGTTGTCGACGGCCTTCTGCTATTCTATGTATAAGCGTACGCTGGCAACTGGTGGGTTCGGTGCGCTTACCATCTACCGGACGCCACCGCACCTTGCCTTACGAACAGCAGTAGTGAGAGTTAGCTGTGTAGTCCTAACCCTAACGCGGGGCAGTTAACAACTGCTATAGTGCTACTACTAATAGTACTACCAAAACTGCTATGGTGCTACTATTAATAGTACTACCAAAACTGCTATAGTGCTACTATTAATAGTACTACCACTGGTAGACGCCTAATAGTGGTACTAATAATAGTACTACCACTGGTCGACGCCTAATAGTGGTACTAGTACTAGTACTATTAATAGTACTATTAGCACTGGTCGACGTCTAATGTTAGTGATACTAGTCACAGACCTATTACTAAGTATACTAATCTGTAATCCAATCTATCTCTTCTTGCTATTAATAGTCGGCGACTTTATTTGCGTAGTCAGTGAAGCCACAGTCCTGTTGTACTACAAAGTATCAAACTATGGGTACCCCGAGTTAAGAGCACCCGAATTAAGAACGTTTGTGACTTAAATGCAGTTAACTCGGCATGTCCCGCCACACTTCAGGCCATATATGTACATATTTCCAACTACAGATGAGAGCGCTTTGTAGTTTATAGCGCCTGTTTCGGCTTGTCACGGGGTGCTCTTTACGCCTTCACAACTGGAAACCCTACTGGGGACAAATGTACTTAAAGCTAGTATAGGGAAGGATTTTGGGGCTCTGAAAGGCTTAACTCGGAGTACCCACTTGTTGTAAATTGTATAGTTTGCACGGTTCTTGTTTTTATGCACGTGCTAGCTGTAATGTATAATAATGTATTGTAGATATCTTGCCATGTGATTATCAGTCGGCGTCGAATATTTTGGTATGGTAACTTGCTATTAGGATAGTAAGCCCACACGGCCCTGCTCATACGTACGTAGTCTGCACGTTTCCTATTTTTGGGCATCCACTACTTGAAGAGGTGTTCTTCATACCCAATTGCCAACTAACTGCCCGAGTACCCTCGAGTACTGCCCGGCCTACCAATACCAGTCACGGGTACGACCAGCGCTTCATACGCGCCGCCCCGATTACCCGGGCACCCGATATTTAGCCATGGAAAACCCTGGGATGTAACAGCATAATTCCCTCCATCACGCCTCCTGGGCCGTATTTCGCAGATATGTCATGTGCACATTTATTTTTTGTTTCGTCTGCTTGCACCCAACGCTGGAAACCCCGGGGATGGTAGCTTGTCATACCCTTAATCAACATGCCACGAAATCTCACGCGCACGCTTCTTTGTTCGTCTTGTTTGCTTGCAGCCGTGGTCTCCCCGCAGTAAACCCCGCAACACAGGGTTCAATTCGACAGAAGCTGGCCTTGACTCGCCGTCCGGTGACAGCTCGCACAGTAGAACCCTCGACATTGGGTTGCACCCCAGCAGCGGCGGTGGTGGTGGTGGTGGTGGCGGTGGCAGTGAGCGCTCGGGAGCCTCCTGGAACTATGACGGGTGAGCACGCACTCCCAATCCGATGAGGAGTATAGTGTTGTTGCGTAAGCAAGCACTCCCAATTTGACACATAAATATTGTAGTGCTTCATGAACGCAAAACAACCAGTAGGAAGCCATCGAACTTATAAGGCAGCGCTGTAATCACGACCAGACCGGTATTAAGTACTCTCCCATACCCTCCCCCGCTTCACCCCCTCCCCTCCCCTGCCCTCCCCTCCTCCCCTCTCCTCTCCTCCCCTCTGCTCTCCTCCCCTCTCCTCTTCCCCCCTCTTCTCCCCTCTCCTCTCCTCCCCTTTTGTCCCCTCTCCTCCCCTCTCCCCCCACCCTACTCTATTCCACCATACCCTACCCTATCCTACCCTACCCTAACCTACGCCCCCAACCTGCTGCTTTGCATGTGCAGGGAATCATCTCCAAAAAATTCATTGAACGACGATCGTAGTGCTGTCGGTAGTGTAATCGACACCGGGAGCCCAAGGAGCCCAAGGAGCCCAAAGCGCGAGCGATCACCCATGTCCCTCTTTCAGCGAGCACCGCTGTCCCCAGCGAAAATCGAGAAGAAGGCTGCTGCCCCGGGCGTGCCTGTGCTCGGGGTGGGAACCGGGTGCTGCTCCGACACCTCCCGTCTTGCGACGAACAAGACATCATCCACGACTTCGACCGTGAAGCCCTTGAAGTACGGGGAGAGGCTGCGGCTTTTTGCGAGGTCCGATGTTTGCTGTTTTCTGAGCTTGTTTTTCGTTGGGTTGCCTTGCCTTGCCTTGCCTTTTCTCTCGCCTTGTCTTTTCTTACGTTTCGAAGTGTCATGTTGTCCCATCCTTTTTTTTTTATCTTATCTTATCTTATCTTACCTTATCTTTGGTATATTATTTTTCTGATGTTATCTTTTCTTGTTTTCTAATCTGATCTTGTGTTATCGTATCTCCTCTTATTTTTATGATGTTATATTATGGAACCGTATCTTATTTTCCCCTCGCCCTTATCTCATGTTATTCGTGCCGCCCGTCCGCCTCCCTAGCAGACTTCCCCCGTCCCCCAAGATTGACAAAATACGATCAACGGGCATGTCAGTAGGCTCTGCCCTCAGCTCCTTGACCGGCTCTCCAAAGCCAGCACCCGAACCGGCCGAGCTGGAGGGGGGCTATGTGGGTTCAATGGACAACATGCCCAAAGTGCACCGGAGGATGTCGCGCAGGAGTGAATTGGCTGTGATTGGCGACGCCGACTCCAACATGCCGGGTTTCATGGAGTGCCACTTCAAGGTGAGGGGTGGGATTGTCGTTTTTTCCTTTCCCACCCCCTGATTGGCTTTGGGGTGCATGCAGTGCTTGGTCGATCCTCCGTCCTGTATGATGTGTGCGATAATTTTCTCTTCGATAACCTCAGGGATGGTATTGTATTGATGGTATTGATGGTATTGATGGTGTTGGTGGTATCTTTCTAGGATAAAGAATAGGCACGGACACCGGATGTGCTGGACGTTGATAGATGAAAAAAATGTTTTGGTGCGAAGAGCGCACAGTTTAGTGCGAAGAACACACACGCTTCAAGGTGCCGGGTGTGGATGCCGCATCCTTTTTTTGCTTGACTTTTCTTCGCTGGGCCTTTCGTTCTTGGAGTCTTGTACCGTTGAAACCGTTTGCTTGGTTTTTCTTGCTCGGCGTGTTGTACCGTGTAAGGCATGTGCCATGTGTTGCTGTTGACGGTTACCATGAGCCGGTATCGTTTGCCTGGTAATGAATGCCTGGTAAACCGTTCGCCATGGGCACGCTTACCGTGCACCTAATAATGTTGTTTTTGTTTACCGTTTGATACTTGACGTTTACTGTTTACCGTTTTTAACGTTTGTCGTTTGTGGTGTTTCGTTTGTGGGGTTTTGTGGTGTCCTGATGCATGCAGGCCGTCGACCCCGACAACAAGAAGAAGGCGGGCGATGTCGTTCGACTTGGAGATGTCGTCTTCCTCACCGACGACAGAAACTTTGTTTGGAGAGACAACGTGAGTATGACAGATGACGATCTAGATCATACAGATCATACACATATGTACTTGGATCATAGACATTATTCAGATTAGCATCGCCCTGATGACCCTGGTACAAGCTACACTATAGTTCCAAGGGGAGTCCCCGGCCTATATCCTTAACGAGGACACACCCAGTAACACGCGCGATCGGAGTATCACGCACAGCTTGCAAAAATGAGTTTCGACGAAATCTTCCATCCCACAGCTCAAGTGTATTTTTTTGTTTTTTGGTATTAATAGTATTATACATTATTCAGATCACATACATTCTTGGAAGATGCGTCTTTCTCACCGACGACAATACTTTCGTATAGAGGGACAACGTGAGCATGACAGATCACGATCTAGATCATATAGATCATGCTAGATCATGCTAGATCATGCGGATCTTACAGATCATACAGGCCGTATACCTATGGAGATGTCGTCTTTCTCATCGTCGACAGAAACTTTCGTGTGAGCATAAGTATGTTACGCCCGAAAACCTTTCTGATAATCGAAACAAAAACAACTATTATGCGAGTTCGAACTACCGCACTCCCTTTGGTCCCTGGTAGGATAAATCGGTAGACACTAGACAATTCACATCCCTGGAGACAATGCAAGTGCAACCCCATGCACAAACTCGTGACCCAGGTACACAAAACTCTCATTTTGCAAAAATAATAATGACATTCGGACGAAATTCGGTCAGGATGGGTTAAGGAGCCCGGTCATTCAGAAAACGTTTCTGACAAAAAGTGCTAATCGTACTGATCCTATCGTACCGGGCGTCTAAGTGCTTTATTTTATCTTGCTCGCTCTTGTTTTGTTTTTTTGGTGCTCCCCCAGTCCCAACTTTCCACAGGCTCGCTGCGGATGAAGGCCAGGGGCTCTAAGAAGGAGATCGCCGTGAGCTTCAACCTCCCCAACCCTACCGCTGCGTCGATGAAGAGGGACAAAAGCGGGAACTTCCCCGCCGTAACGTTTGGGACACAGGGCCTGAAGATTTCGACGATGGACTACGACAATAGGGACACCAGGAGGCGGAGAGTGTCGTCCATGTGAGTCACCTCTATACTTCACCGTATTTTCAAATCACGAAAACAAATTATCCCAAAGAAAACGCTTAAATTGATCGAACTCACAGCCGACGCCTTTTGAATAGTTTTGATCAAACATGTTTGGAACCAAAACTATTGGAGCGGAAGGGTTTTTGGGGTGGGATTACGGTTGCGGTTACGGTTACGGTTACGGTTTTGATCAAACATGTTTGGACCAAAAATATTAGAGCGGAAAGGTGTTGGGGGTAGGGTTACGGTTACGGTTACGGTTACGGTTACGGTTACGGTTACGGTTACGGTTACGGTTTTGATCAAATATTTTTGGACCAAAAATATTAGAGCGGAAGGGTTTTTGGGGTGGTGTTACGGTTACAGTTATGGTTACGGTTGCGGTTGCGGGGCCTTGAGATCGCGAAGATGGACCTCGGCAAGAGGGCAACAGGGACGCCAGGCGGCAAGGGTGTCTTCCACGTGAAATGGATGCCACTCACGGCCTTTTTTCGGAGGCAGTAACAAAGAACAAATGACCACTCGCGTGAACACGCTTCGCAGCTGCTCGTGAAAAGCCAAAACGAATAGAACGTATTGTACCAGATTCCAGCTATAGTCTTAACAATGTACTAGGGGACGAATGCAAATACATTGCGTACGGCTCTGCTTACTGCATGGATTAACGCATAAACGAAAAGTAGGTATAACGCCTCCCTCTGCTGTGAAACCCTCGTGGAAAAATATAATAGGCACAAGAAGAAGCATCGGTCTCTGACGGCGTTTTATACGAAGTGGTCTAAGAAAAGCATGGGGAGTTCCGCAGTGTCGGGGACTTTTTTGTGCGCGGACGGGCGGGGAGAGAAGATCGTTTTCGACATACACGAGGAAAACAAGAGTCCTGGATCTCCGACAATCGAGGTGAGAACTAGGGTTTTCTTTGTTCATGGTGGCGTTTCTAGGGGGGGGGGGGGGGATAATACACAATACACACAGCTGTAGCGGTAAATGCCGCGGGGTCAACTTCTATCCCCCCCCCCCCTCCCACCGCCCCCTATTGGTATATGGAAAAAAGTAGCGAACGCCCAAATGCTAGAGGTGTCTGTATTAGGAGTAGGAGAGGTGCGCCGTCTCGAAGGGGATGTGTGGTCAACGCTCAAATGACGAGCTTACCTAAGAAGTTGGCCGCCCGGATCTTTGGGGCGGTGAGCTGTTCGCGTTTGCGAGCAGAAAGCACTTCCTGGTCGGGTCGAGGTTCGGGCGTAGATCCAACCCCTAACCCTAACCCTGACCCCAGCCCGGACCCAAAACGGGCTAGAAGCGGGCGAGAAACGCGGCCGCGCCGCTTTTGGAAACTTAGTTATTATTCCGATCTGCGGACCACCACATAGCCCTCGGCCAATGAGAGCGTGAAAACAACCCTCCGGGCGGCGATATGTTAGGTCTTGTGCAAATGACTACGTATGGCAAGCAACAACCGAAAACGCCCCCGCCCCCATCTCCCCCGCCCCCCCCTCCTCGGTGTTGCCTCGCTTCCGCCCACACGCCAGGTAACCATCCACTCGGGAACGCAAGGAACGAAACCGCCGCCGAAAGGCCTAGCGACGGATGCCGGCGAACCTTTCAGAAGGCCAGCACGACCCCCCGCGCAGTTCGAGACTAACGCCCACCTCAACACGGGGAGCAGTGTCCGCCGCAACAGCATCAACAGCATCAGCAGCGGCGGTAGTGTCGGCGGAAGCGGCAGCTATGGGGGGGGCGGGTCCTCGTGGGGGTTGGAAGGAAAGACGTTGTCGGAGTTGACGCCCGGGGTGTGGCCTGTTGACAGGGGCCTTTCGCCACCGCCATCCCTTGCGCCCGAGGGGAAGACTCGGGGGTTCGGGGGGAGGGCGTTCCAAGGGGAGGACGAGGAGCAAGAGGAATTGGACGAGGACGAGGAGGAGGCGTCTGATGGGGGCGAGGAGGTGATCTCGGGGGTACAGTGGGGGCAGTACGTGGAGTTTGTGCTGCCGGCCGAGGTTAAGGTGAGAGGGAGCAGCGTAGGGGGGGAGAGAGATGGAGGGCGAGGCTAGGGTTAGCTAAGTTAGAGTTACGTTGCAGGGGATAGGATTTGGGGTAGGGGAAGATTTTGGTTTAGGGGTAAGTAGCGAGTGATGGCAGTGAGAGAGGGATGCATAAAAATGAGCAAGGGAGTGACGGCAAGGGCTGGGTTAGGATTGCGGGCGTTAGCGTTAGGGCTAGGGTTACGAGGTAAGTGGTGAGAGATAGCGGGGGACGCCTTACCGGCAGAGGTTGGTGGGGTGACAAGGAGCAACGGAGCGGGCGAGGGAGGGGGGGAGGGGTTGGGGGAGATAGGGTTAGAGGTTTGGGTTTGGCTCGTACGTCGGGTTACGCCGTGAGGGTAAAAGAGGGGAGCGATCGCGGGGGCGAAGCGAGGGGAGTGCGCCGCGTTCGTATCACCGCCGAAGGTTGAGGTTGGAAGGAGCAGCGGAGAGAGCGAGGGGCAAGGCTAGGGTTACGGCTAAGCCTGGGTTGGGGCGGATGTAGTTTGTGCCTTGGACTACGAGCGGGTTAGGAGGTGAATAATGATGAGGTCAATCAATGATGAGGTCAATCATGAGGTCAATCATGAGAGTAAGCGAGGGAGTGAGAGAGTGAGTGAGCAAGTGAGCTGACACATGCCTGGGTTTCCTACCCCCCCATCCCTCCTTTTATGCAAGAAAGTGCGCGTAAAGTGCGGAAGTCCGCCTCACACGTGGTTCTTAGTAGGATGCAGTTCACCCTTCATGCCCTTCATGCGACTCGCCGAACACCTCACGGCGCTTCACGCTTGGTGCACGCGATGTCTGCGTGGCCGGTGAAAACCCGACATGCTCCGTCCCATCAATATGGTAGGGATGCGAGGGTCAATGGTCTTAAAAATCTCTGGCTATGCATAATCAGCACGCACCCCCCCCGTTCCACCTTTTCTTTCCTATGCTAATGCTAATGCTAACTCTAACCCTAACTCTATCCCTGTCCTCATTTGAACGTTCGACCCGTTCCCTCCCCGCACCCTCTCCGCCGTATATTTCCTGTGGTGGTACTCTCTCAGTCTATTCAGAACGACGCGGCTTTGACGATGCGACTATCGAATGGCTACTCGGCGTCTTTGACCAACGCCCAGCTGCAGGCGAACGCGGGCAACGGTAGCTTCCCGGTGGAAGCCCGCTTGGATAAAGAACCAGGTATTCCTCCAGATAACTAACTCCGAGAGAAAAACACAAGAAAGCGTATTAATTATGTTTTGTGAATCCTTTATCTCTCTAAGATCAAGAGTCAGGATGTGTATCGGGTGATATCATTAGGTTCGTTGAGCAGAAGGAATTTATTTCATGTGAAGACAAAGAAGACAAAACACAGACATCGGATAGATTACGATGTATTGCTAGATGATCTCTGTGATTTGTCAGATGTGTGAGCTCTGTTGCCACCGCAATCCCGTTTTGGGAACACGATTAGACTGGGATTATTTTCGGAGTTGGAAAAAGGTTAAGCGAGCGCTATATGAGAGAGGGTCAAGCGCGGTACGAGAGATAACCATCTGATGACCATGGCAGAGAACCATGAGATGGCCACGAGAGAGAAGCACGAGGTTGCGACAGGATAGCCACTTGGAAAAGGGTTCAGGGCGCGCCGCAAGAACACTCTCAATATGGGAGAGGGCATAGGAGCAGTCCGGGAGATGACCACGAGAGAAGCACGATGTTGCCACGGGATAACCACGGGGTGACCACGATGTATCCAGGGAGGGAGGGAGGGGAGGAGAGTTCCCCCAAAGGGCGTAGGGGGGGGGCGTGGTTGTTGTTTAGTGCTGGTGGATTGCTTCGAAACCTTCCAGCCCTCACCGTAGGGGTTGAGGTTGCGTCGTACGGTACCAGGTACTACGGGACGAGGGGGTGTTATGGAAGCTGTTACCGTGTAGCTCAGGGTGTTCATTGTTGATGTTGGTGGTCGTTGCGTTGTTTCTGGTATTGTTTATTGTTTATTGTTTATGTTACCGTTATTGTTACCGCTGCCGCTGTTGTTTACTGTTACTGTTGGTGTTACTGTTGGTGCTATTCTTACCCTTGTTACCGTTGAGGTTGCTTGAAACTGTTCTTGTTGCTTTTGCTGATACTGTTTCTTGTTTCTGCTGCTGATCCTATTTCTGTTTCTTGTTGCTGATGCTGTTGCTGTCGCTGTTATCATGCTGTTGATTTTACTCTTGTGATGCCTCATGGGCTTGTCCCAGCGGCCCAGTCTGCTTGTCTTGGCGGAATGCATTGCCTTTCTCCCGCCCTCCCTCCCTTCCTCCCTCCCCCCCCCCCCCTCTCCCCACTGCCTTCCCCACCCCTACACTTCCACCTCCGCCCCAACCCCCTACCCCCACCGCCACCCCACTCCCACCCCTGCTTCTACCCCACCCTTGCTCTCACCCCACCCCAACTCGTACCGCCATCCCCCATCCCCACTCCACCCCCATCCCCACTCCACCCCACCCGTACTCCCATCGCCACCTCCATCCCCATCTCCACCCCAACCCTATCCCCCTAAACTCCACCCCCCTACCTCCACACCCCGCCCACCTCCCCCCCACATGCCTGCCTGGTTGGTGAAAACCCGACGTGCTTCGTCTCCCGGGCACAGTAGGGATGCGAGGGTCTATGATATAACACTACGACCATGCACAAACTGAGCACACGCCCTCCCACCTCGATATTAACACGATACCTATGACATCGTATACCAGGTACATGCATTGTACCTGTATTCTTGGCGAGGTTATACACACCCCGTAACACGCGCGATGGAACAACTATCACATGCAGCTTGCCAAGATGAGATATAGGCATTTTTATTTTTTGGTCAATTTCACAGCTGAACAAGTGCTTTTTTTCATTTTGTATAAATATATCACATGATGCATACCTCTAAGTGTTGGTGTTGCACGGCATCGACACGAGCGATGCCTGTTATTTTGCATTGCACGGCATTATGTTGACACTAGTCCTGCTTGTAACTGTTGTTTGTGTTGCACGGTACTTGTTGTTGGTTTTCAGGATCTGGATCTTCGAACTCTTCGTCTAAGTCGATCACGGAAGGGGACGGCGATGGTTTCGGCACGGTATATCTTAGCTGCTGTCTCAGGCCCATCATTGCCACCGCAACGCCTTGCTCCAAATTGGCGACTGCCGGCGATAAGGTAAGCGAGGGTGTTGGTGGGCCGGGTGGGTTGGATGGGTTGGGTGAGTCGGTGTGCCTGCGTGCGTGGGTGCGTGCAGGTGAAGTACATTCTCAAGCTACGTACGATGTAGGGTTTTTGCGCTTTATGGCCAAACTATTTAAGGGTGCCGGAGCTCCTTATCCGTTACCTTAACGCTTATAAACGTTTGTCGCTTTTCGGGTCCATGTACACTTTTAATAACTACCAGGTAGTAACCCTGACCACTACTATTAACTAGTAGTATTGATAGTAGCGGCGAAATAAAGCATCATGTGCGAGCATGCAGCACACGTCAGCAGTGCACGCTATGCACGTGTCACAGGTACTTGCCGTGGAGTTCTCGAGAGTGTAAGAACGTCGTGGGCTAATGCTCGTGTATCAGTCTGTCGTTATTATTAGTCTGTTAGTAGAAGCCCGGGTTGCTTCGTGTGAAGAATGCTATCATATCATATAGTCGTCAGTTTTTTTCGCCTTTTTTTCCCCTCTAAACGCCTTGAGCTCCTGCAGGGTTTAACCGTTAATCCAAATGATAGCCCAATGTCGGCGGAACGCCTTTTTGTGTTTTGCGGTAGTATTCGTTGTATTTATCGTTCCTGTGATGGACCATATGGGGGTATGTATTCATCCGGTGCCTATTTTCATGGAAGAAAAGTACGTTTCCGTGCTCAAGTAAATAAAAAAAAAAACATCCATGGTAGGGCTTGGCAAGGCCAAACATACCCTATTAATAGTGCCCTAGTGCCCTAGTGCTGTAACAGGTAAACAATAATCGTATTCCCGTTCTACGGTACTTGGTGTTTCTTTTTTGTGGCGCAGGAGAAGTTCGGCGGAGATGGGGCTGGGGGGAACCTGTTTTCTCGGGTCAGCCGCACCGCTTCAGACATGGCGGGCGGTCTGCTACCGGGGACCTTTCGGAAGCAAGAGTTGAAGAAGACCGTGCAGGATCCAAATGGCTACGGCAGCAAGGGCACCTTGTTGACGTGAGGGTCGTCTCGCGTTTTGTTTTCTGTTGTTGAGTCTTCGTTACCAGGAACTGGGAACTCAGTCGTTGTGGTTTCTAATTTTTCATGTTTGCCTGCGGCCCGCGTGCAGAATCAGCTTGTTTTGATTTGTAAGATTTGTTTATGTCGTGTTTGTTGCTTGCGGGCACAAGCGTGCAGCATTAGCCTAGTCGGGTTATATCGGTGATCCCCTCCATCTCCGGATTGTTAATAACAAAAACTCTCTCAACACCCCTCTCCCATAGAGCACCATTACGCTGGGAACTCCTGCCTCCCTGCCCTCACGTCCCCATCCCCGTCCCCATCCCCGTCCCCTCCCCCCCCCCCCCCCCTCCTCCCACTCCCCGTGCCGGCAGCTACGCCTTATGCTTGTTAGGGTTAATGTTTATTCTCTCCGCCTCCGGATTGTTCAAAACAAAAAGTCTCTCCCCGAGCATCTCTGCTATGAATGAGGCGGGGGAGGGGGGGGGGTCGAGGGGGGCTAGGCCGTCCCCCAGCCCTTGCCACTCGGTGTGGCACGTACGGAGGCCCGATGGCACGGCTTACCCTCACCAGCGTCTTGCCATGGCTGCGGCCGCTCTGGAAGACCCTTTGCCAGAAGATGAATCATCGACGTATCACGTTCTTCAGGAGGGGGAAGGAGAGGGGGACGGGGGCATTGCACGTCAGGATGGGCAGCGGGATACCGCAGCTGCTACTACCGCCTCCGAGGCGTATTCAGCGCCTTTGGAGGAGAACACTGGGTTTGGTAGAGGCTTGGCCAGCGCGGGAAGAAGCGGGGGGAAGGGGGAAGGGAGGGAGGGGGGCAGGATTGGGTTTTGGGGGATGGTTGGGTTTGGGGCGGCGGTGGCGGCAGCGGTGGTGGCCGTGAAGGGGCTCTTCGGGAACGCGTCTGAGGATGGGGAGAAGGAGGTGAATATCATGTTATCATACAGTACAGTACGGCGTTTAGAGCTGTCTCGCCTGTAGGGCTGTGTTAGTACTCGTGTCTGCTCGTGACTAACCATACTGCTAGTAATACCAATAGTAAGATATACTGCTACTACAGTATCCTATTACTAAGTCGCCGACTAGTTGTTGATTGGCATGGTATGTATTACCAAAGTTTTGACGGGTCGTGGCCCGTCCCGTGGGTCGGGTCAAGACATATCCCAATATCACGGGTCGGGTCGGGTCGGGTCGGGTCGGGCCGGTTCATCCGGATCCGACCCGACCCGACCGACGAAAAGTGACTCGACCCGAGAAAAACCATCAGTAAGTATTTTCAGATGCTGTAGTCGCATACGGTATTTTTTTTCTTCGGGAAAGTGTCCCCGACTTGGGAAAGGGGGGTGAGGGGTTAACGCCTCTACAGCTGGAAACCCCTTTTCGAGGATTATTGAATTGGAATTAGTGTAGGCAGTGGTTCTGGGGGTGGCGGCTTGATACCCCTCCTTTAGAGCCCCAATACCCCTCCCTATACTAACTCCAAGTAAATTGTCACGATAATGGTTTTCCAGTTTCAAAGAGCTCAAGGTTAGAGCTGTGAATACACGATACACGATGGAATTTCTAAAGAAAGAAATTCGTTGTCGAATGATATGTTTGGTGATGGTGATGATGATGGTATTGGGTGTGACGGTGTGGAATGTGATTGTACCTGGTATTGATTATGATGGTGTTGATCGGATGGTATGGATATCGATGGTAATTACCATGTAGACTTCATAGTAATAGTATTGAACATGATATTAATACTACCACAAGGGGAATGAATATAAGCTCGATACGAAGAACAACAAGTACAAGCTCGATACAGTGTGTATAGAATTGAGGATAGGCGGTCGTACCGCCATCATGAACCCAAGACTGGTTGGTAGTCGTTTCCCCGTGCAGATAGATCCAAGGATTGGAACATCCATGGGTTGACTCGGGGGTGCTCATGTATCATCCCCTCCCCAAGATCTCGGAGCTCGCACGTTTTTCAAGCACGTTTTTCAAGCGTTGTTCACATGGAGTTTTTGTTGATTGTCAGACTGGTCTTGATCATGGTGCTATGCAGGATGACGTTGATTATGATGGCGTTGATCATCGTGATGGTATGCATAGTTGATGATGATCCCGATATGGAATATGATGATAATTCCGAAATGGAATATAAGGATAGTTCCGATATGGAATATAATGATGATTCCGATATGGAATATGATGGTAATTCCGTCATGGAACATGATTATTCCGACATGGAATATGATGGTAATTCCGATATGGAATACGATCAGTGTTGAATTGAACATTGTGATGTATACCATGTATGACGCGGTCAGATGGGAGGGTCGCCTGCCCTATCTCCTTGATGAGAACATGCGCGCACACACACCGCAGAACGCGCGATCGAATTATCACGCGTAAACCTTGCAAAGTTGATGAGCTTCGACGAATTCCTCGACCTCACAGCTGAAATGTGAAGTGTCGTGTGTGATGTGTTCGCATTAGATCGGTTCTTTCTACCCGAGGTCATCGCTACAACACAACACCCAGTCGTGTTCATGCACCCAGTGTTGATGCTAATTCTTCATCCTAGTCCATCCTAGACTAGAGAGATACAAATTATGTCGTCACAGCAGTAGTAGTAAAACAGAGAAACCGCTGAGGTGCCGTGTTTGTTTTCACTGGGGGGGGGGATTCACACAAGATATTTGATATGATAGTGCAGCAGTACATACCCTGAACGTCTGGAACCCAGAAACCAAAATGAAACTACAGCAGCAGTAGTAGTAGCAGCCACGACCGTCGTATAATATGCATGTTGTGAGATATGATGGTTACCTTCTCGTACAGATTTTCTGGCTCTGAGTCGGGTTCTGTTTTTGGTTCTGTTTCTGCTTGTTGCATCTGCTTTTGCTTGGTTTTTACGCAGGCGTCGTATCCGAAGCAAGCACAAGTTCGCTTCGTGCGCTGGGACTCGAGCAGGATGACGGAAACATCGGAGGTCACGCAAAACGACCAGGATGTTTACTACCCACCACCTAGGTAACAAAACGAACAAGAGAACGAAAGCATGGACAAGAAACGATAAGTTGTAATTGCTTCCGCTGCGTGGCACGGCCAACTCTCTTAATATTTGTCTTATGTTGAGTCTATGTTGATTTGGTTGTTTTCTTTTTCGGGGAAACGAAAGAGAGAAGCATTACCAAGTATATACCAGGTACTAGACTAGTTCAGTGGTGGGAGTTTTTTTTTTGTCAACATGTACGTAGTTGAGTTGAACGGGCCAAAAAAACAACCAAGATGTCGATCTCGACGTCAAGATAGACGCAGGGAGCTTATGTAGTAGACAAATACGCCTATTCGTACGGTATTGCTTCTGTACACTGCTGCCACAGTCCGTAAGCTGCTGTACACTGCTGCCGGCACACCCCTACTTGTTTGGTATTCTGCGGTAACCTGCTGTCATGCTACTTGACGAGGGATCTCGATGTGTGTGTACTGATGGTACTGATGATACTGTTAGTACGGATGGTACTGTTAGTGCTGTTGGCGCTGCTGTAGAATGCTGTTTATGTTCTGCCGTATGCTACGGCCGTTGCTGTATGCTGTAGCTCTCGCTGTAGCGTTAGCTTGAGCTTCCTTAGGCTGCGCACGCTTTGCTGCGTGCTTCAACTGTCCCTCAATCTTTTATTGCAGACCCCGAGTAGACTGGACGAGCGCCGTCAATACAATAAAAACCACCTACTTTTCCTCTTATTGCTGTTGTCGAGCGTTCTCGTATTGACTGGCCAGCTGCTAGAAGCTGTGTGTACTCCCGTATATATTTAAACATATTGAAGAATACACTTGTTGAGCTGTGAGATGGACTAAATGTGATTTTGACCAAAACTCATCTGTGCAAGCTGCCTGTGATACTTCGGTCGCGCGTGTTACGGGGGGTGTATATTGTTGTTGTTGTTTTTGTTGTTCTCACATTAACTCGCATAACCAAGTCCGTGGTCACAGGAAAGGGTACAGGTCGGTGACTCCCCTGCTGATATCACGGTCAAACATGACTACATATGTAGCGTTCCTGACGTGTTTTGTACTGTTACATACCAGGTATGAAAGTACAAAACGATGCTTTTGTTTGTTGCTCTTCAGTGGGCAAATATATGAGGTATAAAAACATGCACGCATCAAAATGTAGCGAAGTGTCCAAGTATCAAGCACGACGGCATCGAAATGTCAAAACATCAAATTATCACAACACCGAAATATGAAAACATCGAAATATCACAACACCGAAATATCAGTGTGCCACTCGATGCTTCTTCTGGGGATATATCGGTACAGGAGTATCGGTACAGGAGTATCGGTACAGGAGTATCGGTACAGGAGTATCGGTACAGGAGTATCGGTACAGGAGTATCGGTACAGGAGTATCGGTACAGGAGTATCGGTACAGGAGTATCGGTACAGGAGTATCGGTACAGGAGTATCGGTACAGGAGTATCGGTACAGGAGTATCGGTACAGGAGTATCGGTACAGGAGTATCGGTACAGGAGTATAGTTCGTTTCATTATTTTGTTTCCTCCTAAACCAGCCATGAATTTATTTATTTACTGACCTTGTATCTAAAATAGCAGGGTAACTCGTACCGGTACATGATGAGGCGTTTCGGCGTGTTGGGTTTTGTTTTGCGGTGTTTTTTGCTGCAACGGGGGGAATCTACAGCATGAATTAGTCATTGCCAGGTGCTCTTGTAGTACTTATTTTGCGGTGCTTCTGGTTGTGTTGTCTTGCGTTGTCTGTGTTGCAGCGGGTCGGACCTCCAGCCGATGCCCCACCGCTTCTTGCTGGCAGAGAACATGGACGAGACCAAGGCGTGGGCGCGGTGGGAGGCGACTTTGCGATGGAGAAAGGAAAACAATGTCGACGACATCCTCTCCAAACCGCACCCCAGGTGTGTGTTTTTGTTTTTTCTTGTTTGTTTTTGTTTTTTCTTGTTTGTTTTTGTTTGTTTTTTGTTTGTTTGTTTTTTATTGTACTCGTTGGTTGTCCGTGTCGTCTTGTTGGCGTTTTTTTTTCGTCCGGTTTTCGTTGTTGTTGTTGTTTCGTTGTATTTTGTTGTATTTTGTTGTTGAGATCTTCATGTTTTGTGTTGTGTTACTGCAAGTTTGTCGTTCCTTATGTTTTGTAGTTGATGCTGTTGTACTCGTTCGTCAGTTTTATTTTATCAAGTCTATTTTGTGTGACATTCCAGCTGAACTCGACAACTGTTTGCTCACTCCTCTGACCGACCTGAGTGGCATATAGCGCGCGTATCAAGAATAAGTACGAGCAATGCTTCCTCACGGAGGACTACCGTGTGAGGTAAAGCTTTCATTTTACCTCACCCGCTCTCGGACGAACGGAAAGAGAAATTTAGAGTAGATTGAATCCTGCGGACATCGAGTAACATAGAATGACACGAATCGAACTCACTGAATGGCAGGTACGCGCTCATCAAGAGCAAGTACAAGCATTGCTTCCACATGGAGGACAAGGGGGGCCGGATGACGTACTACGAGAGGCCCGGGATGTCGAACTTCTCTGACATGAAAAAGGCCGGCATTACCCGGGACGACCTTCTGCAGCACTACATGTACTGCATGGAGTTCCTTTGGCAGGTATGCTTGAAAAACTGCGTCGATAGATTTCCTGTTTTCTTCTTGTTCTTGTCGCGGGACCTCGTGCAGCGCTGTATGTTCTGCGTGGAGTTCCTGTGGTAAGTAGGCTCGAAAAAATGTGTAGGACGTTTTTTTGTTTTGTTGTATATAGGTGATGTAATTGTTGGTGTCGTTTTTTTAATATTTTGGTGTTTTCTGTAGCGGCAAATGTCGACGTAAAATCAACTGTTGGTGTTTTATTTTTTTCATGCAAGGAAGGAGAAATTTGAGCTAATTCTCTGAAGGAAAATAAAAATAACCAGCGGGTATACAAGATCGATCCAACGGATACAATCATCCCAACGACCACAAACCTAACGACCACGATCATCCCGAAACGGCTGCAATTAACCCGCAGCTCTCGCTCTATCGCTGCTTTCATCACCCCGCTTTTCTTCAGGTGCTTCAGCCGAAGCAGACGCAGCGCATCACGATCATCATCGATCTTGCAGGAGTAAAATTCAGAGATATTGTCGGCGAGTCGGTCATTTTCCTCAAGACTAGCGTGGGCATGATGTCACGGCATTACCCGCAGCGCTCTTTCAAGGTAAAGTGTTGATGTTGGAAAGAACCCGGGTAATAAGGACTTGAGACTGTAGACTCTCGTCGTCGATTTAAGCGTTGTTTGCGGCTCAGTAGGATAAGTGTGGATCAGTGTTTTCCGCTTTTGATTTTCGTCGTCTGGATAAATTCTAGGTTTTTCCGTGATATTTATCGTTCGTGACCCTGTTGGCTAACGCTGCACATTTTCGATAATGGCAAACACCTGGTATGTTTTTTTGTGAAAAGCTTTCTTGCAGTGTCTTAAGTCGTCGTGGGGGCCGGCCGAGCCCAGTTCAACCCCCGTTTCCCCCCTCGACCGAAGAGCACTACTTCGTTTAACACGTCTCCCATGTTGGACGGGCTAAACAATGTGAACGACCCTCGCACTCGTCTTGCTTGCAAAAAGTGTTGAAAAAAACAACTCTGACCACCCGTACTCCCCCACCCCCGCCCCTCCTCCCCTCGTCCTGCCTGCCTGTCGCCCTTTCACGCCCCCTCGCGTTCGCTCTCTCTTGCTTTCTTGCGTTTTCTCCACACGGGACCGGGCTCCACAACCAATCTACTCCACTCCACTCCACTCCACTCTACACTCCACCCCACGCGCTCCTTTCGACTTCAAACACGGGGATGGATTAAAAACAAACCGTACGGGTTACACTTGTTTTTGCCCATCAGATTATGATTTTGAACGCTCCTTCTTTCTTCAACTCTGTCTTCGCGATGGTAAAGCCTTTGTTGAACGAAGCGACGAAAAAGAAGATCGACCTGTTGCCCGTGGCGCACGCCGGCGACGAGATGCTGAAGGTTATCCCCTCCGCGCACCTCCCTTCGCACTATGGTGGAACCAGCGAGGTGAGATCAGACCAGCTGAACCCATTTCCAAGTCATGTAATTTTCCCAGTCTAATTTCAAGTGTTTTGTCCTCACATGGGAGTGCGGTGCTAATAGGGTTAACTAATTAACTCTTTAAAATACACAAGCTACGTTGGAGGTGATATCACCGTCTTGTTTTCGGAGGCTCATGACCTATTGAGGCCTATTGAGGAGGTCTATATTTCCCTTCTGAGGCAGGAGCTTACTATCAATACCTGGTAGTAGAATACAGTGCAGTGAAGAGTGCAGTCATTGTGATGAACAAACCATCTCATAGCCCAGGTATGCCAACAAAAAAAAACAATCTTGAAAATACAGAATATCATTCCAACGATTTTAGATTAAGCAGCTCCGTCATTTCGGAAAACAGTTTCGCCAAAAAGCGGTATACCTTAATTTCTCTTCACCTTGATACCACTTGGCCGCTCACGAAAGGGGACGGGAGGGGGAGTAACTCTCTAAGAGGAGCGACCCGATCAATCGATGGGCGTGTGACTGACGGTGTGACAACGGTGCCACGAGGAGCGACCCGATCAATCGATAGGCGTGTGAATGATTGTCTGTCAACGGTGTCAACGGTGCTACGGGGTTTCGCCTACCGTACTGCCCTGGTGATGGCGTGGCTCGTTGGTCAAGAGATGCGGGGAGGGAGGGAAGGAGGAGGAATAAGCAATAGACGGCCGCTCACGCTGATGTTGACCCTGGTCTTGACAAGCGGAAAATATTTACCTTGTCCATAGTTTTGCCCGATGTCATGTCAGGCCAGGCTATGTCAGCCAAGCACGCTATGCCCATCATCCTGTGTCACGGAAAATACAAACTAGCTCTCTCTAGCTTTCGCTGTTGTTGCGAGAGGCTCAACAATCCAGGCCAACTTTTGTTGGTGTAGTTTTTTTGTTGTTGCATACCATCGTATTTTTAAACCTTCTCCCCCCCTTCTTTTTTTCTCTCTTTTTTTTTTGGCCTCTGTGCTTTGCTTTGCCTCTCCCACAGTCGGATCTCATGGAATCCCCCGCAGAGCAAGCGCTCTTGCGGCACGTGCAGAGCGTGCTGGATAAAAACGGCCAGACCATGGAAAAGGGCCCGTAGGCTAACGGTAAGTAGGACAGGAGGATAACAATAACGACAACGGCAACGGCAACACGTCTCGTGAGCTATGAATGCGATAACGCTAAGGACAACGCGACTCGTGAGCTACCACGACGGTGGCGGCAGCGCGTGTCGTGGTCTTTTGTGACGATCGACAGCGGCCTGCGATTGACGAGGGCGTAGGCTCAAGTAACGGTTGGCAGCGGCAACGGGCCTAGCGAGCTACGATAACGCTGAGGACGACGCGTCTTGTGAGCAAAGATAGCGCTAAGGACAACGCGTCTCGTAAGCGACGATAACCCTAAAGACATCGCGTCTCGTAAGCTACGATAGCGCTGAAACATCGCGTCTTGTGAGCTACGATAACGCTGACCCAACAGCCGGGAGGAGAGGGGGGGCGGGTGAAGGCATGCAAGGTGTTCCACCCGTTAATTCAGCGGAGGGCGGAAGGGGGTTGGGGGCAGGGGGGTGCCCTGGTGGACGCGTCTCGTGGTCTACCATGACGCTACCGTTGCGTATGTAAGATAAACGTCATGTTTCGCTTGGTGGTAACGGCGTCACGCGCCGAATGAGCTTGTTGACGAACGTTGAGGCTTGCACCGGACGTTGAACTGGCGTTGAAGTGGGCAGATTTGTGTTCCTGGAATCCTCTCGGACATGTGCACAAAATGTTTTTCTTTTTTATTTTTCCAAGACAATTTTGTGGGTGTTTTTTTCTTTTTCTGGGTTGGGACGAGAGGGGAAGGATATTTTGGGGGGGGAGGGGTGGAGAGTCTACAATTTTTGTGTGTGTTTTTTCTATCTTTCAGTTTTTGTCTTGCTAGCATTTGTTCTGAGGGGAGGAAGCAATCGACAACGTACAATATGTCGACCAGGCTCGAAGGCCTTGTGAAACTGTGCAATATTTCGAGCGCTTGTATTATTGGTACCTTTCGAGAGATGTAGATTTATTATGATAACTACTTTTTTGAACGAGGCCTACAGGTGTTGGTAGCAGGGAATCCAATTTCGCGGCATTCCACTGTCCAAGCAATCCTGCGGACGGTTCTGCCGACCGTCCTTCGGACTGGAGACGCAGGTCGACCAGGCCATACCATGCGGTACGTTACGTCTCTTGGGGCGAGAGCGCATTTTGTGGCGTGCGTGTCTCTCGCAAGGTGCCCAGTGCGGCGAGGACGGGTTTCGATCTTATGTTGGCTTGCGAGGGCTTTGGGGGATGTTGTGTTCGCGGTGGGAGCGACGTTCAGGTTACATCCTGATCGTACATCCCACCTGGCACCAGTATGGGAAACTAGTGCAGGTGCCTGGTACAGCAGTAGTGCCATTGTCCGGGACCTTTGGATGCTGGCGTCTTAGCTTCCGCAACGCGCGTGTAGTAGCAGCAGCCAATGCCCATGTATACAGACGAAGGAGGAGATAAGCAAAGCCTCCCCCTCCCCGACTCCCACTCCTTCTCTACCTGGTTGGAATTTGTTGCGACGTTAATATTCCGTCGCTGTATAGGGTTTTCGACGGTCGGAGAGGGGTGTATATTCGTGTCTTGAAGGTACATTTTATTGGCAGGTGGGTGGAGTTGATAGGTGGGGATTAGGGTACGGAGGCGTTGCGGTTAGGGTACGGAGGGGTTGGGGGTGGAGGTGAGGGTAAGGATTTCAACCAAAAAACGGAGGAGACTATCTTAGCTAGTATTCCCTGTGTCGTGCGACTTTGGTAGGTCGTACTACGTGGCGATTCTCCGCCTGCCGTTAGTTGGGCGTCATAGAAATACAAATACAGGAGGAGGAGTTTGAAGGGGCGTCCAGTGTTTGCGCCACCGCCGTGTGTCGGTTGCACAGCCTGTTCGTTTTGTTGTCCCTGCTTTTGGCAAGTTGCGTGTTACTAGCTCGGTTGCTCGGTCTACGCTTTTGGTTGGCACGGTGGGTGGGTGGGTGTGTGGGTGGGTGTGTTGGTAGCAAGATTCAACCGTGCGCGTCGGAGGTAGACGATGAGCGTGGATGGTGATGTCATTTTCCCCGTCGTTTTATTTCAAGGGTCAGCCTTGCGACCAGACTCGGCGGAAGAAAGAAGTGGCGGTTGTTGTCGTGTTGCTTCGTATGCGGTGCAGGCTGCTACAGCAAGAGACAGGAAAAGAGTTCGTGTGTGCAGTGAGAGGCGACCATTGTTGTGCACTACTGTTGGAGTATTTTGTTCACCTGGACCTGACCACCGCGGCGGATGAGAAATCAACAACCGCAGGTAGCATTGCGTGGACTGTTCGCAGCACCAACTAGGTGTAGACCTAGTATGGTGCTGGACGGCGTTTCTTAGGCTTTCTCAGGCTTGGTTGCTCATGTGCCTGCCTGCCTGCCTTCTGCGTGTCGCAGCACCTCGCCATGGTCGGGCAATGCTCACGTGTTGTGTGCTTCGACCACTGTGCAAGGTTGCAGTAATCTGGCGTGACTGGCTCGACTGCTTGCTGCGCGAGCACGCGTAGATTCGCCACGCGTATGCACGGTGCTCGTGTGTGTTGTCACCTGGGTAACTGCGCGGGGTTATGGTAGTCTGGTGCGCCATGCTATGACGCGCAAGTTTTCCTGACGGGTACGTGTGTTGTGTGTTTTGTCTCTTGTGTTGGTGTGTGTACAGCAGTGTCGGTACGGTCCGGTTTTACTGCAGGAACTTGCGGGCGTGGCAAAGGAAGCAGCAGGAGAGAGAGGCGAAGGAAATCGGGAGTTGGAGGAACGGTATCGGTTTGATCTTATAAAGGGAGGCGAGGTTTCGCAGGGAAGAAGGAAGGATAGAGAGGGGAGGGGGGGGGGGGGGGGGCGTAAGAGGAATTACGGCAAGAAGAGAAGGAGACACTCTTGCACGGACAGAGTGCTATGGACTGGATTGGTAGCCTGCTGCTAGCAGGAAGTACCACACCTACACTACTGTGAGGACTCAAGTATTGGAAGGGTTTGCAATGTGTTGGAATGGGGTTAGGTGGGATGTACCAAGCAGGGTCACCTTTGTTTTGAGTCGACTTTCAGTAAGTACCCGCACTATATGCTGCCAAGTTTTACCGCCAAGTTGATGGACGGACGGTGTTGAACAATCAAAGTTAGGTGGGATGTACCAAGCAGGGTCACTCTTGTTTTGAGTCGACTTTCAGTAAGTACCCGCACTATATGCTGCCAAGTTTTACCGCCAATTTGATGGACGGACGGTGTTGCGCTGCTGTACCGTTTTTTTTCGGCACAATGAGAGCGACAACGGCATCGCTGGCTGCATGTCACCGATAAGGTGTTCGATATTAGTTCGATCATGTTTTGAAACGGGGTGGGGGATGGCTCCCGCTTTGGCCCCGGCACGAATATATATCGTCGCGCTCCTACCGCGATGCGGGGGGGGGGGGAGTGCGATGTCGACTATTAGTAGAATGTCGTCGTTTAGGTATCATACGATAGGAGGGCTCATTGTCCGACCCTTTTTTTTTTTATTTCTCCAGCGGTGTGCACCGTTGGTGTGAACGATTACGTTACTCGTTTAAACAGACAATGAAAATGTGATTGATGGCGCGATGTTGGTTCTTTTTTCAGCAACACCGCTGCACATTCTGGTGCAAATGTTTATGGAATGCGAGAAGGAGTGTCACCTGCTGCTGCAGCTGCTGGCTCCTTTTCGGCGTTGAACGGGGGGACTGCGTTGGTCGGGGGACGCCCTTGGTGTATCCCGGGGTTTCCTCTGTTGTTCGGCGGAGGACGCCGTGACGGTTGTAGCTTACCGTAACAGAGTGTAAAGGTTATTTGTACCTTGCACGCTGAACGCATGGCGTGATGAAATCGCGTAATGCATTCGCTCGATGAATGGTAGGTTTGTACCAGATAATATGTATCACGCTGATAGTGATGATGATGATGATGTCGCGTGTAAGGATTATATCTATGCCGCGCTTGACCAACGTTTCGCTCGGTGTAATCGCGCGACAGATGGTACAGTTATTTTCATGTATGTGCCACGGTTGGGGAGAAGCGGATGATGGGACCTCTTTTGCCTCTGCCGAGCTTACCGAACGATTGGCTCGATGCATTCGCTCCATGTATAAAGCCGGGTGCTGCACAATAATAATAGTATTTGCCACACTAAGGGATCGAGAGGCCGAACATTTTCCAGGTTTTCTCCAAAGCTCATTTTCTATGTACGAACTTAATGTTCTATTTGCCGAGCGCGATAATAATCGTTTGGCTTGATGTAATGGCTCATTGTGTATGTGGGTTTGTGAGTCGAAAGAAGGACGATGATGGTGAGATCGCCTGAATGTACCGCTACCGCTTCATTTCTGAGTCGAGGTTGCCGAACTTTGCGCTAGGTGAAATTAGCTGGAAAAAATCGATGAATGTAATGCACCTGCTATGGCAGGAGGTGGAGAGGTCCGCCGTCTGTACAGTTTTTTTTTTTTTTTTTCAGCTCCTGGAGATCCGGGTAAAAAAGCTCAAGCTCCATACACTTTCGTTTGTGTACCAGTTCTTGTCCATCTGCAACACGCAGACTTGGCGTCAACCTCGCCCCTTCGGTTTAGTCAACATCGTGGACGTGTCTGTACAGCTTTTTTCGTCCTGGCAATAGCTTTGCCGAGCATTCCAAACTTTGCGTGTGATGTAATCAGGCGGCGATGTTTGTAGGGTATGGTATGTGTGCTACGTTGTCTGGAGGTCGAGACGCCGATCGTCATGATGAGACCTCTGTCGTCTGTACAGCTCATTTTCTATGCCAAGCCGAAGTAAACGCTTCGCGTGTTGGCCTGAAGCGATCGCGATGCTACGTTAGCGTTAGGGGGTCGAGAGGCCGATCGTGATGAGGTCGTCTGTACAGCTCACTTATCTGGCACCTATATACCTGGTATTACCTTCGCCAAGCATGCCGAAGTAAACGCTTAGTATATTCGTTCGACCTATTTGTGCGATGTACGGTATGCGCTACGCTGGGAGGTCGGGAGGCCGACCATCACGAGGTCGCCCGGCAAACTCACCATATAGGCCAAGCATTCCGCAGTTGCTCTTTTGTGTTTTTGCTCGACGCTTTCGCCCAATGTATGGTATGCGCTACGTTACGCGGTCGGGAAGCCGATATCGACGAGGTCGCCTGTAAAGCTCTCTTCGTATGCCAAGCATGCCGAACGCTATCGTCGCTCGATACAATGGCGCGATATATGGTACTATGTGCTGCAACATTATTGCCCTGGTCTGGAAGTCGATAACGACGAGGTCGCCTGTAAAGCTTATTATCCACGATGCCGAGCATGCCGAAGCAAACGCTTGATGCATGTATTTGCTCTGCTCGAAGTATTCGTGCATGTATCGTACGTATGTGTTTCATGTTTCGTTGGAGGTCGAGAACCAACCGCATATCGTGAGGTCGTCTGTACAGCTTACTCTCTACGCCGAGCATGCCGTACATTAACGTCGCTCCATGTGATCGCTCGATGCGTGGTATGTGCTACGCTAAGAGGTGGAGAGGTCCATGGTGATGAGGCCATCTGATGAGGCCATACATCTATCCGGAAAGGTTACTTTTTCGCGTACCGACCTTGCCGAACGTTTAGCTTGCATGTAATCGCCAGATATAGTCTAGATGTTTTCGCTTCATGTAACAGTAGCTTGATGTATGGTACCAGGTATTCACTTCGATGGGGTGAGGGGCTGGGAGGCCGATCATTATGAGGAAGTCTGTAAAGTACCGAAGTATATTCAATAATATATACCAGGTATATTATTCAGCACATATTTGCTATGCCGAACGTTTCGCTGGAGGCAATCGCTCGACGGTTGGGCATGCATATGCTACGGGGCCGGAGAGCTGATTGTGATGAGACCATCTGCACAGAGCTTGTTTTCTATAAATAGTATGCCGAACGTCCCGCTTGGTGTATTCTCTCGATGTATGGTACTTTGTTGCATGGGAGTCGAGAGGCCGATCGTCGTGAAGTCGACAAGGAGGCAAGGACAGTGCTCGGTTGTGGACTGGCGTCAAGTCGGATAACGCCTTCTGATTGCCTGGAAACCTTCGTCATTCACACGCACCCACGCAGGGAGACGGGGCAGAGAAGAGTGATGTATACCCCCGAGTTTTTTTGTCATTTGGCGGTGCAGAGAAAACACGGGCGCGGAACGTGCCCGCGCTTGCTCCAAACGGTCTAAAATTCAATTCTGACGCGCTGGCATGATACCCGCAGCCCCGTGCTGAGCACGCACACCTTTTTTTTTTCGGGCACGGTATTGCGGCAAACGGGGCCGCGGCGAAAGAGGGGGCAACCTGGTCCCCCCTTTTGACTGAAACGTCGGGGTTATACTCCACAAAATCTACCAAAAAATGTATCCAATAATAACCCCCTTTGACTGCATTTGTCCCCCATTCGACTGAAAGCGGTACCCACGATTGACCGACTATGACGCCTTCAAAAGCAAGTACCTGGTACAGCGGGCGGCTGCACATGTCACCGCTCAACGGCCCGAATACACCACGATGTTATAGTGTTCCACTAGACGCGATACGTAGATGGCGTGTAATTCCCGAATTTCTCATCCCTTTACGGGAACACGAACAATACCTACAACACCACCGGCTTCACATCCTCCTCTATTGGTCTGGCACCCCTTCACAACACCGCCAGTCCAACCGCTTATACCGATAGATGCGCATCGGGGCTGCTCACCGCGAACTAGCGCGGACCCGGGGCGAAATATTTCTTGCTTCCGGGTACAGCCTCGTCCCACACACCCTCTGGCTTCAACGCTTCAGCTCCACGACCCCCCCCGCGGGGGCACACCTTTGGTACAAAGCCCGCGACGGTCTCTGGTGGTTGGGCAAAGTAGCCCAACGCACCTCGACCGACAATTATTCCGCCAACTCCTATATCGTCCGCTTCCTCGATGACCCGGGACCGATCACGATCGACCTCTTGCCATCATCTTACACCACTTTACGGAGCGCCGTCCACGGGTCCTGGTGCCTTCAGCGTCATCAGGCCGGGGGACTGGCACGCGGTGTCTTACGCAATGCTGATGGGCCCCGCGGAGCCCCCTGTATCCCCCCTTAGTATGTCGGTAAACTTACGTCAACCATAGCTCAGTGCTTTATGTTTTGTTTCGTGTTTTTGTCTTCCTAATGAGGTATGACACCTTCAGGGTGTACTATGATATCGTTGTTTCAGTTATGGAGCCCTTAGGGCTGCTGTTGTTCGTTAGCTCCAAGCGAGGTAGGTTTCAAGTCATTGTATTATGTCTCCCAACCACAGAGTAGAGGCAAGTCGAGCAGAGAAATCATGCGTGAGACCTCCGAGAAGAGAACTCGTGCGTAAGACCTCCGAGAAGAGTGAGCTCCCGAGCGAGAGCGCACAGCAGTCTACTATCAAGAACGCCAACCAGGTACTACTAGGCACCCAACAAAAGTCCAGAAGCCCGAACCGGCACGAAAATGATGCTTAACTGTCACACTGAAAATCCCAAAATCAACACCCTCCCGGATTCTTCACAAGACAGTGGCGAATCTACAATTGACTCAATTCCATCACCTAAAACAACAAAAATGGCAAGAGAAAACTCATCCCCATGAGCGAAAACCTCTCCTATACTCCCACTTACAACAATTGCAACCACAAGGAGAGATACAACAGCCGCGCCATCAGGGCAAAAACTAATGCGACAGATAAAATGCGAGAGATCGCAAGGTCACCCGGCCAAAGGTCTCCCGTTGTCCCCTACTACCGCAATAGATACACAGATCATACCGGTGAAACAATATAGCATAAATTCTTCTCCACAAACACAGAATTTATCTGGCGCGAAAATTAGCATACGCCCTCCCTGCTACATAGAGTATATGAACATCCACAAGCCACCCCGGTTTTCATTGCAAATCAAATTCAAAAACTTGCTTGAGAATTAAATTAAATTATTGAAATATCTCATCCTTCGATTTCCCAAACAAGATTGCAGCCACCCATCAAATTCAGAAAATCAACATCGGTAATCCAATGACTAATTGTGACTTTTCATCCCCTCTCTCATTTGAAACCAGTATGTCCTGTGCTGTACGGTCACAAGGATGCCCCACCCCATCTTGTCAACACACGAAGGCAACCACAAACGAGTCGTTCTACGATAGCCCCCCCAACTTTTCTTTAACGAAATAAACAGTTTTGAAACCAGCTCCCCGCCGTAACTCCTGAAATACGGTCCCCCTTGCCACCCCGACGTTATCGTTCGGTCGTCCTTTGCAAACAAGAAAATAAATGTGGAGATATTTTCATAGCATCTTTCCTCGTGTCGAGGAGCCATGAAACGTTCGTTAAAGAAATCGGCGGTATGGGGGGCGCGCTATCGTCGAATCAGTCAACAGATATCAGCAAGACCTATAAGCCAGTGCAACTAATCGTCGCCATCAAGCGTAATTATCCGAATTATATATCATTTGTAAACCATCATAAAACCGAAAATACTCTCTTTTTGGCTTTTGTTTGCTATAGCTCTAAATAATCGAATAAAGAAACAATTAAAAAGCCGCAACTGTCGATACGAACAGCTCAAGCCCTCCCAGCTACGCAAACTATTCGACCATCGCAAACACATTTCGCGTTTCACTCCTCCTTTGCGAGCAAGCATTCGCACTGATGCTGTTGGAAAAACAACCAATCATTAATGAATATTCCCACCTCTAGTTTGCAATCAGTCAGAAGACTACTGCCAAAACAAAAAGATACCCGCAAAATTCAATACAATTAGTGCCACCATCAATACCATACATCAGTGGCACACCTCTCAATATGGTGTACCTACGTACCTTTTTCTCCACATCGTTATTGTATGTATATCAGCTCCACCAGTTCCCTTCTGGTCCTGTCTACACCAGAAAAACACTACAAGTTTTTCGGATTACAAAGACTGTTTGATTTACATGAAAAACACTCAAAACCACGAGGCTCTATCGTACGTATATCAGCTCCACCAGTTCCCTTCTGGTCCTGCCTATACCAGCGGTGGCTCCTTCTCTCCACCGGACTCCTCCTTGAGCCTTGCTGCTCGTCTCCGCCGATCTCGAAAACGGTTGACTGCACAAACATGGCCCTTCCTTCCCCATCAAGCTTCGACGAAAGCATGGCCCTGTTCCAATACTGCTGACCCGTAGACCCCTCATGAGGCTAGATCGAATCGGTTCGCTCTAGAGTGTTCGTTAGCTCCAAGCGAGGTAGGTTTTAGTCATTGTAATATGTCTCCCAACCACAGGGTAGAGGCAAGTCGAGCAGCAAACTTACGCGTGAGACCTCCGAGAAGAGAACTCGTGCGTAAGACCTCCGAGAAGAGTGAGCTCCCGAGCGAGAGCGCACAGCAGTCTACCATCAAGAACGTCAAGCAGGTACTACTAGGCACCCAATAAAAGTCCAGAAGCCCGAACCGGCACGACAATGATGCTTAACTGTCATGCTGAAAATCCCAAATCATCAGCTGTAACTTTGTCGTTTCCCTTATTTGGTATGGACTTTCACTGTCCTTGATTTTTGTTTTGCTTACGTGTTCTCTCGCTTCGGGTACCCCCATTCTGGTATCACTCACGCACATGCGTCCCAGGCACAGAGATTCAGTCGCTGGCTGGTATCCTGCAGTGCACGTGTCTGCTTTCAGCTCGGGTGTTACCGTTTATGGTACCCCATTAATTCCAAGCACAGAGATTCAGTCGAGGCTGGTATCCTGCAGTGCACATGTTTGTTTTTAGCTCGGATGTTACCTTTCTGGTCCTCCATGTTACCCACGCCCATTGCGTCCTGTCTTCAGATCTAAATAACGTTCACACTCCACATTAGATCCTCAGCGATCAATCACCACCATGAAGATCGGCTGTCGTATCTTACCACCAACACTACACACTCTCTGGTGCTCCACTGTCCACAGTCCCAAACACAGAGATTCAGTCGCTGGCTGGTATCCTGCAGTGAACGTTTTTCTCTTCCCCAGTTTGGGTGCTACCTTTTCTAGAGCCCCTTCCTTTGTTCTCTGCGCTCCCTTGCACCAATACTTTCTGTCCAGCGGTTTAGTGACAGTGGGCCCACGGATTAACCCCTACCAGAGGCATCTCAGCCTCAATCATCAATCATCAATCACGAGGTGTCAATCACGAGGTGTGGGTTGGTTTATAGCTTCATTTGGTGTCGTTGTTTTGAATAGCAGTATCTTCGATCCACTTCCCGATTTCCTGATGTCTTAGTTAACCGTTGCCATATCGTCGTGTGATCTGCATTTACGACTATTCAGGGTGGGCTAACGTTATAGTGTTCCACTAGGTATCCGTTATCTGCACGAGCTATAGACCAACCGTCTTTCTCTGCTGATAAGTTATGTCTCTGCTGATAACTTGAGGTCTGATTTCCGTTATTTCATTTGTTGTGCGATTCGGAATCGGAATCGTGAGATTCGGAATCGAAGAAAAAAATTACGTATGGAAATACGTGGAAGTGTGGTGAGCTAAAGCTTTATTTTTCCCCATCCGCCGGAGGACAAAAAAGAAAAAAAAAAAATCTAGGAAGGCCGTCGTGCGATCAAGGAATCGGCACGTGCATATATATCGCACGATAGTATAATGAACCACGTGATCTGCGAGGCATGAGGGAAGCATAACAATGGTAGCATCGTGCCTCAGGCTTAGAATATGTAGCTACACTCTCGCATAAAGAGTAGGATGGTTCTTATGAGAACACTAGGACTCGATGTAATTGGTTGTGTTGTGAGTTGGTCCTTACTCCCACTTCAAGTATGCAATGAGTAACACACACGTGGCCTTGCAAAAGTGGCCGACGTAGGCAGTTAGCAGCTTGCACTCAGGATTGACGTTTGGCATGAAGTTTTGCCTTGCCAGTACGAGAGCCGGTATATGGAGCTTGGCCAGAGCCAAGCTTCCACTCCCCCCTCCTCTCCCTTCCCCCTCTCGATCACTGTATCCTGACCTAAATCAGCAAGCCTTGCTCGATAAGAATAAGAGAATCTACTACAGTATCTACCTGGGTTTTATACTGCTGCTGTCAGCTGTGGTCTCGCGATAGACACATCTGTCCCTTCTGAGGATCATATCGACAAGGATCCTCCAAGGCAAACTTCTTAATAACGAGCGGAACATCCGGTAATCGCGAATAATAGCTGCGATCGTTTCATCTCCCAAAACTTGACGGAACAGGAAACGAAACAAAAAAAAACACAACAAATATTCAGCGGTAACCACGCAGAGAAGCAAGCGGCCAATCAATACAATATATATATCCATCTGCTTCTTCTGCTTAGTTAAGAAATGCGAAATTGAACCGGGGAGACAGAACACAGAATCCTACTGTTTATACGACTACGGCCATACGTGTGCACGTCCTGCCCGACGATATAAAATGGCATTGGCCGCTTGTCTTCGTGGTTATGTTGACTTACAAGGCTTAGTTTGGGTGAGCCATCGGTTAACCTTTTGCGAGTGGTCAAACGGACTAACACCCCACTATTTCCTTAACAAACGGCGTCGTCGACAGACCATGGTTTTTTTGGGTCGTGGGTTCGATCCCCACCATCCACAATAATAAACTTTTCAGATTTTCCCCATGTCGAACTTGAAAAATACTCTCCCGGGTATACCCAGGAAATGAAACGGCTTGGATAAATAACAGGTCCGCTCGTATATCCGGCCGACCTGATATCCCGCCGTTTCAGGGGGGAAGAGTGTTATAAGGCTTAGTTTGGGTAAGCTATCGGTTAACCTTTTGCAAGTGGTCAAACGGACTAATACCCCACTAATACCTTAACAGTTACCGTTAAATGTTTGTTTTGTTTTGTTTGTTTCCTGTTCCGTCATGTTGTCGGAGATAATAAACGATCGCAGCTATTCACGATTACCGGATGTTCCGCTCGTGGTCTATTCGGGCCGTTGAGCGGTGACAGCCGCCCGCTGTACTTGCTTTTGAAGGCGTCAGAATCGGTCAATCGGGGGTACCGCTTTCAGTCAAATGGGGGACAAATGCAGTCAAAGGGGGTTATTATTGGATACATTTTTTGGTAGATTTTGTGGGGTATAACCCCGACGTTTCAGTCAAAAGGGGGGACCAGGTTGCCCCCTTCTTCGCCGCGGCCGCGTTTGCCGCAATACCGTGCCCGAAAGAAAAAGGGTGTGCGTGCTCGGCATGGGCTGCGGGTGCCATGCCAGCGCGTCAGAATTAATTTTTAGGCTGTTTGGGGCGGGCACGTTCCGCGGCCGTGTTTTCTATGTACCCCCAAATGACCAAGAAACCCGGGGGTATACCCCCTTTAGACCATTTATTTCCCTTTTTTGTTTTTTCCGCCCTTGTACCCCTTTGAAATTAATTGCGCCGCGTTTTTCTACTCGTGTGCAAAAGCCAATAGACTACCCTCCGTATCTGCCTATCGTCCTATGCCCCTTCGCCTATACCCTGCCCATAACCAGTCCACGCCCTGCCCGTGCGGTGTATGTGGCGAGCATGCCACTTAATATTGCGCTTTGCCGACGGTCGGCTAGGACCTGCTGCATTCGGGCACTGAACGGAGGAAACAACAATAATGTGGCTTTCGGGACTGTCAGGTTGATAACCAGCTCTGCAAGAGCTGCTGCTGCTGCTGCATTCGATCCTTATCGAGGCAGCTCTCCGGTGAGCGATTCACATGGTTTACAGCTACTACTGTTGTGACCGTCCCGAGGTCTGACTGGTTTTGGTTCGGCGAAACGTTGCGATGCGGTGTTGTGGTATTGGATACGTGTCAAGCTCTGAAGGGCGTCAGGATCCAAACAAGCATCCCACTTTGGACTTAAACATAATTATCGTATTAACTTTATATTATTACAAACACATTCTTTACATTTCCGCCCGAAGTGGTTACTTTGCAGTAATACTGGTACATGGCGAGAGTTGAACTTGGTGTATGTTTGTAGGACAAAACGCTAAGCACACATGGTAGTGGTCAACATTGAGGTACATCAGTACTCTGCACTCGTGCATGGACAACAGCATGGTATCATACAGCAGTAGTTTTGCGGTGGCATGTGCCAAGTTCGGGGTATACGAACGATGTGGGCATGATGAACACGGGTTTCAGGTTCGACGGTCAGCAGTACTCCACCGACTACGATGTCGCTGGCGTCGAAGATGACAGCATGCAGGCACTGCATAGACTGATACCTGCTAGTAATCACAGCTACAGCTGCAACTCTATAATAACTACAGCCCTCAGCCCTCACGACAGCTCGTTGCCGTGTTCAACTCCACCCTATTACATTATTGCACCAGGATGCAGTATATGATACAGCAGCAGCTGTACAGCAGCAGTTTAGCATTTTGAATGCCGAGCACACCCTGCTATTAATATGATATGGTAAAAGCTCCACGTATGTGCCGAACGAGCAAGTTATCGATAGTGAGCGCTGCGCGAGGGACTACAGTAGTACAGCCAGCGGTATCAGTAGCACATCGCGCAAACAGCCAGAAAAACGTTTTTTAGTGCTTACATACTTCGTATGAGGACGACAGCGGAATGGAAGCGGGTGTGACCAATAATAACCCATCGCGGCACTTCGTCTGCGTTGCCTCCTTGCTTAACACCGTAAAACACGCAACACAACACACTCCATACTTTTAACATAATACTACTGTAGGACGAACTTCAGAACCTGGCTGTTTCCAAAGCAAAGGGGGACGCACACAACGACAATGGCGTCTTTGGGAAGGTATCGTCGAGATATTTCCGTAGACGCGTCGGTCGGCCTCAACACCCTCTCTCCCCGTGGCCGAGAAAATGGCCTTCGAAAATGGCCTTCGAAAATCGCCCCGAGGGGTGTTAGGGCGTGAGGGTGCGTGTTACCTTGCGTATTTTGCGGTGGTTGCAGGTACCAAGCATTTCTCTGTCGAGTCATGTCACGGTCATTTGCTATGTGTATCTCGCACGGGTACTTCCAGTGTGCATCGCTGTCTTGTCATAATTTATGACGACAGTGGTAGAGCTTTTTGTCTCTCAAGGAGGAGGCATCGGCGCGGACACTCTTGAGCTGGAAGAATAGCGAATGGGTGGAAATATCAGTTGGATGTGAAGAACACACACAACGGATAGAGGGGCATCTATTTATTCTCCCATGTTCCTGTGATACCATGAGGAGCTCTCGTACACCACACCTCCACCCAAAAAAACAGGCTCAAGAAAAATGTGCGCGCAACCCGATGAGCAACCAACCCCATGGCCTACGAGAACAGCCTAGCCTTTACGCATACATCGAAGATAACAGTGAATAACTAATGAATGGAATTGCAAGGATAGTGGAAATTGGATGGTTAGGGCCCTCTTTTGAGGAGCGCCGCCCCCTCGGACAGAAGAAAACGTGGGCCCTAAAGTATGCCCTTCTACGGTACGGATGCGAAGGTCGATGGTCTAATTAACTACGACCATGCACGGTACGATTATTAGCCCCCCCTCCCCTCCTTGCACCCCCTCCATATCAATCAGGGTACCTATTTTTTGTTTCGGCGGTCACCATGATGATGGCTATCGAGTTAGATAATATTGTACAGGGTGGAGAATCTTAGCCCCGCATAAGGAGAATGATCGCATCACGTAGTGTGAATGTGGTAAGGAACCCACGAGGCAGTTACGTAGTAATACTCATTGCTGTCTCTGGAGTGGCCGCACCAGAAAACAACGTAACTCATTGATCGCTGTCATCCGTAAGCAATAAAGTAGGCGCAAGGTGCTGAAGTCCGTCTTACGAGCGGTTCTTGGAAGGATGCAGTTCACCCTTCATGCAACTCGGCGAACATCTCACGGCGCCTCGCGCTTTGCGCTTGGTACAAACAATGTCTGTCTCGTTGGTGAAAACCCGACGTGCTCCGTCCCGGCATAGTAGGGATGCGAGGTAGCGAGGGTCTATGGTCATACGACTACGGCCATATGCACAAACTGAGTACACCCCTCCCCGCCTCCTTGTACCTCTTACCGTGACATGGCTCTCATGGTGGGATGCAGCAGCTCACTCTTTTCATGTGACTCGCTGAAAACCTCAAGGCCCTACGCGCTTGGTGCACGCAATGTCCGCCTGGTCGGGGAAGACCGGCCGTTATCCGTCCAGGTAGTGTAGGGATGCGAGGATTTATGGACCTACGGAGTACGGCCGGCCATGCATGACTCGATGATCATACAGCTGCTATTAATATATGATCCCCTCCTCCGAACATGCCGAACATGGCGACCACAGCCCGGCGATGAGGAAGGAGGAGAAAATACAATAAAAACATTTGCAGTGTAACATGAGACCCCGGTGTTCTGCTGGTTGTGTCGCCTACCCTCCCTACCCATTAGGCAAAACGGGGCTGAAACGCTTTGAGTGGCGAAACCATGAGGACACACACGGACAGACAGACAGACAGACAAACAGACAGACGGACAGAGAGACAGACAGACAAACAGACAGACAGACAGACAGACAGATAGACAGACAGACAGACAGACAGACAGACAGACAGACAGACAGACAGACAGACAGACAGACAGACAGACAGACAGACAGACAGGCAGGCAGACAGGCAGGCAGACAGACACAGACAGGCACAGACAGACAGACATGTTTTCACTATTATATAATAGGGATATGGAAGAAATATAGTGCGCGCCAAAATGTTGGAGGTCTATCTATTAGACGTAGGAACGGTGCTCCATGTCGAAAGGGGCGCGTGGTCAATGCTCAAATGACTAAGGCAAGCAGCATATGAGTACCCCCCCCCCACGCGCCCCGCCTCCCCTCCTCTTGTACCCCTTGTCGTGTCATTGCTCTAATTCGCCATTTGCTACGGTACCCTCTGCGCAGTTCGACGTGAGAAACTTCATCGACGGGGGTACGAGGAAGAGCGCTTCGACCGACTGGATCGATATCAACAGTCCGGCCACCCAATCGCTCATCTGTAGGGTCCCGCGCAGCACACACGGGGAGGTAAGAAGGTCGCGACGCGCGCTGCTGTAGGTTTGTTGGGTTAAAACGTTATTTCCTGACGCTCCCCATTGGACTCATTAGAGGCGGTCCATACCGAACCCGAAATCGGTCTATGATGAGACACGAAATGCAACCCGATGGCCAATGCCTTGCCCTAAGGTGTGCAGCGATGGTATTTTCGAGATGCAAACGATGTTGGGCATTTTGTTAGTCCAAATGTTTTGGTCGATACAAGCATGTACATGTTGCGTAGAATCTGCTTAAGGCCGAAGGAAAAGCTCGTCAAAATCGGCGGCACCAGGGAGCGACTCGGGATGACTGAGCCGTCTTCTCAGCTTCTCCTCCCTTGTCTCCCAATTTTTCTGGGTGAAACTTGGAATAGCTGTGAAATAGCTGTGACTGCCCCCCTTCTCTCTGT
Organism: Undaria pinnatifida; assembly: GCA_012845835.1. Lineage (NCBI taxonomy): Eukaryota > Phaeophyceae > Laminariales > Alariaceae > Undaria > Undaria pinnatifida. Next base: position 14,197,802 of record JABAKD010000011.1, read on the forward strand.
TTTTCTCGGTGAAGCTAGCGATGATTATGGCCGAAAGCGCAAGGTTTTACACCTTGCTATGCTCCCTCTTATGTTGAACAGGGGCCAACAGGGGGTTATGAGGTTATTCACCTGTTTTGCGACCGTGTAAGCCCGCAGTGCGTATCGAACGAAGCAGGCTAACTATTTCGCGGCTTGCGGCCGTTTTTTGTTGCGCCCAGATGGAGGCCGCGGTTTCCTCTGCCCAAGAGGCGTTTTTGTCGTGGAGAGAAGTCCCCGTGCAGCATCGGGCTAGGGTGATGTTCAAGCTGCAAGGGATCATCAGGTCAGTTCTGTATCCGCGGCGCTCACTGATGAAGTCCTCTTGCCGAGGAGCAAGCAAGCACCCGGGCGCAAAAGTGTACAAAGCATGGTACTGCTACCACCACCACTTCTCCTTTTCTTCTTTTTTTCTTTTCACCCACAAAAGCAAAACCGCAACAGCGTGATATCAACTACAGTACCCACCGACGCCCGCCATACCGTGCGTTGTGAACACGTAGTAGTAGATGCATTTAAAGTACTTTTTTTATTTTGTTTATTCTCCGGCGGATGGGGAAAAACAAAACTTTAGCTCACCGCATTTTCCACGTGTTTTCACACATATCGTGTGTCAATTTAACTCAATTGTCGTATATATTCGCAATCCAGACCATGTGGCGTACTGCAGCTGTATCCTTCGCTTCCCATGGCGATAACAGCGCGAGCTGTTCTTACCGGCGGCATTACAAAGAACGCGAACATGCGGTCGATTTCAATTCTTGGTCCACACCGAAACCTAGTGATGACTGCTTCCGACCGAGTCTATGGCTGAACAGCAGCGACACTCGGGGCGGTCGAACTATACCAACATCAAGTGAAGGTTGATCGACCGTCTGTTACTCTCGAAATATCGTTGCGAGACGTCCAAATTGTGATGGTACCATCATACATCGTACCCGCGGGGGGGGGGTACTTTCAACCCCACAGTACACAGTACGAAAAAAAATCTTGTGGTCGACATTGTGGGCACATCCCGAACAGCGCTTGTTCGTCCTGCTCGGAAAAATGGGCAAACAGTGGCCCGAAGGCTACCGCCAGCGGGGTTTCTGTTGTAGCTGCTGGTGACGGTCTACATGTCTGTTTCTCCTATTTCCATCGCATGTTCTCTGCGTCGATGCGTCAATAGGGAGAGGACTGAGGAACTGGCCGCCATCATCACGATGGAACAGGGCAAGACACTAGCAGGTGAGACACTATTAATAGAATATTAATAAACCCGTCGAAATGGGACCCTAGCCGATGAGACAGCGCTAGAGCTGTCAAAGTCTACATGGACTGACCAATGCGTATTGAAACGGCGTCAAGCGCAGCAACTGCTGATACTTGTCAAGCATCCCAATGGTGAACTCATAGCACCAATTGTGATGGATATACATTTGTCATGTATAGCAGGTGACAGCGTCGGCGCGCGTTTGGTAGGACCTTACTGTGGGGATAAATTAGTTGGATTTCATGTGATGTATAGGCGCAGTATGAAAGGTTTAGACGCTGCAGACATCGCGCACTGGGTCTTGCGATGTATTGCCTTCTAAACATCGTGTCAATCGGCTTAAAAACCAAACCGGACTAAAACGACTGCGGCCAACATGCTGTTACGTAGAAACCTCTCAGTACCGAGGCGTGTTCCTCAGTCAATAACAGTCAGACTCCGCACCCCCCCGTGATGCAAAAAACATCTGTCCGGAAGATGCGCGAGGGGACGTCTTCAGGGGTTTGGAGGTGGTGGAGCAGGCGTGTGGGGTGGGGGTTGCCATGATGGGCGAGACCTTAGGGGGGGTGGCGGCGGGGATGGACAGCTTCTCGTACCGCGAGCCACTTGGCGTGTGCGCAGGTGAGAACGCGTAAAAAACGGGGAGTAACACTTGTTTTTAGCCTGGACTGGTTTGCGTTGGAAAGGGGGGAGGGAGGGAGGGAGGGAGGGATTAGGAATGAACCCGGCTGATTGGGTCGCCCATGTGCGTGCAACGACAAGGATGGTAGACAACGCTCGGTGCTCGGATTTGTCGAACGCGCTAGGTTTTACCATCTCCGGTGGATGATGGAAGGTGTCCTTTGAGCTGGTTGGTTTTCGAACGGCATCGAGAGACAATCCGATTTGCTGGTGTGAGAACATCGTTTGATCCTGTCACTCAGTAGGAACGAGCGTGGTGGTGCTTCTGCGACTATATGTGCGGTATCGGACACGCACTCGTAAAAAAAAAGTGCAGCAACAGCAGCGGCACAGGCATCCACTTCCGCTGGTGGGTGGAAGCCCTGGTATGAACTGGCCGAACGTTTTGTGTCTTTATCGAGCTGTTCGCGCCTCTCAGTCTCATGCATCCTGTCTTCACGAGATCAGCGGCTATAAAGCTGTCGCGGATGTAGCTCTCCACCGCATCAAGGAAATATACCCTATTTCATACGATCACCGATAAGGAGAGGAAGCGCTGTTGGCTGTGTACACTGCTGTATCTTTAATCCCAAGCCAGGATTGTTTTTGTATCCACGGTGGTCTTCGATATTTCCCACCACTTGCCACAGCATGGGATTTTCTTGGGTTGTTGAGTCTCTTTGGGTGTTGACAGCCCCCTCCTCCCCCCCCCCTTCGTGCTCGCTCTTCATTGTAGGGATGCGAGGGTCTATTCCTTTGGTCATACGACTACGGCTATCCATGAAATGAGTACGCCCCTCCTCCCCCCGGCCTCCGCCGAGGATCGGTGCTCTGTCTCGAAAGGGATGCGTGGTCATCGGTCAAAGAGACTAAGTCAAACAACAGACGAGTACGCCGCGCCCCCCCCCCCCTTCGCCGCCGCTCCCGCCGCCTCTCTTAGGGATATGTCCGTTCAACTTCCCCGCGATGATTCCACTATGGATGTTCCCCCTCGCTGTGGCGGCCGGGAATACGTTCGTCTTGAAACCGTCAGAAAAAGCCCCTGGTGCCACGATGCTGCTTGCCTCAATGTCCAAAGAAGCCGGACTGCCGGATGGTGAGAAACTTAGGGCTAGGGCTAACTGTCTGATACGTACGCTTTCACAAGATATTTCATATGTTGAAGGTTGAAGTTCTTTGGTTTTGGTTCCGCCGCATTTGGCTCAGGTTGTACATGCATCCTAAACTTGCGTTTATTTTCGACCGTGATTGCGCTTGGGTTAACCCTAACCCTGTTAGACCTAACATAAAGTTTACTTTGGACAATGTTGTGAGGTGAGGGTTTGGTCGGTCGTGGCTTCTTGCGCGTTCACTTTGGACAATGATTGCGATTGGATTCCGGTCGACCGCCGTGGATTTCTTGCAGACAGTATCAGTAGTGCCGGGTGACAGCGACGTTGTTGCCGTAATTTATTAAGTTAAGGGTGGTGATGATGCTTCTGCCACCGCAGTCGGTCGGTACTGTTGTCACACCAGGTACAGCATATACCAAATAGAGAGCACGGAAATTAACCGTACGTACAGCATGTTACCGTGTAGCACGTCCTGAAGGTAATTTGCGAAGCCCGCCACGTTAGAGATAGAGAAATAGTGGAAGTATACGTATGGGCAGCCTAGTACCGTATGACAAGTGTAGAGCAGTGGAAATGAACGTTTGGGTAGCATGCTATCGTATGGCAAGAATCGAGCAGTGGAAGCAACCGTATGGGCAGCATATTGCCGTGTGGCGCATCCAGAAGCGATCCGCAACGGTGGTCGCCCCTGATGGTCAGATCTGCTATGGACCATCTCTTCCGGCATTCGGGTTCAATCTTTTCACGCCAGCATACGAAGGTTTTCGTCGCCCACCGAATCCTCCGCTTGCTCTGCGTCTTCAGATACCGTAGCTCTGACGGTGGCTTCGACCCATGTCCAGCTAAGGCGGCTTCGACCCACGTCAAGCTAACGCCAAGCCCGCCGTCCGTCCCCTTGCCCCCGGTGTTCTGACCTTGGCAGGCGTCCTTAATGTCATCCACGGCGGCAAGGAGGCGGTTGATTTCGTGTGTGACGCACCCCACGTGAAAGCCATCTCCTTCGTAGGGGGAAACCAGGTTGGTGTTAATGCTACCGTTTGTGGGCGGGAACCAGGTTGGTTCCTGTTGGAGCTGCCCTTTTGTAAAGGAAACCAAGTTTGTTGGCGTTAGTGCTGCTTTGGGCGTCTAGGCTTGGTAGGTGCTTTCTGGTGCTGCTGTGGTCTCCTGGCCAAGGCAGATGTTGCGCTTGCTCGCGCCTCGACTACTACGCTAGCCTCTGGTTGTCGCTGCGTGGCGATGAGAACAAGCTGTTTCGATGTTGAAGACTGCTCGACATTGATGGCGCATATCGATATAATCTTGATCTATGTGGTACCTGTGTTTAGCTGGCAGCAGGGATGCTTCTAAGGGTGGTAGTAGAACAGCTGTCTAAATATATGTGGGTGATACCATAGCTGCAGTTCAACAAGGTAGGACTTGATGCTTGCTAAAGCACGGCGGTATCTTGATGCCTTCACTTTAATTCACTCAACCTCAGTTCATACACACGCCAATGCAAACAAGCAATTGCTTTAAAACAACAGGAGCAGCATCAACAGCAGTAGCAACAACAAAAATCTCGCATTTTGGGCGGTTCATGTGTACCGTATCCCGCCTGCAATAACTGCACCTGTACGTCCAGCAACCCGTACAATACAATAAACAGTAATTGTGGCCCGTCACGCGTTGTGCCGGCCTCCGTCGCGCCCACGCCAGAGGAGCCAATAAAGATCGATCGAGATCTTCTTACCTCCCTTACGTCTCGTTTTACGGCAAACAGCGTGTCTTGCGCCCGAATGTCTTCATGAAACCATCCGTCGTACATTTTACCCATTATCCCCCCTGACGTCTGCCTGGTCCGTGAAAACCAACGTGATCCTTTCCGACATGGCCGGGATGCGAGGGTTGGTACGATAGCTAATAGGTCATACCACATACCACTATGGTCGTACGACTACGGCCATGCATGAAATGAGTACACCGCCCCCAGATACACCAACCCGACGTGCTTCTTCCTGGCATTGTAGGGAAGCGAGAATCTACGGTCGACTACGACTTTGTGCATATTGTGAGTGCACCCCCGCCTTCCCGCTCCTGGTAACGGCTTGTGCTACAGGCGGGGAAGCACATATTCGCGCGAGGCACGTCTTCGGGGAAACGTGTGCAAGCCAACATGGGCGCCAAGAATCACTCCGTCGTTCTGCCTGATGCTGACAGGTGTGAAATCCGGTAAACGCTTGTTTTTTTGTCGTAAACTCATCGCTAGAATCTAGTCCTTGGTCACAGGGCAAGCTCCTACAACTCTGGAGTCGAAGAACACCTCCACAAGTCGGACAGATGCTGTATTCCCGCTCGAGGATATAGATCTTTCAGCGAAGATCTGTATGATTTAGATCATGTTGCCGGGTGAGGGCCGTAGGAGCTGCGCGTTTTGCGCAGCACGTGTTTTCCTGGATTGGGTATGTACTCTACACATGTGAAGATTTTGCACAACATCTCATAGCGGCAGCTGTAGGATCTATTACTGTAGGTTTTGTAGATGATCTACATGATCTACGTGATGTAGATCGTGATATGTCCGATGTGTGAATACCTTTGAGGAAAAGTAAAACAATTTATTTAACCCTACCTATATAATAAGAAAATGGTACGCCTCAGGACAAGAAATAAGAGTGAACTAAGAAACCAGCGTACGTACGATTCTGACATACGGTGTACGCTTCGCATCATAAATTTACCTGGTACTGGTATCTGCTAACTGACAGTCGTGCCTACGCTTTTTTGTATCACACCGGGAGCGAATTTTCTCCCACGTAGAGGCTGCGGTGATCGTGCTTGATGCAGCCAAAGAGCAGCACAGCTGATGTATTGCTAGCTTTGTGTTAGTGGGCGACGCCACGAAATGTGCCGCTGGGCTTCGTGAAGATTGGTGATTGGCGACGATGATTTGCAACGATGGTTGGTGAAGAGTGATGCGGATAGTTGACTTTGATGATTGACGGTGGCAATGATGTACGATGATACCCGATGCTTTGTGGCGGTATCCGAATAACTTACGTTATTGCTATTAATAGTAGCTCGTCGCTACGATCCAACTCGTAGTCACTACTAAACGAAAAGGCAAGAAGGCACCAAAAAAGGGGAGTCTACAACGAAGACAGGGGACGCTAAAAACTTGTTGTGGCTGTTGCTGCTATTGTTGATTTTACATTACCTCATGGCATCGCCACAATCTAGCCCCCGTGCTTGCGGGAGAGTCTCTAAAACCTCGAATAAAACCTCTTTGGACCTCTTTGGAACGAAAACGTACGATACTATGCTCAATCGCGTCCACACGAACAACGGTGGCGCTGATGGTTGGTTACGTTACCTGTCGCCGTGAACGAAGGAAAGCGGCCGTGAGCTCCATCGTTGGCGCAGCTTTCGGTGCGGCGGGGCAGCGCTGCATGGCCTTATCGGCTGCCGTGTTGGTAGGAGATGCCGGGCACTGGGCAAAGGACATAGCGGAAGGCGCGTCAAAACTAAAGGTGCGCGAGCCATTACTTTGTTTTCCTGGCCTCCACCGGAGAAAGTAACCCAGTCTAGATTCAAGTAGGTTGTGCCCAACAACGAGGGTGCGCTTCATGAAGCGGCTAAACCCAGATAGCCTGCGAGCCGATCCGTCACCACGCCCTCACAGTTCGCACTGCCACGATGTTTTGCGATGCTATTACAGTACGCGATACCGCTTGAGAAACACCTACTTTGGGCCAGACACGAAATCCCTTTGTGAGGCAACGTGTGTGCCGCAGTCATTTTTGTACAACAAGGTACTTTCGTATATTTATGTTTCGCGAAAAAGCTTGAGCCATCTTTTTTTTTTCCCCTTTTTCTTTGTGTTTTCGCGTATTGTATGGCGCTCCCAGGTTGGCCCAGGTTGGATGGAAGGCGTGGACATAGGACCAATGATAAGCAAGGAGGCCAGGGTACGCGCTGAGCGCCTCATTCAGGAGTCGCAAGACGTTGGGGCCGAGGTGTTGCTGGACGGAAGGTACAGTACTTCGTGCTAACTTCGGACAACGCCATGGTGCATGTTTGCTGATCGGCAAGATTTAACGCGATGGCGCCGTCCGCCGCCCCTGTACCTAATGGCACCGTGACGTGCATTTTACTCGTTCGCCACTGAAAAGTTTTCCCTACTCTAAGTTCAACACGTGTGTCTCTGAAACGGGGGTACAGTTCGAACGGGGTTAAGACCGCCATCACACAAGAAAACCTGAACCGAAGCTTATGAACAAATCACACCTAGTCGTGTATATGGTCCAGGGCGCGTATCGACGACGGTGTTTAGTGTTCCTCGACATCGGGCCTATCGAACTACAGTACTGTAGCGCACTTGGGGGGAATGTAGCGTGTATATTAACGCGACAGGACTGACTTTACCCGCTACCAAAGGCGCTGAATATATCCTTCCTTCGTTCGTTCGTTATGTTGACCCTGGTGGCATCCATATACGGAAAGCGAACATGCATAATACGATAGTTACACCCCCCCCATGCATGCGCTCTGGGCGGTGAAACTCGCTGCGCCCCTCCCTCCCCCCCTGGGTACGAGCAGAAATCTGACGGTTCAAGAATACGAGAAAGGGAACTTTCTGGGGCCGACCATCTTGATCGGGGGTGCCGGGCCCGGCATCCCCGCCTACGACGAGGAGGTTTTCGGACCGGTCCTTTACTGCGTGACGGTGGAAACCCTGGAGGAGGCCATCCAGCTCGTCAATTCTTGCACGTATGGCAACGGTGCGTATTTCCTGTCAAACGCTGGAGTAGTAGTAGCAGCATTAGTCGCAGTAGCCGCAGTAGTAGTCGTGGTAGTAGTAGTAGTCGCAGTAGTAATAGTAGTAATAGTAGTAGTAGTAGTCGCAGTAGTAATAGTAGTAGTAGTAGTAATAGTAGTAGTAGTAGTAGTAGTAGTAGTAGTAGTAGTAGTAGTAATAGTAGTATGATGGTATGATGGTATTATGTTTGTCATCCTCCAACGTGCGGTATGATGAGGTTCAAGGTGGATCACTCATGAACATTCCATAAAAGCATGAAGAAGAAAACCAAGGGGGTATTGGTTGTGGTGAGCTCGTTCAGTGCGCCTTGTCTCCGCCGTCCTGCACCGGATCTGCGAAGGCCTGGGTGATTTTTTGAGACGCCCGCAAGAGTTCGCCCCGCCGCCACAGAACAAATATGTGCAGTTTTTGGCGGTGTTTGTCAGGGGCTTTGTTGTTGGGCTTTGTTGTTTTGGCGACACGTACATCGCAGATAATTTGCGAAATTGCTATGGTAGGTATGTAAGGCAGTTTTTTGTTGCCTACCAAGGTAAATCCTTAGTTGTTGTTGGGGGCCGTAATGAACGACACCAACAAATTGCATTTGCTTTCAATTTTTTTGGCATCACACCCGCTTAAATATGAAGAACAAAGCAAATAAAATAGCAAGGAGAGAAAAACAACGACAACGAATTTGCCAATGAACGGCCAGGGATATATCCGCAACAAATTGGCCACATATGGCAAGTCCAAATTCCCACAAGGGTCATTTAATTGGCCCTACATTTTCCATTTCCGCCGTGTCGTTAATGGCGGGCCCCCAACCGTACGTTTCCTGTCGTCCTTGTGTCCACTGTGTCTGGGCTAACAAGGAACGTCGATCTTCACGGCATCGGGGGCGGCTGTGCGGAAATACCAGCGCGAGGTTCACGCCGGTCAGGTGAGACGAAGATCTCGCGATTTACTACGAGTCACCAAAAGCTGAGGGTGACAAGTAGCGCGGGGCTGACCCACAGCAGCAGCACCAGCACCAGCACCAGGAAACAGGATGCTTGAGGAGTTTGTTTTTTAAAGGGAGTTTTCTTGAAGGTACAACGACAAGCACCTTGCACTATCAACCGGTACGCCGGAGACCGCGCATAGTGCGGATCCCGACAATATTTACGTCGCAGAGTAGAGTGCGAGGCTGACCCCCACCAGCAGCACCAACAGCACCACCACCAGCAACAAGAAACGGGATAATTTAGGACTTCGAGATGGAGCATCTTTTCAAGATGGAAAATAAAGCAGTTGACACTATCGGTATGCCAGTATCACGGAGCAGTCAGTGTCACAGATAAACCGTACCTGGTAAAAAGTCATGGGCGCGAGTGCAGCCCCTCCCTGCGGTAGAGGCGCGCCAAACACCTAATTTTCAGGACAAAAAGAAGGTGAAAGCCCGATGAACAAACCCCATGGCCGAGGTTATAAGCCCTAACAAAATCGGGAAAAGTATGGCATTCGGGCGGTTTTGGGTATAGAGCCCTGCCATCCAAAAAATGCTTGTGCGAAAAAGTGCTACCTACCTCGATCGTAATATGTAAAAAGTGATACCTACCCCAATGCGAAAATGACTCACTGAACGCTGCTCACGGCGCTTCGCTCTTGGTGCACGCGATATCTGCCTGGTTGGTTGAGAAACCGACGTGCTCCGTCCCGGCATTGTAGGAATACGAGGGTCTATGGCCTTGAAAAAACAAGGCTATGCTTTGTACTGAGTAACCCCACCCCACCTCCCACACATACACCCTCCCACACAACTCGCTATCCTAGGAGAGAGGTGGTGGCCACAGACGGCGAAACAGGCAGGAGATAAGATAAGCAAAACATTTTTATGTAGTACACGCAAGAAACGTACTAAGCGCCGACATGTTGGAGGTGTCTCTGTTACGAGCAGGAACGGTGCTCCGTCTCGAAACGGGATGCGTGGTCAATGGTCAAATGACTAAGGCAAACGGCAAGTGAGTACCCCCCCCCATACATTGCTCTGTCTCGAATGAGGCGCGTGGCCGTCAATGGTTACACGACTAGGGCGAGCAACAAATAACTAACACATGAGTACGCCCCTCGCCTCCCGTATGCGTGAACGGACTGTTTTTTTCTAGGTGGGCGTCAACGTGGCGACACCGGTTCCTTTGCCCTTTTTTTCCTTCACGGGGTCCGGAGACTCGTTCCGCGGCGACATAAACTTTTACGGGAAGCAGGCGAGTGAACCGGGACGCGTGCGTTTGGGTCTTGGGAACGCACGCGCGCTTCGAGTGGGGTACGTGCACTCTTTGGCACAAAAACACAGGGCTTTTCCCGGGTCAGGAGGTGTCCGGAACCTCACGGGAAGGGTCGGGTCGGGTCATGAGATTTTCATAGCAAATATCACGGGTCGCCCTGACCCGATCCGATCCGCGAGAAATAACATGACCCGCAAAAAGCCCTGGATATTTCAATCTGACGGGGGCTTCTCAATAGGGCAATCAAGCAATTAGACAAACAAATTAGACAACTTATCATTGGAACTCCATGTGTGGTTTACAGTAGTACTCGTTGTGTAGTTGTGTCGGCGCCCGGAGTAGTAGGCGAATTTCATCCCTACTATTTTGACGGCCGTGGGTTTCAAGTCTACCCGAGTGCATACTCGTGCTCGTAGGAACTTTTCTTGCGTAAAAATTGACGAGCGGGAAGCGCGAAGAGCGCAAGCCAGCAAAATTCGATGAAAATCGACGAGCATTATAAAAAGCTGAAAAGTGGGTACGCTGAACCCTATTATTGTGCGATAAAACTGAAAGCATGTACCCGGGAGAAGGGAAGACACCTGCGTGACCATGGCCTTGCGTCTTGCTCAGAGGGTAGGTCGCTGAGGGTAAAACCTCTTACTACTACAGAGTAGTTGATTGGAGAGTAAAAAAAGATGATAAAACGAAACAAAACAAGACTTACTTGCGTAGGCCGTGGGATTGGCGGGTTGTTCTGCAGTGAGGACCCCTAGTTATTTTTCTGTGCACCGGTCACCTGTCATAGAACCCCCGCGGGGGAATGGAAGGTTGTCGGTGTTGGGACGCGCTCTCGTCATGGTTGCTGGTGTCGTCATTAATCTCTCCTTCGCGCTCGCTGCCTAGACACAACAAGGCTGACATGATAATTACCCTAAGGAACAGTATATATAGGACAGGCAGTGACGAGGTGGGGTGTCCTGCCTGGACCATCGCCGACACCTACGTTCTCGCCCATCTGTCACGGCCTTGACGTGACTGTGACATCTATCATCACCTGGTTTCACCCCAACCACGACCCAATCTATAGACTACCCATCTACGTACAGCACCACCAGGTACGAGGTACGAGGTACGAGGTACGAGGTACGAGGTACGAGGTACGAGGTACGAGGTACGAGGTACGAGGCACGAGGTGTAAAACAAACCCCTGCCGAAGCGTGTGTGTACAGCAGGCTGCTTCACAGCGCTTCTGTTGCTGACAGCTGTCGGTGCGTGTCGCCCCCGAGCAAAGGCAGCGCCTTGCCACTTGTGGACGCCATATCGTTTAGCTCGTGTTGCCACTGCTGAGCACTTCAGCTTGGACACGCAGCTCGGAAATGTTATCATCAGATCTGGGCGCTTTTGCTCGTGCTGCTCGTAAATGGTATCCTAGGATCTGAGCGCTTTGGCTCGTGTAGCTCGTATTGCTCCCAAATAATAGTATCGTAGGAACTAAAAACTTGACTTTTAGAAACCGACTCTTACGGAAGCCCCCTCTACATATACATACATACATACACACATACATACATACATACATACATACATACATACATACATACATACATACATACATACATACATACATACATACATACATACATACATACATACATACATACATACATACATACATACATACATACATACATACATACATACATACATACATACATACATACATACATACATACATACATACATACATACATACATACATACATACATACATACATACATACATACATACATACACACACACATACACAGCAGTACGCGACATCACTTGACGCGTGCTAACCCTAACCCCTCTCAAAAACTGATTTGGAGAACAATGAAACGGCTATTGGATAAAAAATGCCATAGCTTAGGTACCCAACGAAAATCATTAAAAAATGACAATTTTCCGACGATGCTATTAATAGGTTATGGAGCCCAGTCATTCAGAAAGCATTTCATTTCTTCACACCAAAAAACAAGTGATACGACCTCTATCGTACACGCGTCAGTTTTCAAACTGAAACTGAAACGGAAACGGAAACCGAAACCGAAACCGAAATCGAAACCGAAACCGAAACCGAAACCGAAACCGAAACCGAAACCGAAACTGAAACTGAAACTGAAACTGAAAGTACTTGAAAATACTTGAAATAAGCTTTGTGGAGAAACTGCTTGGAATTAGTGTTGTGGAGAAACTACTTCGAGTTAGTGTTGTGGACAAGCTGCTTGGAATTGGTGTTGTGGACAAAGTGCTTGGAATTAGTGTTGTGCGGACAAAGTATTTGGAATTAGTGTCGTGAACAAATTGTTAATAATTGGAATCAGTGTGGATACCAGGCCCTATTTCCTAGATTGTACCGCCTCCTTATCACTATAATCCTTGAAGATCATCCTGGCTCCTCGAGGCAATATTCTGAGGTGTTTCCTCATCGTTGACCCTCGAGCGTGGGGTTGCGCACATAATCCACCTCGGTGTGTCTCCACACTGACACTAGCACTCACACTCACACTCACACTAACACTAACACTAACACTAACACTAACACTAACACTAACACTAACACTAACACTAACACTAACACTAACACTAACACTAACACTAACACTAACACTAACACTAACACTAACACTAACACTAACACTAACACTAACACTAACACTAACAATAACACTAACACTGACACTAACACCAACACTAACACTAACACTAACACTAACACTAACACTAACACTAACACTAACACTAACACTAACACCTCTATCTGAGAAAGAGAAACCTGCGAAGGGACCACCGTCCCACATCAGTGTTGTGAAAAAACTACTTGGAATGAGTGTAGAAACAATTGCAGTAGTAAAAGGATTTCAAGACAAGCCACCGGCTTAGCGACCTGATCGTTCAGTCCCGACTTGTTTTTGGGCCGACGTGGGTTTCTAAGCGTTGCGGGACTAGTCACGAGGTGCCGGACTTTTGCTTCCGACGCGCCTGGCAACGCTTCAACCGCTGTCGAAGTGCACCCGTCTTTTTTTGGATAAACGTGTTGAATTTATTGTGGAATGTTGTTGTGGGATGTTTTTGTGGGATGTTATTGTGGGATGTTATTGTGGGATGTTATTGTGGGATGTTATTGTGGTGTTAAGATACGGCTTCGAAAGGCCTGTAGGTATCCGAATTTGAGATCATTTGGATGGGTTTCGTATGATAAGGTTGGCGTTTTATATTCGGTATATTCGGGAAAGTTAGGAAGTAGATCGGAGGCACGTGCCTCCGATCTCAGAAGCTATCCCGGGCTCTGGTGGAAACGAATAAAGCTACATCTCTACGAAGGAACGAAAGTGAGTACTCTCCGAGGACCTGCTCAATTGGCAGACCTGCAGGGGGCACTCTGTGTCCCCCACCTTTAATTTAACAGTGGGATGTTGTTTCGAGATGTTATTGTGGGATGTTATTGTGGGATGTTATTGTGGGATGTTATTGTGGGATGTTGTTTCGAGATGTTATTGTGGGATGTTGTTGTGGGATGTTGTTTTGAGATGTTATTGTGGGATGTTATTGTGGGATGTTATTGTGGGGTGTTGTTGTGGGATGTTGTTTCGGGATGTTATTGTGGGATGCTATTGTGGGATGTTATTGTGGGATGTTGTTTTGGGATGTTATTGTGGGATGTTATTGTGGGATGTTATTGTGGGATGTTGTTTTGGGATGTTATTGTGGGATGTTATTGTGGGGTGTTGTTGTGGGATGTTATTGTGGGATGTTATTGTGGGATGTTATTGTGGGATGTTATTGTGGGGTGTTGTTGTGGGATGTTGTTTTGGGATGTTATTGTGGGATGCTATTGTGGGATTTGTTCCCAGTAGTGAGAAGCTTCAAATACCTTTTGAACTGCAACCTCGGTTTGGAGACATTTTACTTGAAACTTGTGTAAGAAAAAAAAATGCAGTGAGTAGTGAAACGGTTGTAACTATATTTTGGTTGTGGTTCACAACATAACGTACACCAAGGTATGTAGTTTGCATATAGTCTATACCTGCTACACTTTTTTTGCGTCGGTTTTATGGTGTTTTTTTGTGTCCCCGCCGGATGTCTGGCGGCATTTTTTTAATGCGAGCGATCGGTGGTACGACTTTAGTTGACTGTATGTCGGCAGCTGTCGTTGATTTTTTTTCATAATATAAAAGCAGGTAGACACCAGCAATCAGTGGACAAAACAAGAAACATATTGGCGTCGGTGGCCGGTAACCAAAGCCGGACGGCGAACGAAAAGGACTTCCTTAAAGCCGCCGGTGCACGAGCATGTCGCAGTTCACACATAGTAGATGGCAGTCGATTAGCCGTATAGAAGGGGCACTGCACTTCACCTTTCTCCATGATCTTCACAAACACAAGTCAGTGACGAAGAAAGTGTAACGCTGTCTCTAGGAACCCGCGCAGAAGTATATTTGAGACCTGTCACCCCGGTGGCGTATCAGGTTATCCTCGAGCCTGGTATAGGTTTGTGTTCGTGAGTTCGAGCCCCCCGAGTGCATCCTCGTATGAATTCGTAGGGACTTTTTCTTGTGCACAACTTGACCTGCGGAAAGCGCGAGAGTGTGAGTAAGCAGCAATCGATGAAAAACCGACAAGCAGTCGGATTGCTGAGCCCTATGCGCGATAAAAATTGATGGCAAGAACCGGGGGGCAGAGGGGACGACACCTGTGACCACGACTTGTTGTTAAGATACGGCCTCGAAAGGCCTGTGATTATCCGAGTTTGAGATCATTTTGATGGGTTTCGCATGATAAGGTTGGCGTTTTATATTCGGGAAAGTTAGGAAGTAGATCGGAGACACGTGCCTCCGATCTCAGAAGCTATCCCGGGCTTTGGTGGAAACGAATAAAGCTATATCTCTACGAAGGAACGAGAGTGAGTACTCTCCGAGGACCTGCTCAATTGGCAGACCTGCAGGGGGCACTCTGTGTCCCCCACCTTTAATTTAACATGTGGCGTCGACGGCAGGACCATGGGTTTTTTGGGTCGTGGGTTCGATCCCCACCATCCACAATAATAAACTTTTCAGATTTTCCCATGATGTCGAACTTGAAAAGTACTCTCCCTGGTATCCCCAGGAAATGAAACGGCTTGGATATTGAAAGGTCCGCCCGTATATCCGGCCGACCTGCTATCCCGCCGTTTCAGGGGGGGAGAGTGTTGTGAGGCTTAGTTTGGGTAAGCTACAGGTTAACCTTTTGCAAGTGGTCAAACGGACTAATACCCCGCGAATACCTTAACATTGTCCAGAACCTGGAAAGTAGAAGTGTGAAAATAAAGTGAAAATGAAACTGTCGTCAAATTATCTGCGTTGGTGGACCGGTCGGCGGCGGTGGACACATGATCCGGCATAGGCCATCTCGAAAGTGATCTATATAGAGCTGTACGTCGGCATGACTTAAGTCACCAACTAGTTATTACTCGAACTAAGAGTCGTTTCCCGATTATTATCCGACTTGTTTGGTTTCCATAGTTGTAGGAAGGGTTGCATGCATTTTTTCCTTTTTAGGTGCCCCCCCGCCTCCCGGCCGAGGGAAGCTACTTTGACTCGCTTCGCTCGTCTGACGTAAGTCGGCAAGTCGGCTGGCCATCAGCTGGCTTCGCCAGTCGATTCGCCGACTAAAGCCAGTCAGTCGGCTAACGGAACCTATCGATTAGTTCTTAGTCGTGAAATCTTGCCGACTCACAGCTCTAGATTTTCTATGCTTTGGCGCGATGTAAATGAGACGTGTTTTGAAACTTTCGTCATATTGTGAGCCTTCGTGGATCGGCCGGCGGCGGCGGACATCATTCGACTTGGGCGATCCCGATCTCGAAAGGAACTTCTATGTTTTGGCGCGGTGTCATTTTGAAAACTCGCATTCGCTCGTGGCAACTGATGAATCCGGTCCGGCCCTACCCGATCAACTGACGATCACGTATGCCCCTCTGTGTCTGAGCTTGCAGGGAGTGCAGTTCTACAGCCGGGTCAAGACCATCACGTCGTCCTGGCGGTACGAGCCGCAGGTCTCGAACGACGTAAGCACGTCCATGCCAACGCACAGCTAACGCAGTAAGCTTAGCAGCAGCAGCAGCACCACCACCACCACCACCACCACGACCACCAGTGGTAGTAGGATAAGAGAAGCGCCTGCACCAGCAAGAGCAGCACCAGCACCAGAAACGGCAGCAACAACAACACCGGCAGCAGCGTCACCACCAGCGCCAGCAACACCAGCACCAGCAGTAGCAGCACTAGCAGTAGCAGCACCAGCAGTTGCACTTTCAGTAGCAGCAGTAGCAGCCGCAGGCAATGTGAGCATCGTGTCGATGTTATTAATGGATAGCACGTCGGGCGGTACGCTAGCGCCGTCACACGTTGATCGGTGATCGGCCGATTGGAGCGTGTGTGGGCATATATGTGATGTATATGCACGCGGTGCGAGGGATATATAACAAATTAGGAAAATGACTGTGATGATGCTGATGACAGTGATTCAGCTGCATGCTACACGGTCCATGAGGGCAATTTCCGGAAGCGGGGTGGGGAGGCATTTCGAGAAGGCGGAGATTACGACTCACGTGTGTTGTTGTTTTGTATACATAAATAATGCATACGAAGTATGTAAAACTATTTGTCTGAGTTTGTTGAATATAAGATCAAGGCATGCATTAACAGTTTCAAAACGCGTGATCGCAGCCAGCCACGGGTAGGATGCACTTAGAGTAGATAGTTCTCGTGTGTAAGTGCAAGCACGCGTCGGAGCGGAGATATCAGACTGCACGACAAACATAAGGCACGGCATAAGGCAAGGCCGCAGCTCACGTCCGCTTCGGCAGGGTAAAGACCCATCCCACGGTACCCGTACTGCGGTAGCAACGGTAGCACGGCAGGGATTTCACTTTTTGGGCCATATGGTGTCTACGAGTATGACATCCTGGCCGGTTGAGCTCTCGTGAGGAACTACCGGTTAGTCAGACTAGTCCGATACGTTTCGCGAGTATGTTTGTTTTTGGACTATTAAATCTTCATCTATTAATGTTAATCTTAATCTATTAATCTTAAAGTTGATGTATAAATCTTGATATTGATCTATTACTATGAACTAGTTAATAGCGCAAAGAAGTGTTGGTCGGAGTACGCGATCGACTGCCTTCGAAGTAATGTTTTCGCGATCGACTGCCTTTGAAGTCATGTTTCGCCTTCGAAGTCATGTTTTCGAAGTCATGTTTTCGCGAACGACTGCCTTCGAAGTCATGTTTTCGCGAACGACTGCCTTCGAAGTCATGTTTTCGCGAACGACTGTGTTCGAAGTCATGTTTTCGCGAACGACTGCCTTCGAAGTCATGTTTTCGCGAACAACTGCCTTCGAAGTCATGTTTTCGCGAACGACTGCCTTCGAAGTAATGTTTTCGCGAACAACCGCCTTCGAAGTCATGTTTTCGCGAACGACTGCCTTCGAAGTCATGTTTTCGCGAACGACTGCCTTCGAAGTCATGTTTTCGCGAACGACTGCCTTCGAAGTCGTGTTTTCGCGAACGACTGCCTTCGAAGTCATGTTTTCGCGAACGACTGCCTTCGAAGTCATGTTTTCGCGAACGACTGCCTTCGAAGTCATGTTTTCGCGAACAACTGCCTTCGAAGTCATGTTTTCGCGAACGACTGCCTTCGAAGTCATGTTTTCGCGAACGACTGCCTTCGAAGTCATGTTTTCGCGAACGACTGCCTTCGAAGTCATGTTTTCGCGAACAACCGCCTTCGAAGTCATGTTTTCGCGAACGACTGCCTTCGAAGTCATGTTTTCGCGAACGACTGCCTTCGAAGTCATGTTTTCGCGAACGACTGCCTTCGAAGTCATGTTTTCGCGAACGACTGCCTTCGAAGTCATGTTTTCGCGAACGACTGCCTTCGAAGTCATGTTTTCGCGAACGACTGCCTTCGAAGTCATGTTTTCGCGAACAACCGCCTTCGAAGTCATGTTTTCGCGAACGATTGCCTTCGAAGTCATGTTTTCGCGAACGACTGCCTTCGAAGTAATGTTTTCGCGAACGACTGCCTTCGAAGTCATGTTTTCGCGAACAACCGCCTTCGAAGTCATGTTTTCGCAAACGACTGCCTTCGAAGTCATGTTTTCGCGAACGACCGCCTTCGAAGTCATGTTTTCGCGAACGACTGCCTTCGAAGTCATGTTTTCGCGAACAACTGCCTTCGAAGTCATGTTTTCGCGAACGACTGCCTTCGAAGTCATGTTTTCGCGAACGACTGCCTTCGAAGTCATGTTTTCGCGAACGACTGTGTTCGAAGTCATGTTTTCGCGAACAACTGCCTTCGAAGTCATGTTTTCGCGAACGACTGCCTTCGAAGTCATGTTTTCGAAGTCATGTTTTCGCGAACGACTGCCTTCGAAGTCATGTTTTCGCGAACGACTGCCTTCGAAGTCATGTTTCGCCTTCGAAGTCATGTTTTCGAAGTCATGTTTTCGCGAACGACTGCCTTCGAAGTCATGTTTTCGCGAACGACTGCCTTCGAAGTCATGTTTTCGCGAACGACTGCCTTCGAAGTCGTGTTTTCGCGAACGACTGCCTTCGAAGTCATGTTTTCGCGAACGACTGCCTTCGAAGTCATGTTTTCGCGAACGACTGCCTTCGAAGTCATGTTTTCGCGAACAACTGCCTTCGAAGTCATGTTTTCGCGAACGACTGCCTTCGAAGTCATGTTTTCGCGAACGACTGCCTTCGAAGTCATGTTTTCGCGAACGACTGCCTTCGAAGTCATGTTTTCGCGAACGACTGCCTTCGAAGTCATGTTTTCGCGAACAACCGCCTTCGAAGTCATGTTTTCGCGAACGACTGCCTTCGAAGTCATGTTTTCGCGAACGACTGCCTTCGAAGTCATGTTTTCGCGAACGACTGCCTTCGAAGTCATGTTTTCGCGAACGACTGCCTTCGAAGTCATGTTTTCGCGAACGACTGCCTTCGAAGTCATGTTTTCGCGAACGACTGCCTTCGAAGTCATGTTTTCGCGAACGACTGCCTTCGAAGTCATGTTTTCGCGAACAACCGCCTTCGAAGTCATGTTTTCGCGAACAACTGCCTTCGAAGTAATGTTTTCGCGAACGACTGCCTTCGAAGTCATGTTTTCGAAGTCATGTTTTCGCGAACGACTGCCTTCGAAGTCATGTTTTCGCGAACAACCGCCTTCGAAGTAATGTTTTCGCGAACGACTGCCTTCGAAGTCATGTTTTCGCGAACGACTGCCTTCGAAGTCATGTTTTCGCGAACGACTGCCTTCGAAGTCGTGTTTTCGCGAACGACTGCCTTCGAAGTCATGTTTTCGCGAACGACTGCCTTCGAAGTCATGTTTTCGCGAACGACTGCCTTCGAAGTCATGTTTTCGCGAACAACTGCCTTCGAAGTCATGTTTTCGCGAACGACTGCCTTCGAAGTCATGTTTTCGCGAACAACTGCCTTCGAAGTCATGTTTTCGCGAACGACTGCCTTCGAAGTCATGTTTTCGCGAACAACCGCCTTCGAAGTCATGTTTTCGCGAACGACTGCCTTCGAAGTCATGTTTTCGCGAACGACTGCCTTCGAAGTCATGTTTTCGCGAACGACTGCCTTCGAAGTCATGTTTTCGCGAACAACCGCCTTCGAAGTCATGTTTTCGCGAACGATTGCCTTCGAAGTCATGTTTTCGCGAACGACTGCCTTCGAAGTCATGTTTTCGCGAACGACTGCCTTCGAAGTCATGTTTTCGCGAACAACCGCCTTCGAAGTCATGTTTTCGCGAACGACTGCCTTCGAAGTCATGTTTTCGCGAACGACCGCCTTCGAAGTCATGTTTTCGCGAACGACTGCCTTCGAAGTCATGTTTTCGCGAACAACTGCCTTCGAAGTCATGTTTTCGCGAACGACTGCCTTCGAAGTCGTGTTTTCGCGAACGACTGCCTTCGAAGTCATGTTTTCGCGAACGACTGCCTTCGAAGTCATGTTTTCGCGAACGACTGCCTTCGAAGTCATGTTTTCGCGAACAACTGCCTTCGAAGTCATGTTTTCGCGAACGACTGCCTTCGAAGTCATGTTTTCGCGAACAACTGCCTTCGAAGTCATGTTTTCGCGAACGACTGCCTTCGAAGTCATGTTTTCGCGAACAACCGCCTTCGAAGTCATGTTTTCGCGAACGACTGCCTTCGAAGTCATGTTTTCGCGAACGACTGCCTTCGAAGTCATGTTTTCGCGAACGACTGCCTTCGAAGTCATGTTTTCGCGAACAACCGCCTTCGAAGTCATGTTTTCGCGAACGATTGCCTTCGAAGTCATGTTTTCGCGAACGACTGCCTTCGAAGTCATGTTTTCGCGAACGACTGCCTTCGAAGTCATGTTTTCGCGAACAACCGCCTTCGAAGTCATGTTTTCGCGAACGACTGCCTTCGAAGTCATGTTTTCGCGAACGACCGCCTTCGAAGTCATGTTTTCGCGAACGACTGCCTTCGAAGTCATGTTTTCGCGAACAACTGCCTTCGAAGTCATGTTTTCGCGAACGACTGCCTTCGAAGTCATGTTTTCGCGAACGACTGCCTTCGAAGTCATGTTTTCGCGAACGACTGCCTTCGAAGTCATGTTTTCGCGAACAACTGCCTTCGAAGTCATGTTTTCGCGAACAACCGCCTTCGAAGTCATGTTTTCGCGAACGACTGCCTTCGAAGTCATGTTTTCGCGAACACCCGCCTTCGAAGTCATGTTTTCGCGAACGACTGCCTTCGAAGTCATGTTTTCGCGAACGACTGCCTTCGAAGTCATGTTTTCGCGAACGACTGCCTTCGAAGTCATGTTTTCGCGAACGACTGCCTTCGAAGTCATGTTTTCGCGAACAACCGCCTTCAAAGTCATGTTTTCGCGAACGACTGCCTTCGAAGTCATGTTTTCGCGAACAACCGCCTTCGAAGTCATGTTTTTGCGAACGACTGCCTTCGAAGTCATGTTTTCGCGAACGACTGCCTTCGAAGTCATGTTTTCGCGAACGACTGCCTTCGAAGTCATGTTTTCGCGAACGACTGCCTTCGAAGTCATGTTTTCGCGAACGACTGCCTTCGAAGTCATGTTTTCGCGAACGACTGCCTTCGAAGTCATGTTTTCGCGAACGACTGCCTGCGAAGTCATGTTTTCGCGAACGACTGCCTTCGAAGTCATGTTTTCGCGAACGACTGCCTTCGAAGTCATGTTTTCGCGAACGACTGCCTTTGAAGTCATGTTTTTGCAAACGACTGTGTTCGAAGTCATGTTTTCGCGAACGACTGCCTTCGAAGTCATGTTTTCGCGAACGACTGCCTTCGAAGTCATGTTTTCGCGAACAACCGCCTTCGAAGTCATGTTTTCGCGAACGACTGCCTTCGAAGTCATGTTTTCGCGAACGACTGCCTTCGAAGTCATGTTTTCGCGAACGACTGCCTTCGAAGTCATGTTTTCGCGAACGACTGCCTTCGAAGTCATGTTTTCGCGAACGACTGCCTTCGAAGTCATGTTTTCGCGAACGACTGCCTTCGAAGTCATGTTTTCGCGAACGACTGCCTTCGAAGTCATGTTTTCGCGAACGACTGCCTTCGAAGTCATGTTTTCGAAGTCATGTTTTCGCGAACGACTGCTTCGAAGTCATGTTTTCGCGAACGACTGCTTCGAAGTCATGTTTTCGCGAACGACTGCCTTTGAAGTCATGTTTTCGCGAACGACTGCCTTCGAAGTAATGTTTTCGCGAACGACCGCCTTCGAAGTCATGTTTTCACGAACGACTGCCTTCGAAGTCATGTTTTCGCGAACGACTGCCTTCGAAGTCATGTTTTCGGGTGAGATGTTGAGCTCCTGATGCTAGGAGCTCAGCAAGCGAGTTGTTCGAATCTGCTACACCTCCACCGTGGGACGAGTGTAAAACGAAGCATTTTTTGGTCAAAATGCATCTGACTTTTTTTGACGGCTCTATTCTCATCTGAGAATCTGCACAAATGACGTTGGAACGACGTCTTCTGCCTTTTTCGGTAAAGGTAAAGGGTAAAGGCAATTAATATACATTGGGTTCGGCCGTGGGGTTCTTAATCGTATTGCGAAACACCCGTTTGTTTCTCAATACCCAGTTTTTTGTGGCCAGGCACGGAGTTCCTTAAGTGACCACCCGCAGAAAAAACAGGTGGACCCCTATAATTAAAGTTATGAGTCGACAAGATTTGACGACTAATAACTAATTGGTAGGTACCGTTAGCCGACTAACTGATTTTAGTCGGTGAGTCGGCTGGATTATGGCCAACCGACTTGCCGACTCAAGTCAGGCGAGCGAAATATCCAAACTAGCTCCCCCGGCCGGGGGGGAAACCGCCTAACAAGGAAAAAATGCATCCCACATTGAACAACCCTTCCTACATTTATGGAAACCAAACAGGTCGGACAATCGGCACATTCGGGAAGCGCCTATTAGTCCGACTAATGACTGGTTGGTGAGTTAAGTCGTGCCGACTCACAGCTCTACCTATTATACTATTAGTAGCAAGCGTAAACTGTCAGGCCAGCAGCTATTAATAGCGCTGTTGTTGTGGATACCAGGGCCCCTTTCCCTCGATAGTACCGCCTCATTACACAGAAGTTCAAGGTCACCAGAGGTCCCCCAGACTCCGTTCCGTGCTGACCCAAGGTGCCGACCCACCTCGGTTTGTCCTCCACACAACAACCACACAACAGAGAACTTGCTATTAACAGGGACCCAGCCCCACATTGGCGTCGTCGACAGTATTTTACTTTTCTATGTGTCGATGGCGCTCTGTTAACAGCAGACATTCTCCGTACGAAGAGATCAGACATAATTTATCTTCGACTAGAATCATGCCAACACCAGGTGACTGAAGCAGAGGTTCAGGATGTATGTGCGCTTTCTTTATTGATAGGACGGGGATTGAGAACAGTCCATCGAAACAATATCGCACCAACAAACAACACGAAACGGAAGACACATGCTAGTAATTGTATGGCGGAGGCCCGCCGATTTTTACTGAGGCTACATACCTGGTAGGAAGTTTTATACCTGACCCCCGAAACTACCATTAAATATGTATATGTATCACACTAACAACCAACGCAAAACAGAAGACACATGCTACTACAACAGCATGCTACTAAGAGTACGGTGGAGGCGCACCGATTTTTTCCTGGGGCTACTTAGGAAACTTCTACACCTGACCCCAATTTTTTTTCGTTTTTGAGAAAGAATGAACGTGCAACCCGATGGACAAACCGTGGCCCACATATATATGTCAAACATTAACTACATTGTGAAACAAATGCTAGAGGGCATCCCGACGATCTTGGGTTAAGATAGGTTAAGCAACTCCGCCATTCAGAAAAGGTTTTGACCCAAAAGTGTTTTTCCTCTATCGCAGCCCAAGTCAGAAGCCTACCTAGTAATAGTACCAGGTACCTAGGATGAACCTTTTCTTTCAAAGACGGGAACAAAGAACCCATCCAGTGAAGGTGAACGGACCGCGGGAGAAGAAGGGATCACAGAAGAAACCGAGACACGAAACCAAATGTCCCCACGTCCTCGTCGGCCATTCCATGCATTTTTCGTTCGACGAGAAGACACGATAGTTGAATTTATGATGTTTTCACCCTTTTCGGGCCCTTTCTTTTTCTGCGACAAAAAACAACAGTTGAATTGACTCTCTTTTTACCCTTTTCGGATGCGTTTTTTTTAGTTTTTTTTTACCACAAAACGATCGGTTCATTAATCGCTAAACGATCGGCCAACCTTTCAACCTCCAAACTTTTAGTTTGTCCGACTTTACTATGTTCCGTTCCAACGTCTTCCCCCTGATGGCAGTGAATGGTCAGATGTGAAATGTAGCAGGATAATCTGGGAAATGCTCCAATTCACACCCTCCTCCACACCGAGCACTGAGTTCCTCGAAACCAACTACGGACCGGCCCTCCACTGCACACGAGCACGGGCTCCGTCACACCATGCACTGGGCTCGCTCAACACCAGCTGAAAGGAGCCATCCGTCCATCCATCCACCATGAACGAGCAAAATATGGTTGCGAGAAACTATCAATACTTCGACAATATTTTTTACATTGCACTGGTCAGTGACACGAAAACAATCAACTCAACCTAATAACATACGACAACGAAAACACAACCCGTACCGGTACCACCTCATCAGATACCCGACTCTTGGTTTCCCATGCTCGAAACCGTGAAAGGCTCTCAATAGTGCCGGTATTGCCAGGCCGATACAACGGCACTATTCAGGGCACCGGCATCACTGGGAAGTCGGGATACTATATAGCTACCAGGTACTATATAGAATTCCAGCGGTGACAAGTGACCTCACCGGCACTATAGAGAGCAGTGGTACTATTCGTACTATTCAACCGGCACTATCGGGGTCCCCCCACTGTACGTAGAGAATACGGCGAATCGGGCATAAAACGACGAAACTAACACACATCCGCCCACCAAAATAACCGCGGCCACGCTTTTCACAGGTCGAGTCACTTCTCGCAAGTCAGGTTCGATGGGATCAGGGTGACCCGACCCGACCCGACCCGACCCGACCCGACCCGACCCGACCCGACCCGTGAGATTAAAACCTCCAAAACTGACCCGACCCGACGGTACTCGACCCGCGAGACCCTTGGAAACCTGCTAACCCGCCCCGCACGACCGGTTATGAATCGTGAGAACCCCTGAAAATAACGGGGGAAGGCGGGATGCAATCGCCGCCACTTGGTGCCCGCAGGCACGTTGGTGTTCTCGTTCGATTGCGCAGCAGTACTATTAATAGTCGTTAGACCGAACAGAACACAAACCAACAAAACAAGAAGCGGAGCCGGCTCAACAGCGACGGGAAAATGACGGGGCTGGCAACAACCACCAACAGTGCAAAAAGAGCGAAAAATCCCGGGCGCCTAGCCCACCACCTCCACCTCCCACCTGTAAAAAAGAAAACAATCGAGAAAACGAAAAACCTGGAACAATAGTTGCTAAAAATGAAATCCACCTCTCAGAAATCTGCAGCTACTACATATCAGTAGCTCTCCTCCTCTCCCTCTCGCTTCTCTATCTATTCTGCTGCTGCTGGTGATGATGGAACATGTACTATTATCGCGTCGACTGCTACTGGATAGCCTCGTCGCGCCTTCCTACCCCAAAGAAAAAGGTAACTTGAGCCTCATGAGTCACGCCGCCAGACCTACAGTAGCTCTCGTCACGTGCCACCCAAAATCGGGATATCTCCCTCGTTGATCGGAGTGCTCCCCTCCAAAATCAAGAACCGGGTGCGCTACTCACTACAAAGTGATATATATACGATATATGTAAGTAGTAAAAGAGTAAATACAGCACTAGACTAGACACGAGGTCCAGCCGGTTGCAGACATCCTCGCGCCCCGTTGTGCAAGCCCTCCCGCCCCCAAAATCGTCCCACCACCCCGCACAACGTCAGCTCAATCGGAACTTTATTTTTTCACTCTCACTCTCAAATTTCAACATGCATCCTCCATACGTCTTGCTGCTGAAATTGGCAACCCCCCCCATGCGACCGACCGTCCAACCAAAATAGTCAAGCGGCACACCGGCGGAAAAAACAGCACGGCAACGGATGTCGCCGGCGCTGCATCACAACGGTAATCGCTTCACCTCCGACAACGTCAGATCAATTGGTACTTCTTTTTTCGTTCACTGGCAATATGCAACACGCATTGCCCATTCGTCTTGCTGCTGAAAAAGGCAACCTTCCCACCTATACCACTGCCCAACGTAAGTAACTACCAGGTAAGCAGTACACTGGGGAACAGCAAGGCCACGCGTATAGATGGCGCTGTAGTACAGTAATAATCTACCGACAACCAGCAGCGACCACAAGGAAGGGCAGATGTCCCCGGAATGTCCTCGTGCTGTATGATATTTTTTCTTCACAGGCTCCACCCCTAGCCAAAGAAAGCAGCGAAACAAGCGGCGACCACGCGGAAAGGTAGATACTCCCCTGTTGTATGCTCCGAGTATATCATACTCCGTGTCGTATTTTTACACGTAATTTTTATTGACCGTCCCCGCTCGCTCGCCTACCCAAGGTGCCCGCCGTTTCAACTTCAACATCAACTTTAACATCAACTTCAACTTGACCGTCGTTTTTAGAATACGTAGGTCAAGCGCGCTTTTCTTTTTCTCATTTCTTCTTCAATAATCTGCACTTTTTTTGGTTCAAATAAAGAACAAAAAAAAAAATTCAGCCAAGTTACTGCGAACGTCGTGGTGTATATTTAGGGCCACAGCGTCCCCCGTATACCTCCAACGCAACATCTCCGACTACCTAAATATTCGCGATAGGTGACGCGCAACATGACACAGTGACGTACAACATGACCCCTGCTACTACTACAGTGCGGTGCCCCCTATAGTGCCGGTTGAGCAATGCCTATTGCCGGTTGAATAGCGGCTATTGCCGGTATAGAGCAGGTGAAATCGCTTGGCACGACTTGAACCCGCTACACTATTAATAGTACCAGTATCGGCACCCACATAAGAAAATCAAAACCAGGACACGACAACGATGAGCTGCAGAAGGGCGTGCTCCGCCATACCCCACCCAGGCTACGAGTCACAACGAAAACAAAACACACAAAAAACAAAAAACAAAAAAGTACAAAAAATACAAGACAATTGGCGCGCTGCCCCGCTGTACCTCGCTCACGCCACCAGCCATGAAATAAAACAACAAAAAACATTAAAGCAAGATAATGTGCGCATAGCACGCGCATGCAACAGGTCCAAAAGCCTTCGTACAAAAGACCCACCCAGCCATCCATCGACAGAAACAAAAGCCACAACTGCAACCTCAACTGCAACTTGAAGTTCAGGGGGTTAAAAGCAAGTTTTCGATAGGACGTACCACTACATACGTCACCAGGAACCAATACCTGGCGGACGCAGACACGTCTGGGACAAATGCACGTTCCCACCTCTGTTTCTCGCGCAGGCAACTTCTGATTCGCCGAATACGCAAAACGATGGGCTCCACCGCCGTGTCCTCCCGTGTGTACGATATCCCGAAAAACGCCACTTGCAGCACAAAATAGAAACCCCGGCAGGGAAACAAAAAATGACACATGGCGCCGACACACATATATACACACATATGCGTGACAACGCTTTGTTCTACCCTTGTTGAGGGCTTTGAGCATGGCTAACAACGGCAGAGCTCGACACGCTCCCAGCGTGCAACCAACAGGCAGGCAGAGGGGCTGGAAGAAGACGAGTGGGATAAATAAAACTCTCGGAAAATTCCCCGAAAAATTCCCGTTTTTTTTTCTTTTTTAACTTATAACTCGGAGGGCTTTTCATGGGTCAGATCACTTCCCACGGGTCGGATCGGGTGAGGGTGGTCCAGCCCCGATCCGTGAGATGTGAAAGATTTCAAAACCTCCCGACCCGACGTGATCCGATCCGTGAGATTTCGAACACCCCCTGACCCAACCCGACTCGAACCGCGAGATAACACTCGCTGATCCGACCCGCGGGCCGGGTCATGACCCGTCAAAAGCCCTGATGTACTTGGAATTTCCCACGGGGCACAAGAAGGGCGACTAAAAAGCTACAAAAAAGGGCCCAGGGCGCCAAATAACACCCCCCATTGCGCCAATGTCCTCGCTTTGGTTTTGGGACGTCGGGATAAAAAGCTACCTTGAAACACGCAAGACAACCACACTCCCTCGGACCGAACGAATTCCCCATGTGATTCTCTCGACAGCGGGGAGACGGCAAAAAACGCCGTACAAAGACGCCCAACACCCCCCCCCCTTAGTTTGGGAGATGATCCGCTCAGAAAAACATCCCGAGGGGTTTTCAAGCCACCATAATTGCAGTGTGTTTTCCCGCCTAGTTTGGGAGAAAATCAGGTCAGAAATCCATCCCATCCCGAAGGGTATTTAGCGTGCCGCCCCCCCCCCTCCCCCCCCCCCCTAGCTTGGTAGATAATCACCTCGCAAATTCATTCCAAGGGGTGTGTTGTGTGCTGCACGGTACCAGATACCAGGTACGTACTAATAATGGTTCAAGGCGACGGCCCTAAGCTCCCCAGACTTTGACAGCGTTGTCCTTGGAGCCTGAGACGAGCCTGTCGTTGAACACACTCAAGGACCAAACTCCCGAGCAATCGAGCGTACGGCAGCATTCCCAGTCTGGCCCCCATACTCGGATGGTGTGGTCGCTGCTTGCCGAAACCTGATAATAGCACACACAAAAAAACGAATGAATTACACAACAATAGCACAAAACGAAAAGTGACTTAAATGCACAACATAATAAAAGCCAATGGGTCTCGACGAGTGGTGCGGATGCTGAGCTCTATGCGCGATAAAAGTGATGGCAAATGTCGAGGGGCGGGGGGGGAAGGAGGGGGGGGGGGGTACTCATTTGTTGCTTGCCTTAGCCATTTGACCATTGACCACGCATCCTATTTTTCGAGACGGAGCACCGTTCCTCTTCCTAATAGAGACACCTCCAACATTTGGGCGCTCAGTACGTTTCTTCCGTACGCTACATTAAAACGTTCTGCTCAACTTATCTCCTTCCTCTTTGACCAACTGCGGCCACCATCTATCTCCAAGGATAGCGAGCGCTTTCTCGCTACTTTAGTATGTACCAAAAATCTCCATGCCACATTCGTCTACTTTCCTCATCTCCTCTAACACATTCCGTTGCTCCTCGAAAGCGTCAGAGTGTGGGGGGGGGGGAGGACACCTGTGACGACGGCTTGTCTGTTGTCCAGAAGGCCGGTGAGGGTAAACAAAGCCTCTTACGAGTACGAATTGAGCTCGAAAATCGAAAGGGCGGCGAAAAGAAAAACGTTACGCAGCCATAAAATGGTGAGGCCACCTACTATTAACAATGCTAATGCTAATGCTAACAGCACACCGTAGGAACAAACAGATACATACACACGAGTTTTGAGAAAAATTTCGATCTCACAGCTCAAGTGTAACTCTCATTGTTTTTACTGTAATATATACGTTGTGCAGAGGAAGGCATAAGACAACTAGGTGACGTGATGATTGGGTAAGCTACAATCAGCAACGAACGACAGGGCGACTAGACAAGGCCTCCAACGTTCGTCGCTAGCGTTCGTAACTGCGGTAGTTTTCTACTTTAAAACGAGCGAGTTACAGTTTCTGATTTACACCGTGCCGAAAAAACAGGGCTTCCTTTTGAGCAGGCAAAAGGCGGGTTCAACGACCGCCGAGCGACAGTCACCCTTACGATCGTTTATAAGAGTTGTTATCAAAAGCACACAACTTTGCGACAGTTACATCCAAACGTATTCTGCAGCGCGACTGCCTGGCGGCGACCATGCAATACATAATAAATCACCAATATCAAAAGACACAATGCGGTGATTGCTTGAGCGACAATCGCCAACCAATAGCGGGATGATTGGAAAAGGTCTCCACTGTTACCCCGCCTTCGCCAACCATCGCCATTTAGTTTCTTCTTTTTTTGGCCATAAATAGTCATCCATTTTACTGTTTGCGGTGATTGGTTGAGCGGGAAATCACCACCCAACGGCGGGGTGGTCGGAAAAGGTCTTCCATGTTACCCCGCCTTCGCCAACCATGGTCACTTTTTTTTTTTTTTTTTTGCCTAATCATCAATTTGGCTGTTTTCTCACCAGCTTCCCCTCCAGCACGGTAAGGGCGTAGACCGGCCCCGCGTGGTCTTCGAGAAGCTTTTCGCAACCCCACGTCTGAGTCTCCCACACCCGAATAGTGCTGCAAGATGACGATGACGATGACGATGACGATGACGATGACGATGATGACAAAAAAAAAACAAAGAACAAAAATGCAAACAACAAAAGAAGGCGGCCAACGAATTCATGGAAAACGTGCGCAAAGGGAGGGGAGGGCGTTCACGGGTCAACAAAATCAACACGCCATAGTAGTCAGTACCCAATAACCACGAGGTAGGTAACCAATGGTTGAAGGTAGACAATAGCCAATTGACTACAGTCAACATAAGTTACAAAACCAACAGCTAACCGTCTATGCAACATGAAAGACAAAAGTCAATAGCCAAGAGTACTCAGAGTACTCAATGCCGGTATTAATAGTCAACAGCCAACAGTCAGTGCAAGACAAAAAGTCACTAGCCAGGAGTATGTAATAGTCAGTGCAAGACAAAAGCAATCGCCAGTACCAAAAGCCCGGCAGTTACTAGCAACAGCCAGCAGTCAATTACGTCAGTTCAACAGCCAATAGCCAATCAGCAATAACAGGCAGACAACAGTCAACAGCCAAAAAAATAAGTCAAAACTCATCAGCCAGTAGTCAACAGCAACAGGCAATACACGACAAAATATATTTGTAAAGGTTCAATGTAACATTAATTATTTTTATTTTATTTTTGATCATCTCTATTTTCGTCGCACTTTCCTTTCTCCTTCCTTACTCGTAGACGCAACTCACACCCGGGGTCACTAAGCAAGCCCTATCCCCCCTATCCCCCCTCCCCATCACGGTATAATAACGCCTTCACTTTCATCACTTTCATCGCTTTTATCGCGGGAAGAAGCTAGCTTTTTCTTCCCTCGTCGATTTGCGTAGAATTGCGCTACAATAATGCCAATGGTGAATATTTATAACAACAGCTATTGACGAACTGTTTCTCACTTGTCGATGGAGCCACTGATAAGCCGATCACCGATGACGGCCAGGGCCCAAATTTCATCACCATGTCCGAGAACCTCCTTGTGGCAAGTCCAGTTGTGCGTATTCCACACCTGTCCCCACGAAACGAAAACCAAAACCAAACACAATCAACACAGCAGTGCACGAAGGGAATGTGCGGTAAGCTTTACACGGTGGTCCACGGATGACGCATGCCACCGTAAGAGGCCTTAAGAGGTGCACGGTGTTTTTCTTTTCAGGCTCTTCACTCGCTTCACTTCACGACCTCAGTACCCCCCCCAAAACTGATTGATTCTTGAAGAGTAAAACTGAAAATGAAGTTCGATGAATAAAATCATCGCCTACAGTAGGTATAACAACATTATAAACGTTAAGATTGCAAAACATGAATGACTGTTAAGATGAGATAAGATGGGTTATCCGACCATTTTGGGTCAAGGTGGGGAAAGATGGGCTAAGATGGGTTAAGATGGGTTAATAAGGAGCCCCGTCCTTGAGAAAATGTTTTCGCCAAAAAACGGTGTGTACCTCTATCGTAGCAGCAGCATATTCTAAGAAACTTCTGAGCACCTAACACGAGGAGCTCAACATCATCCATCATCCTTCATCATCCACCATCATCATCACAATCACCATCATCATCATCATCCATCATCACCCGAAACATGACTTCGTACACATTCGTTCGCGCAACCCGACTATCATACCGCTGCTACCGATGCTATGTCCTAAAACAACTAGTCTACACTCGTAATATGTTAGCACCATACTAACTAGTCGATAGTTCCATGCTAGAGTAGCTCAACCAATCACAACAGCTCAGAGGGTCAGAAACAATAGTTAACCCAAAAAGCGCCGCCACTACCATGACTACTATGACTGCTATGATACCGTGGGATGATGGGATGATGGGATGACTCTACTATTAATACTGCCTCTCTCTATCGTACTAAGGGTTAGGCAAAATAGGCATTCTTGACATTTTTTCCAGACTCCAAAAGCCAAACCACACCTCAACGGTTGAGCTTAATACCGTAGGTGAGTTAGTGAGATAGTGAGGTAGTGACATAGTGAGATAGTGAGATAGTGAGTGACTGAGATAGTGAGATAGTGAGATAGTGAGTGACTGAGTAGCGTGGTCACCTTAATGCCCCCGTCAGAGCCCGATACGAGGAAGTCTCCGCACGTCGCCAGGGCCAGCACCCCGCATGTGTGGTCCGCCTGGTGGATCGTCACCTATCACACCCATGGGGCATTCACAAGGCGCGATACACAACGCATACGACACAGGGCACAGAACATATAGTACAGCGCACAAGGCATAAGACACAAGATACAAAGCATAAGACACAAGATACAAAGCATAAGACACAAGACACAACATACATGACAAGGTACACAAGGCACGAGACACAGGACGCGAGACACAAGGCACGAGAAACAAGACACGAGAAACAAGACACGAGAAACAAGACACGAGAAACAAGACACAAGACACGAGACACAAGACATGAGACACGAGACACAAGACATGAGACACGAGACACAAAACACGACA
This sequence comes from Undaria pinnatifida, assembly GCA_012845835.1. NCBI lineage: Eukaryota > Phaeophyceae > Laminariales > Alariaceae > Undaria > Undaria pinnatifida. Next base: position 14,230,193 of record JABAKD010000011.1, read on the forward strand.
CAACTTTTGCCGAACAACAATCAGCGCACGAGCCAGCTTACGAATCAGCACATGATGTGCACAAAGCAGCGCGTGAGTCAACGCATGATTCAGTGCACGGCATTCGATTGTCTCAATCAACCACGATATTAAAAGAGTACCCCGCACTCTCAGTAAGCGGTGTTCCAGAATTCGGTCGTGCTGTTCTCGAAGTCTACACAAAAAGACCTTAGCTTGGCTCAACTAATCAGATTTTTGTTGCAAGACATAAGATGTTATGAAAGGCCAACATAGAATACAAGCACTACTGTCGGTTGGCGGTTTTCCAAACCGTACAACACCTCCAGCAAATCAAGTTTTTTCAACCAATCGTGTTATAATACTTCCAACACATCAGATCGGCTGTACAACCAATCACGACATACCTCGCACTGCCAGTTGGCGGTGTTCCAGAGCTTGATCGTCCCGTCGTCCGACCCCGAGGCGAGCCGTCCGTTGCACTCGATGACCGCGTTGACCGCATCGTTGTGGTCGTCCAAAGACCGGACCAGGCTCCACGTGTCCGTGTTCCACACCTTACGCGGCGGGTAAGGTTAGGGTTAGGATAAGTGGCAGGGTAGGGATAGGGTTAGGGTAGGGATAGGGATGGGAATAGGAATAGGAATAGGAATAGGGTAGGGTAGGGCAGGGTTAGGATATGGTTAATGTAGGGATAGGGTTAGGGTAGGGATAGGGTTAGGGTAGGGATAGGGTTAGGGTAGGGATAGGGTTAGGGTAGGGATAGGCTTAGGGTAGGGATAGGGTTAGGTCAGGGATAGGGTTAGGGTAGGGACAGGGTAGTGATAGGGATAGGGATAGAAATAGGGTAGGGAAAGGGTTAGGGTAGGGTTAGGATAAGGTTAGTGTAGGGACAGGGTGAGGGTAGGGATAGGGTTAGGGTAAGTGGCAGGGTAGTGACAGGGATAGGAATAGGGTAGGGGTAGGGTAGGGGTGGGGTAGGGGTAGGGTAGGGTTAGGACAAGGTTAGTGCAGGGATAGGGTTAGGGTAGGAATAGGGTTAGGGTAGGGATAGGATCAGGGTAGGGTTAGGATAAGGTTAGTGCAGGGATAGGGTTAGGGTAGGGATAGGGTTAGGGTAGGGACAGGGTTAGGGTAGGGTTGAGGTTTCCGTTGCACTGAATCGCCGCGTTCACCCGATCGTGGTGGTCGTCCAAGCATCGGACTAGGCTCCACGTTTCGGTGTTGCACACGTTAGACTTCAGGTACTGTTTTTGTACAGTACTGGTGATGCGTACACTGTGTTGTTGTACAAGTGGGTTTGTACTATTGTGTACAGTAGGTGCAGTCGCTTACACCTTGACGTTGCCGCCGTCGCTGCCCGAGAGGAGCCGATCGGCGCAATATAGCATAGTCGCGCTTACTACTATTTATTGTACAGCATGCTCTTCTGTAAGGTTCTACTGTTGTGCAGTAGGTAATACTCCTGTTGCACAGTAGGAACAGTAGCCTACTGGTGTAGACAGCATGCAATACCTTGACGCTGCCGTCATCGCTGCCCGAGAGGAGACGATCGGCGCATTGGGCGAAGCACCTCACAGGCCCAGTGTGATCCGACAACGTCCGCTCGGTCGTCCACGACTGAGGGTCCCACACCTGTAACGACATCGGTTCGGGGCAACTCATCAATTCGGGACACGTACTTTTCCGGTATATATAATTGCCCCAGGTAAACGAACGTAAACGAAAGTGCGGGACAGCCGTATATACCTGGGCAAATAATGGTATCATATGATAAAACAACGTTCGGGACAATGGATTACAGCACTCCGGTTTTCGGGACATCTTGTTTTTCCGGGTAAAAAAACTCGGGACACCTACATTTTCGTAGACGATTCGGGATAATACCTTGTTCCGGATGACGTTCCGACGTCATATCATGAGTGAGGAATCATTTTCATCTTTTTGTCGTGTGCCTCTGGGTATGCTACGAACAGGAGGTGCTAGGATGCTTGTTGTTTAAGAAAATGAACAACGCAGTAGGATATTAGGGTTTTGTACCGTATTGCACGGCGGTTTACTCGGATACGAAACCGTTAGCGCGGGCGGGCCGCATAGACGTCTGTGCAGTGAGACAATAAGCCACTATTTTTACTCTTTACTGAACCGCTGTGAGATGCGCATTCAATCTATTGTTTTCGCCAGAGCTGCGAATCGGCGCGACCTAAGTCACCACCTAGATACTGTTAATAGTCAGCTTACTAGTAATAGTTAGGCTCTACCCGAAGATGCCGATTGTCCGACAGTCGGCAAGTCGGCTGGCCATCGGGTGGCTTCGCCGGCCGACTTGCTGCCTAAAGTCAGTTAGTTGGCCAACGGAGCCTACCGAATAGATGTTAGTCGTGAAATGTTGGCGACTCAAAGCTCTAGCTTTTGCTCTACCCCACCTTTTTCTCGACGTCAGCTACTGCATGCTCTACTGCTGCACCGCCGTCGAGAGGTGGGAGGTGGTAGTGATAGCCCGCCTTACCCTCCTGACCAAAATCCCAACTCGACTTCATGCTCGCCTTGATGTTGGTGTCCCACGAGCCGCTGACGAGCTTTCCGTTCACCACGGCCAGAGCGCTGACCGCATCGGAGTGCTCGGTCAAGAGGGTGTGTTTCTAATACCGCCGGGCAGGGGAGAGGCCACAGCAAAAATTGCCGCAGACGGAACGATGTGCATACGGGCATGTACCACAGAAACGACACCCACGACAAAGCGGGGTAGTCCGGCGCAAAAGCAAGGCAAGCCAGAAAAGGCAAGGCAACGCAGAGGGAGGGAGGGAGGGAGGGAGGGAGGGAGGGAGGGAGGGAGGGAGGGAGGGAGGGAGGGAGGGAGGGAGGGAAGGAGAGAGGGAAGGAGGGATCTGGGTGAAGAAAATCACTTGAGTAACACACACGTGGGCGGCTGGGATTCTACAGCAGCAGCGGGGTAACCACAGCCCACCACAAACGCCATTCACCAAAAAACACCCGCCTCCGCACAATCGAAAATCTACCTCGACAATACTCCAAGAAAGCTAAGACAACTAGCTTTCAGCGGATTCTCAATAGCGCCACCCGACAGCGACACAACCACGAACAACCCCAACAATAACCGCCTTGTTATCATCGAAACCACGAACTATCGGCTACGGCTTACCTTGAAACTGCACGACCTTCGGCGTTGTTTGGTCCGGGGGGTCCCGGCCAACCCCTGTCGGCCTATTGCCCTCAACGCGTGGTGCTCCCACGCCTCTGCGATTAACGCTTGACATTCCGGACCCTGCCCATGGCGAACCAAGAAAAAAAAACGAAATTTAACAAAAAAAGGGATGGTAAAAGAGAAACTCTGAAAAAAATGACCACAAAACAAGACGACGCGCAACCCACTCAAAACCAAACATGGTTCGCCAGCCGACGTACTTGCCGACCAAATTAAGGAAAAACTACCAGAATTGGTGTTGCAGTCGTGAGACCGTGTCAACTCCACGCTTTAGAAACAAGCCGAACAAGCCAGGTATCGACGGCGAAGCAGGTGGCATACCGACGAAGAAGCAGGCGAATTACCTACGGCTGAGTACAACGAAACTATGTGCCGGTCGAAAAGCGAAACATGCGCCGGCCGAATAGATACTTCGAAGAATAATGAAAAATAGCAGCAGCAAAGCCAAACGACGACGAACTAGAATCGAAGGTGTGGTTGATACGCTGACATCGGTCGTGTATACCTGAGTGACTTCGTGGCTCTTGATGACGTCACTGAGGAGGCCTGCATCCATCAAAGGGAACCGCACCATTCCCAGCACCTAGACACGGACACAAAACCAAAGAACCCACGCAAACCACACAAAAATACGACGAAGGTGGACACGAGAAGACAATAATACTGAGAGTAAGTACGGGCAGCATGGGAATCGCGACCGATTGCCGATTGTTGCGCAAACAGACAACTGTGAAAGCAGTTCAGCATTTTCGTAGTACAAATGTAGTATAAGTATTTCGGCTATCTATTTTCGAATATCGATCGTCGATTATCTATTATCGATCGTATAACATCAACTATCGACTGATATGCTAACCCAAACTACATCTGCAACTACTTCAACCACAACTACAACTACTACAACTACAACTCCTACTGTTACTCCTACTGCTACTGCTACTGTTGCTACTACACCCACAGTAGCAAGAGTAATACCTCTGGTGCGTGCTTGCGGCGGGACGGAGAATCCGCCTGTAGCCACCTAGACGCCGCGTCGAAGACAACGGACTCGTCACAATCCAGCACTTGGTCAGACGACAGCACCTATAGCAGGAAACAACACAATCCGATACACGAGGATAGGTAAAAATTCCGACACGGGAGCAGGGAGCGAGCATGACGAAAGCAAAAAGGTGTTCTCTCGTCACGCTTACAACAGCAGTATCAGTAGCTGTTTTAATTTCTGTCATGTCTACCTCTGAAAGTCAAGTACCTTCCAGTCCGTCCTAAAGCGGCAGTAGAAAGAGGTGTTTAGAGTATTTTAGTACCTGGTATATGTTTGCCTCCGAAAGATATCCCGTGAGTCAGTGCCGCCTACCTTCCGACCTTGCGGTAAGCACGAAGTGCGGGTCTAAATTCATTGAGCGTTGCGGCATCAGCCGCAGACCACTTGCGTCAAAACGTGTTTTGAAAGTTTAACGTGTACCTCTGAAAGCTGTCCCCTTTATCAGTGTCGCCCACCCCTCACCTCCGACACCTGTCTCCTCGAGTCATCTCCAGTCAGCCCTAAACAGCAGTGTCACCAGGTGTTTCAAATTTTTCATATCTACCACTGAAAGTCCTAAAACAGCAATATTATGCTGGCGTAAGCAAGTGATTCGATTGTTTCGTGTTTTTACCTCTGAAAGCTGTCCCTTCGTCAGCGCTGCCCACCCTTCCGAACGTGCGGTAAGCGCGAAGTGCTGCACAATCTTGGAGAAAGCTTCCCCCTTCAACCCCTGGCATTGGTAGCTATCGGCCGCCGCGAACACCGAGCACGCGTTGTCGTGGTCCAAGTACGTCGACAGAGCGTTGCACATCTGCGCCTTGAGGCCTTCCACCTGCCCATTACAGCAGCGGTCAAGTAGACAGCGCAGCAGTAGGTTGTGCAGTAGGCCGTACAGTGAGTCGTACAGTAGTAGGAAGGCCGGGAGGTAGTACCGTAGATACAACAGTATTAGTAGAGTCCAGTAGGCAGTGCAGTAGGCAGCACCATGTATACAATACAATTAAAACAAAACAACTATAGGCAGCCCAGTAGACAGCACAGTAAATGCAGTACAGTAGATAGGAGATAGGACAGCAATGTAGTGGGCCGCAGTATAGGCAGTACACTAAAAAGTACTCCGTATATAGCACAAAGGGCGGTAGGCAGTACAGCATACAGTACCGAAGACAGCCCAGCGAGAACTACAGGCAGTCCCGCCAACAGCCCAGTAGATGACTCAGTAGGCAGTGCAGTATACAGTACATTAGACAGTAGGTGGCTCATTTGGCAGTACAGTAGACGGTCCAGCAGGTAGTTTAGACAACCAGGGCGGTGACAAATAAAAATACAAGAGTAAGGATAACACAACAAGGACAACTGTAAGGACAACGACAAGAGCAAGAACGAGAGCAGGGGCAAGACCAAGGGCAACGACAAGGACGACAACAAGGGAACTAGCAAGAGCAAGACCAGTGATAGACTCACCTGATAGCGGTTGGCGAGCGAGAGAAGGTCCACCACTTGAGAGGAAGGGACGGAAATGGGCTTGTTGTACATGTAGTCCAGCAAAATCTTGAACTGAAAATACATTATCATCAACAGTAACAACAACGACGACAGAACAATGAAACCATGTAAGACGAAAGCGACGGATACCAAACACGTTGGCGCAGGGAGGCAAACATGGATTCATTCAAGGACAGCGCGCCAAGATAAATAGACGCCCATGATGATGCCCCACACGGCAATGGTTGAAACACGACCACTGTTAAGGGTTGGTACACGGCAATGGTTCACACACGTCAACGCCTTAAACATGTTTCTTTTTAAATGGTTGACACACGGCACGACGCCGACACCAACCATACGTGGATACGTGGTAACGCCATCTTAAGCAATAGAAGGGGCATCCACGACGACCATTAACACTGTCATGTCTAATGACTAATGACTAATGACAAAAGCGACGTCTCGATAATTAGCCTCCACCCCAGAGAGAACGAGCGCGTCTATCATACATGCACGTGAAAAAAAGTACCAAACAGGATAAATCGTCGTCTGGCTCGGCGTCTTCAGCCAATACAGCACCCCTCTTACCTCGCGGGCGCTGATGTCCTTAAGCTCGATCTCATCCTGCTCCATCTCCCTCATGCCGCTAACCATCAAAGCCCCCAAAAACGTGCGACTACAGGCGAGGACGGCCTTGTGGGCCCTGAACTCCTCCCCCTCCACTCTGAGGGTGACGTCGCACAGCAGCTTCTTATCGTACAGGTCCTATTCACACACGTAGAATCAACAGGGAAGTACGAACGGGATTCGAATATCACGACAAGGAAAATCAAAACGTCGCACAGCAGCTTCATATCGTACAGACCTCATGCATATATGCGTAGCATCGTGAGAGGAGAGTGACGGTGTTGGAACTTTGGGCGGGATACTGCAAAAGGGAACTTTGAGGTTTGGACGTTCGGACATCCTCTCGATATTTGTCACTATCGAAAGCCTACTGCATGCTGATAGCCTTCATCAACAGATTGTCCATCATTGTATCAATACACTTGGGCGGGTCAAGGCAAGCCTCCCTGCTATCGCATTGGTTCTCTCATACTCATGTATACGTAGCGTCGTGAGGGAAGTAAGAACGTGTTACAAGTTTGGGTGGGTGACCGCAAGGTAAAAAAAGAGATTTCGTTGTCTACGATATTTGAATAGCCTACTGAATAACAATAGCCTACTGTGTACAAGGTTCCCCCCCGGGAAGTGCCTAGGGGAGTAGCGCAAGGACACATGATTATCACATTATCATCACTACCGGACGCAATGACCATTTTTATTTGTTTGTACATACAAAAAAACTTGCACGGAGAAAAAATGAATTCGCATTTTACTCGCAGTACTCCTCGGGTGTGCTCAATAGCAGTGCTTTTAGCACTCTTTGGGTACTCGATATAGACGTGCCCACGATCGATCTGATGTTGAGAAAATACACACAACGCACAAAACTTTTACACCTTATGATTTGTATGATTTCGAGAAGAGCGTCACAGTTGGAACTCCAGGTTAGGGACCGCCAGGAACCGAGAAGGAGCACGTGTGGCGTGGGATGCGGCTTACTGTAGAATATTCCAAGGGCGTGTTCGGTACGGTACCTACCGAGGCGTACCGGCGGTATATACCGCCGGTATTACCGGTACCGGATACTTCGGTAAGTTCGGTGCGGCGTCAATACCGGTACCGGAAACTTCGGTAAGTTCGGGACGACATCAATACCGGTACCGGCGGTACCGGTACCGTACCGAACACACCCTTGGAATATTGTGTAAATAGCACGTATTGAGAACGAGGGAGCAAGAGGACAATACGTGACAGGCTATGACAAAAGCAACTCGCCATCGTAAGGAAAGGATACGGCACGCGCACATCGTCCTACCACGGTATACCGTAGTAACGTTTTGCTCTCCGCATGTTGTCTGCTGCTGTCTGTCATCTGCAATCTTCGCAAAAAAAACGTTAAAAAACTGCCTCGGTGGACGTAAATGTGTAAGGTTGGGTTGATTGGTATCTAAATAATTACTATTTTTAAAGGTCCCTATGTTTCCGCATCGATGGACACGCGCACCCAGAGCGGCAGCACAACAGACGAAACGTGTGGTACGGTGGGGTGACAAATAAATGACAGGCTCCGACACAAGCAACTCGCCGCAGCATAGCGAGGACACGCCACGCGCTCAAAAATGGTGTTGCCTACCGCTGCTGCTGTGCGGCAGCGTTATAGCGTTGTGCTCTCCGCATGTTGTCTGCTGTCTGTCATCTGCGATCTTACATAAACGGTGTTGCCTACCGCTGTTGCTGTGCGGCAGAGTTGTAGCATTGTGCTCTCTTGGTATGGTACGATATCATATACGAAGAGCACCAACATGAACATAGTAGCAGCAACAGCGAGAGGTACTGGCATATAGGCGGGTAAAGCATCGCAGGCTCCCATCAAAGCAATCAGCTACAACAACAGCAGCCACGCGCGCATAGAGTGCAGGCTGCTGCTGTTAAGGGGCTGGACTGCTGCTGGGCGGCAGAATCGTAGCGTGGTGCTCTGTGCAACAATACTAGGGAAATGTACGTGTACCCTCTACGAGCAGAAAACCCCGGTTTGCATCCGAATCTTACGTGCGTACACGGGGATAGGGGATGCATAAACCCATTCCCCGGGGATGTTGCGGAAACCCGGGGATTTGCCTTACGTGTGGCCAGGGCCAAAAAAGTATAAAAGGCTTGCCACGCGCGACACACTGCACGGCTCGCGCCCAAACCTCCGGCAACGTGACCCCGACGTTGGAATTGTGCCCATCCCTTCTAACCATTCCGACAAAGGTGAACGTACGAGCACGAAGAGATGTGCCCGAAGAAGAAAAAAATGACAAGTATACGTATACATATACTCTTGAGAGGGTCACGTCGCACAGCAGCTTCTTATCGTACAGGTCCTATTGGTATGCACCCACCATCGCGACGGTGGGATGACGAGCGACGGCGTTCGAGGCTTGGGCAGGTAGGTCACTGCAAGAAAAATCTGACGGTTGGACGTTTGGACACCGCCTCGACAAATATCAATAGCCTTTTACTTCCTATCAATACTCTAATATACTGTGTATCAATACACTATTAGGCATACCAATATTGTTGCGCGCGTCAAGGTAAGGTTTTCTCTCATCGTACAGCTCCTGTATACGTAGAAATAACGGGGGAAATATGACGGTGTCCAAAGTATGGGCGGCCCACGGCAAGCGAAATTCGGAGGTTTGGACACCCTCTCGACTACAACTTCGAGGTACCCATCATGCTAGCAACGACTGGCATGAAATTCGAAGCAAGAAGTTTTTTGGAGAGAAAAAAAAATGGAATCGGCTGTGCTTCAAGCACAACGAGCACAATTGGGGGAAAACACGGTACGAGTAGCACCTTTAGTTCATGCTCCTACTGTAATGGAAAAGAACATGAAAAAAAAAAGAGGGAGGAGAGCAGAATAGATATAAGCCTGGCCGTCGGGAGCCGCGCAACAAATGCCCAACCAATGCCTTCCTGGGCCGTTGGGGGGGTGGGGGGGTCTTATTCCCGGAAATAGATCGGCTGACGGTCTAGTTTTGACCCGTCAAGGTGTCTTTGGATTAATATACTAGTTTTAGTGTGTGGAGTTCCTTGACCCTTGACGGCTGTCCGGGAATGGACAAGAGTGCCGTCAACCCACAGCTTTGCTCTCCCAATAACAACCTTACCCTGATCCGGTCCATGAAGCCGACATTTTCCTCCGCGGTGAGCTTGAACACGCACCGCCGGTGGCCGCCAATGTCCGTCCCATCCCGCCTCCTGCGCTTAGCCCCGCCCGAAGTACCACCCCCCCCTCCCCTAGGAGTGCTCTCGGTCGAACCCTCTTCGGAGTCGCCGCGTTTGCGGAAGGGAGGCAGCCTGCGCGATCGAGACAGAGGAACGAGACATCAAACAGGAGCAATTTTCTTAACCCTGTGATAATATCAAACACGAAGACTTTCTCACAAGTGTCACTACTGATTTCTGCTGCGGCTGGTCTCCGCAGCCTGGTTTTGGATACTTCCAAAAACGACGGGTAGAGGGTGAGGGGGTGAGCGATCGAGACAGACGACCGAGACACCAAACCTGTAACCCGAGACGATTTCTTCGAGTAGAACTGCACCCTCGGAGGAGTTAGTGAAGGTAATGAAGCTTGCTTTTGGCAGCAGCAAACGGGTTAATCTATTACAAATATAAATACACTGCATTTTCTCAACTTTTGTATGATCCTAATCTTGATGCAAGCCCATACCACACGCAGCGTGCAACGCTGAAATTCGACGAAATCCTCGATCTCACAGCCGATGCGCCATTCTCATATTTTATAATTGCCAAACGAGACAATTTATTACATGGATACTTACCCCATGCCTATGGCGACCGGGGTGTGTGGCGAAGACGCGCCGCCAAAGCTATGGCCGAACGCCGCTGCGGGAGTTCCACTACTGGCACCGTTACTGGCGCCGTTAATAGCGCCATTGGCCGCACGAGATGTGGAGTGGCCCAACGAAGGCACCGTGTCACTGAACGCGCTTCCACCTTCCCCTGTGCTTCCGTTAGCGCTTCCAGCGGCGGGAATGACACCACCGCCGGCAAAGATACCGCCCCCGTTAGCAGCGAACCCCAACCCGCCGCCGCTCATGCTACCGCCGCCGCTACCGCCTCCTCCGTGGAAGCTACCACTAGGGCTGCCGGTGCTCATGGTGCTGCTGGCGTCGCCGATGCGCGCACCGTTAGAAACCCTACTACCGCTGCCGCTGCGGCTGCTGCTGCCGCTGCTGCGACCGGCGCCGGCGGCCCTCAGAGCAGACGACGACAGCGCTAGCGGAGAAGGTGCTTGGAAGGGTGACAGCGCTTCAGCCATGAGCGAAGTGTTTGGTCTTAGTCTGCGCGATCACCGGGTAGGAGGGGTTGTGGGGGGGGGGGGGGGTGTACTCAGTTTGTGCACGGCCGTAGTCGTATGACCATCAACCCTCGCATCCCTACTATGCCGGGACGGAGAACGTCGGGTTTTCACCAACCAGGCAGACATTGCTTGCACCAAGCGCGAAGCGCCATGAGGTGTTCCGCGAGTCGCATGAAGGGTGAACTGCATCCTTCCAAGAACCGCTCGTGAGACGGACTTCGGCACCTTGTGCCTACTTTCTAGCTCATGGGTGACAGCGCCAATAACGTGTACTTTGTTTTCTGGTGTGGCCACTCCAGAGACAGCAATGGGCGTTACTATGTAACTGCCTCGTGGGTGCCTTACCATATTCACACTACGCGATGCGATCATTCCCTTTGTGCGGAGTTAGGGTTCTCCACCCCGCACAATATGACCTTACTCGATAACCATCCTGGTGACCGCCAAAAAAAACAAAAAACAAAAAAACGGTACCCTGGTTGCCTAGCTCACGCAGTGATTGGCATGTTTCACATCGTCGTTGTTAACCAATGCCAACCCCAATATACATGAAATGTTTTACAGCGTCGGTGCCAAACAGGGTTAACTATTATATGTGTATTACGAGGGGGGGGGTGTTCGGACTGAGCTATTGGCTTGTACGGTCTTGATTTCGATCTGTACTAGTGTATTGCCGGGGAGGCAGCGTAGAGGGGAAGGGGGAGGTCGTCAGGGGGGGGTGGTCAGGGTCGAGCTAGTGACTTGTGCGAATCAACAAATGTTTTAAAGCGTATTCAGTTCCACGCAACATTCAACATGTAACACCCAACAAAGTATGTAAAAATTCATGGCTCCAAAATGTAGGATTCGGTACGTATGGAATCCGTTATTTGTGGAGGCGGTATTTAATTCGGGAAAAGGGGTTGGAAGTTCTCGAGGGGTAGCGAGAGCTTACGATTGCCAGAGAGAAGCTAGTACGAGGTCAGGGGCCGGTCTCAGCAGTATCTACGCATTGGAAGCAGGGGCATCGCCCTATACTTGATCGAATTAGCCATGGATGGGGAGTCCGCCTCGTCTGCTTCATCGGCAGCCGGCGGCAGCGGGGCCGGCTCGGCGGGACAGGTCGGGGAGCAAGCGTCGTCGCAACAGCTGCTCGATATGCTGCAGCAGGTCTCGCAACAGATCCAAGGCCAAGGAGCGCGGCTGGCGGCCATCGAGCAGAGGCAGCAGCAGCAGCAGCAGCAGCAGCAGCAGCAGCAGCAGCAGCAGCAGCAGCAGCAACAACAGCAGCAACAACAGCAGCAACAGCAGCAACAGCAACAGCAACAGCAGCAGCATCAGCAGCAGCAGCAATACCAGCACCAGCAACAGCACCAGCAGCAGCAGCAACCGCAGCAACATGTTCAGCAACCCCAGCAATTTCTGCCGCAGTACCCAATCCATCCACAACTGCAGCTCCCACCCTTCCAGGCCGGTGCTCACCTGGCGGGCGCCGTTCCGCCCTACCCACAGAACGCCAGTTTTGAGAGCATTTCGCAAGGATTGATGGCGAAAGACGCGGCCAAGCGAGGGTTAAAGCTCTGGAGCGAGGAAGGCGGAGCGGCGTTCTTCATCCTGCGGGGGGGGCACGCCGTAACTGCGGTCCTCACTGCGGCAACGCTTTCGAACTTGGTTCGCAAGGTGGCCGAGCCTACTGCCAAAATGACAGGCATGTTGCTATCGCTCTCGGACATAGACGTGCTGGCATTCGGACCGCCGGTACCTGAGGGATGGTCGCAGTTCCCACGTCACCCGGCCAAGCATTTCGCCATCTTTATCAAGGTGCTGGGGATAGTCATCGGATACGGCACGGAGGCGTCGTCCGACATCTCCAAGGTGAGGAGGGCCGCGCTACTGGGAGAGATACGCGCGGTGCAGGAGCGGCTGGAGGAGTTTACGGATCACCACGCATCGCAACTGCACCACTACAAGGAGGACGTGGAGAAGCGCATCACGGGCGCCATAAACGCCGGTATCAAGGATTTCTTCGGCGAGCTGAAGGACGAGGCCGACAAGCTGCGTCAGGAGCACGCCTTCGTGGCGCCGGTCAGTGGGTCGGGGCAACCCCCTAAGTCCCCGCGGTTCGAGCAGCTGTCTTGCCTGGTGGACAGAAGCCACACCCACAACCTAATCGGACGGTTGGACAACGGCCTCGTGGCACCTCTGCAGAAGGCCGCGGGCAAGACGGGAGCGGGCAAGAGGAAATCGGTGGATACCGGCGACCTCACGGCACGAGCACGCCCGCGAAACCAGCCTGTAGGCGCGGCATCCTCCTCGGCTGCCTTCATACAGTCCATGTCAGACTGGAAAACGCCCGCCGGGGTTTGCGCTAGTGGCTGGAGAGGCCAAAAGTGCGAGAGGGCCTCATGCAAGTACGATCACGACAAGCGGCACCCGAACGTGCCACCCCCACCCCCGGGCCCACCACCCGCACCGGCGGCAGCACCTACAACAGCGGTTAGCAGCGCCACCCCTGTCCGTCACAACCCCCCTCCCCCCGCCGCACAGGCATCGGTCGCGCGCTTCAGCGGCAAACACGGGCGCAGGTCCAACGGCGCAGGAGGGAGCAGCAACTGATGGTGCGGGCCTCGTCTTTCGACGGGGCCGACAAGGGAGGGGGCAGGGGCGGTAGCACCGGCGGCGTTCGCGGACGCAAGCAAGACGGTAGGACTGCTCGCGGCTCCCCAACCCGGGTCGGTGGCACCGGAAGTGTTTCATGGTGAGAAAACGATCCCCGGTCCACGGCCGACAGAGCAGTCGAGAGGCACAGAAGTCGTTGTTGACACAGCAGGCAGACAGTATTTTTCTCGCGGGAAACATAGGCAAGAGACTTTCAGCGACACCACAGGCAGGCAAAAAGTTCAACTATCTCACGCCACGCAGAATTTCATGCAGGTGAAAAACAGACAAGCAGGCAAGAATAAAATTCCTCACCAGAAAAACAGAAACGAGATCAGTGGCGATACATCACCCAGACACAATTTTATTCAAGAAAAAAGCAGAAAAGAGATCCTCGTTGATCCATCAGGCAGACAGAATTTCCCTCACGGGAAAAACAGAGAAGAGATCCTCGTTGATCCACCAGGCAGACAGAATTTTCCTCAGGAAAAAAACAGAGAAGAGATCCTCGTTGATCCATCAGGCAGACAGAATTTCCCTCACGGGAGAAACAGAAAAGAGATCACCATTGATCCATCAGGCAGACAGAATTTCCCTCACGGGAAAAACAGAAAAGAGATCCCAGTTGATCCATCAGGCAGGCAGAATTTCTCTCACGGGAAAAACAGAAAAGAGATCCTCGTTGATCCATCAGGCAGACAGAATTTCCCTCACGGGAAAAACAGAAAAGAGATCCCAGTTGATCCATCAGGCAGGCAGAATTTCTCTCACGGAAAAATCAGAAAAGAGATCCCAGTTGATCCATCAGGCAGGCAGAATTTCCCTCACGGGAAAAGCAGAAAAGAGATCCTCGTCGATCCATCAGGCAGACAGAATTTCCCTCACGGGAAAAACAGAAAAGAGATCCCAGTTGATCCATCAGGCAGGCAGAATTTCTCTCACGGGGAAATCAGAAAAGAGATCCTCGTTGATCCATCAGGCAGGCAGAATTTCCCTCACGGGAAAAGCCGAAAAGAGATCCTCGTCGATCCATCAGGCAGGCAGAATTCCCCTCACGGAGAAATCAGAAAAGAGATCCTCGTTGATCCATCAGGCAGACAGAATTTCCCTCACGGGAAAAACAGAAAAGAGATCCTTGATGATCCATCAGACAGGCAGAATTTCCCTCACGGGAAAAACAGACAAGAGATCCTCGTGGATCCAACAGGCAGGCAGAATTTCCCTCACGGGAAAAACAGAAAAGAGATCCTTGATGATCCATCAGACAGGCAGAATTTCCCTCACGGGAAAAACAGACAACAGATCATTGATGATGATTCAACAGGCACACAAAATAGCACGCACATGGCACGCGAAAAAAAAAAATAACTACAGCACTATCCCAGAATGGTATTCACGGTAGCGGAGTCGGAGAATCGACTGGCGGGTCGGCGTCGCTGACGCCTCCTGATGGAGGGGAAAATCTCAGACTCCATAACGAAAATATGAAACGGAAAGAAGGCAACAGACTAGAACAAGACATAATAGCGCTAACCTGTAAGTGGTCGGAGAAGAAAAATAGCATGTCGGACAGAGACTTTGGTATCGAAGACAAGAAACGAATTATTGGCGACCTCGCGAACACCTGTACGGAGCTCGTTAGGTTGCACGGAGGCAAGCTGGGGGACGTCGCAAAAGGAATCGGCGGCACCTTGGTGTCACCGCCGTTGGATGTGCGCGGCGTCGAACAGTACTTCGGGAACTTGAAACGCTTCCCAGCCATAGACGACCTACTCGAAATAGTAGCTAACGGAGTACCGGCCAGAACCACTCGCGAAGAAACAGATCTAGACAAAGCACTGCAGTATGGCAACCATCGTAGCGTCGGGGAACATCTACCCAGAATTTGGGAGAAACTATTCGACGACGTAAGAAGGAACAGGTGCCTGGTACTAAATAGGGCAGCCGCGGCAGAGGTAGCGGGTATTCGAATCGCCCCTCTGGCAGCGGTGGTCACCAATAAGGTGCGCATTATAACCGATTTCTCTTTCGACCCAACTACCGCCCGAGGGGTGCAGGGAGGACTTAACCGCGACACGTTGAAAGACGAAATACCTCGATGCCTATGCGGGAAAGCCCTCCCCAAATTCCTGGCAGAAATTACCAGCCTGAGAGTCAAATATCCAGACAAGAGAATACTGATGTCGAAAGCAGATGTGTCGGACGCTTTCAGAAACGTACGGGTAGCCCCGGACCAAGCGCAAAATTTCTGTTATGTTTTGGACGATGTGTTAGTAGCAGACCTACGTCTTACCTTTGGGTGGGCTGGGTCACCCGGGTTTTGGGGGGTGATGTCGGCAGCGGCAGAGCACGCTCACTGCCACACCTCATTAACAGACGCGATAGTGTTGCCTGAAGGAGCGGAAATGATGTCCCATGTTAGAATCGCTGATCCCTGGGAAGTCGGCCAGCCCACTCGCGTACCACGCGAGGCAGGTGTCCGACCGGCAAAGGGAGGGGGGCGTTTGGACCCGTTCTTTACCACCGTATATGTGGACGACTATATGCTAGTACGAGTTCAACAAGATTCGAATGATCAGTCCGCTCTGGTTGCATCCGCGTCGTTAGCCTCTGAACACGTTAGACTTTTCGGACAGGGGGAAATCGGCGAAACCCCTATTCTGGCGCCAAAGAAAAGCACCGATTGGGACACGACTATTGAAGCTTTAGGTTACACGATCGACTCACACCGCATGCGCATTTCAACAACCCAAGCAAATATAGAGGCGATCAGATTGCTTCTAGAGCGAGAATGGCCACCTGTCCGGAAAATGGCGGACGCACAAGAAGTGTTAAGCATTGCGGGAAAACTGTGGAATCTAACGTTTGTGGTCAGAGCCGGTAGGTATTTTGTGTGGCAACTGCTACGCCTCACGGGCCTGCACAAGAAGGGCAGATCTAAGTCGAGAATACAGAGGGTCGTGCGGTTGGGATGGGAGTTCCATGGTGACATTGCATTTTGGAAGTGGGCGATCGATCAACGGCTGATAAATCAGGGAGAATCTCTCAGCGCCCCCTTTTATGCGCACGTACTCAGAAGACCTGTAAGGCACTATTTTTCAGACGCCAGTTTCGACGCAATCGGAGGGTACTGCCCCGAGCTAAGGATATTTTGGCGTTATACCCTAGACCCGCAGTTGTCCTCAGAAATGAAGCGAAAGGCACAGGCGCGAGAGAGCTGTGCGATCACGATTAACTTACTAGAACTTTGTGGCATGGTCATTACTGCCTTCGTCGTACAGTTACTGTTAGGCGACCGACCAACCACCGAGGGGGAATCCATTATGATGCGGGGAGACAACATGTCTGCCGTGTCGTGGGTGAACCGGTGCGGAGGCTCACGCGATAGACGCGCGGGGATCCTTATGAGACTTTTAGGCCGCATGGAGATTACAAGCGGTTGGTGTCACGTGGCCAAGCATATCCCCGGGGTGGATAACAGGTTGGCGGATGGTATTTCCAGATGGCCGGAAAAAGAGGTACAGAAAAACGTTTCTCGATTGACACAAGAGCAGGGTTGGACCCGACAAGAGATAGCGGGAGGGAATCTGGTACTTAATACAATATTGAACTTGAACCTCCCAAAAGAGAGACTAGACGACGACTTGTGGGGTCAACTGATAGCTTGACCAAAAAGGACAGTTCGAGAAATAGCGAAAGTGTGAACGAAGACTCAGACTAAGAAAAATAAGAACGAAGGTGCGAAGGTCGAGGCTCAGTCGAGCGCGACACGATTCGGAACAACAGAAACACACAGTCTGTTCACACGGGCATGCTCGAAGAACTTAAGAACGCCGAGATTCCAACAGGCCGGAATGAATGGCTAAAATTTTCGCTCGTATTCCTAATCTCAGGAACAGAAGGACGAACAGAAAGCGACGACGCGGAGGTGGCAAGATTGATCGAGACCCTCGCGCTCGGGTCCGTAAGCGTAAGTACCAAGAAGAAGTATTTAAGCAAATGGAGGACGTGGGTGAAAGAGCGAGCGCGCAGAAATTTAGGCCCGTGGTTGTCGGAGGAGGACGGGATAGATAGCGCGGTTACCGAACTCACAAGGTTTATGGCGTCGAGGTGTTTTGTACACAAGAATCAGAGCGGAACAGTGCGTGGCTATCTAGCCGCGATCAAACATTTCCATAAGATGTTCGCGGGTTGGGAACTCCCCACCTCGCATTGCATGATCGTCGCGGTGGGCAAGGGAATCGATCGTGCTCACGGAAAGTCGGACGTTCGCCCCAAAGTCAGAAAACCACTAACGTGGGAGATGCTGATTGCAGGGCGGGAGGCGGTAGAACAGATGGGGGAAACGGGAAGCCTCATGTGGAAAGGGTTGGCTCTGTCATACCTCCTGCTGTGTCGAGCCTCCGAAATCTGGGCGTACGGGAATGGGTTGGTTCATTCGGAGTTCTGTTTGACTAGGGGAGACATAGCTTTTTGCAACGGTCCAACTCGCCTTGTCGGGTCAGATCGAAGGCGGGCGGACAGAGTTGAAGTTTTATTCCGAGCGTCGAAAGCAGATCAGAAAAGAGTTGGAGCGACGATCACAAGGACGAGAGTAAGGACAAACGACACCGAACGGTGGGGTGGTGAGGACTGTGGAGCAGTAGAAATACTTCTTGATCTTTTTGAATCGCACTCAGAATTGGGGGAACACGCGCCACTAATGCAGGCCACGTGTGGTATCGGGTGGCAGGTCATTTCTCGTGCGGCGGCGACGCGCGCTCTGAGGATATTAGTTGGAAGTCTGGGGAACGACCCACAGCAATACGCACTTCACTCAGGTAGAATCGGAGGAGCCACGCACTTGGCGCGGTGCGGAGCAACGGCAATTCAGATCAAGCTCGCCGGACGCTGGAAATCCACAGCGTTCATGGTTTATGTCAGAGCGGGGGGGGAAGGGGCGGAGTTTGTGTCGAGAGCGCTCACCCGGAACGCCCGCGGGATTGAGGGGTAAGATAGTATACTATGGTATCGGGCTGGCCTGATGGGGTAGAGTTGCCCAGCTCGCAGAGGCAAGGGCATTAGTTATATAGTAAGTTGATGGCGGGTTAGCCCGATAGGAAGGGCCCACTGTGAAGAACGTAGAGTGGCGCGTTTTCACAGTGGGTGTGGGTACGAGGTATAGTAAGGGTCAGTGTTTAAGTTTTTGTATGCTTTTCATCACGTGGGGACATCTAATAATTCCAGAATTCTTGAGCCAAAACAAAATGTAGGATTCGGTACGTATGGAATCCGTTATTTGTGGAGGCGGTATTTAATTCGGGAAAAGGGGTTGGAAGTTCTCGAGGGGTAGCGAGAGCTTACGATTGCCAGAGAGAAGCTAGTACGAGGTCAGGGGCCGGTCTCAGCAGTATCTACGCATTGGAAGCAGGGGCATCGCCCTATACTTGATCGAATTCCCACCCACCCGCCCTATCGCTCAAGAGAGGGGGGATATTTGGGTTCAGCGGAACCGAGAGAGTGTTGGGGTAGAGTTGCCCAGCTCGCAGAGGCAAGGGCATTAGTTATATAGTAAGTTGATGGCGGGGTAGCCCGATAGGAAGGGCCCACTGTGAAGAACGTAGAGTGGCGCGTTTTCACAGTGGGTGTGGGTACGAGGTATAGTAAGGGTCAGTGTTTAAGTTTTTGTATGCTTTTCATCACGTGGGGACATCTAATAATTCCAGAATTCTTGAGCCAAAACAAACACTCTTGTGCATCGATTCTCGTAGTTGTCCCAACCTCCCAGAGCCACATAATATTCAATAATCGAACCCATCAGTGATCAGGTGCTGCTGTACACCACACCCCGGACAATAGCCTATTGAATATGTCTATTGAATGCCAATAGGTTGTATTGCATATCGATACCTATTGACACGTTCGATAGGTATGCCAATTTGTCGATCGATACCCATTGCTTGGGCCAATAGGTCCAAAGAAATTGGTACAATAGGCTATTGTTCTTAAGATAGGTGTGTGAATCTGTCTATCGATACCTATTTCTTCGACCAATAGGTTATGATAAATCGGCACAATAGGCTTTTGTTCTTACAATAATTATGTCGCGCTGTCGATCGATACCTGTTACTGTGACAAATAGGTACGTGAAAGTGTCGATCGATACCTATTGTTTGACCAAGAGGTACGTGAAAGGGTCGATCGATATCTATTGCTATGGGAGGTAGGTATGAAGCCCTGCACAGTTAGTTGTCTACCACGTATTGAGTACGCCTGTTGGTCTGTCCACAAGTTGGTACATCGAATACCGATTAATTGAATATCGATACGTACGTATTATTATTGTTTTTGCCCTCCGACAATATAGCGTAATTGCCGTTCCGATGTAATCGAATATGTTTCCATAAAGCAGTAGTATCTACGAAGTCGAATAATCCCTCCATAAAGCAGTGGTATCTCCTGCCGACCATTTCCCCCTTTCCTTTCCCAACATCTTTTTAATCTACTGCTTCCTTTCCTTACAAATCGATTGAAATCCTTACAAGCCTATCGATTAATTGAGACTTACGAAGTACTCAGGAGTATTATTTTTGTACCAGGTATTATCGTGAAGCTGCTGTTTTGAAACAAAAGGCAAGGAGTAGGTCAAGGCACATACCTTGGTATATATTATTGCTATCATCCAAGGTATCATATTCATTCAAACAATAGCCTACGGTATACGGCACGTATAGATATGTTCTAAGCAGTACGAGGGTATACATTTACAAGCAGCAGGTATCGATCGAAACCCTTGCAACTATATTATAAAAAACGAAAATACACTCCAGCTGTGAGATCGAAGATTTCGTCGAAACTCATCTTTGCAAGCTGTATGTGATACTCCGATCGCGCGTATTACGAGTTGTGTGTCCTCATTGAGGATATAGGTCGGCGACTCCCCTTACAACTACAGTGTAGCTATCAGGGTCAACAGGGTGATTTTAGTCATATATATTGATTTGTCAGTAGGTATTGATCGATGCCCTTGAGAACCTGATAAATTGGGCAATAGGCATCGATCGATACCCTTGTGAAAGGTGGTGGTGTGGTTGTGATTTGAGGGGGGGCGCGCGGACTGGGGTACATTGTCGAAGACAGCCTTGAAGTACCTTTCGCAGATGCCGTAGTACACAGGCATGAAAAGCACGCCATTGCCCATGCGTTGACCCGTTCTCGGATATACATCTGCGGAGTAATCCAAAACCCCGTATCGTCGCCAATCCTCGCTTATTATGTCTCTTGCCCCGCGTACAGGTCCGCGGCAGTATCTAGGGAATTTATTTTTTGTTTTCCAAGGGTGTCCGTCTAGCATTTCACTTCCTAAATTTGTATCCCGTTGTATCCCGTTCGTTCCCGGCCGTAGGGAACCTTTCGCAGATAGCATAGTATTAATAGTATATACATGTACGAAAAGCACGTCATCGCTCACGCATTGTTTGTTTATTTCTTTTTGTAGGTTGTCCGTCGTTATTGTACGTTGTTGGCGCGTATCCCATTAATATTTTTTCACATACTATTTTTTCATAGGCGTGTTCACCCGAAAATATACACATTCTTCACAACGAACTCCTATCGTTTGTCTTCCTTTTCCTTTTTGTTTCATGGAATTCTTGCCCGCATTGTCACCTCTTGGTCGCATATGCGACCCCGAAAAAACAGCCTGAAAATCCCGATTTCATTCGCCCATTGGGTCAAAGCCTAACTAACGACCTCGCAATTATTGACGCTGTCGCAATTTGGCTATAGTTATATGCATAATAGGCCGCGCAAAAAACAATCGCCTATTGGGTCAAAGCCTAACTAAGCTCGAAAATATTTACGCGGTCGCAATTTGGCTAGTTATTTGAATGATACGTCGCGCAAAAAAAAGATTTTGAGCCTATATCAGGTTGCCTGGGAGAGGAGCTTGCAAATTATGTCAATTTGGAAATGATGCCATTTAAAATACCATCAAGAAAAACGTTGTCCCATGTTTTATTCGTTCAAGCTCTGCAGACGTTATTTGCATAACAGGTCGCGCAAAAAAAAGATTTTAAGCCTATATCAGGTTGACGTGCAGACCAAGCACGCTCAAAATGAGAAACACTTGAACAGCACCAAACGCAACACAACGGAACGAATCAGAGCGATCTACTACTGGTATAACACGTGTTCTTGGGCACGTATCTTGTTCGTCTTGCAGCCTTTCTTCTTGCATCGCATTATTCACAACTCCTATCGTTTATTTTCCTTTTCCTTTTTGTTTCATGGAATTCTTGCCCGCATGATCACCTCTTCGTCGCTTATGCGACCCCGAAAAGCCTAAATTAGGTTGCCTGAGAGAGGAGTTTGCAAAATATGTCAATTTGGAAATTATGCTATTTAAAATGCCATATAAAAAACAATTTCCCGTGTTTTGTTCGTTCAAGCTCTGCAGACGTCAAGCAAAGCAAACGCTCGAGAGTATGCCACGCAGAATTCAAAACTTTAGAAACTACCGTTTGAAAATCATGCCAATTTTGGAAATCATCACGCTCTGCAGCCGCTGCAGATGTCAAGATACAACCGAAGCCTCGAGATTACCTCCTCAAAATACAATATTTTTGCAACTTCTCGCGTATCTCGCTCAGCCCCCATCCGCGTTCACGTCGAGTTTGAGAACGGATAAGGCAGGGCGAGGGGAGTTGGAGCCGCCCCCCGAAGACGGCCCTCGAACGAAGCGATTTGACCGAGAAATTCCAGTTCCGATAATCCCATACTGAGGCCGAGACGAAAAACACTCCTGACCATATTCCTGTCCCCTAAAAAAAAGAATCATATATATGTACTATCAATAGTGTACTTGAATTGTGAATTGTGGTGCAGCAAACTGTTGATATTTGCGCACTCCTGTGGGGAAGATATAACAATCTAACAGAGGGACTGCTGCTATAGTTTCATTGGGCTGTTCCGTATCGGAGGCATGTTGTTTTGGTCCTCTTACAAACTTTTTCAACGGACGAGTCAATGTTTTCGGGCATCATAATGTCCGTACGAAGATGTGCCGTTTAACATAGTAATATGTGTTCAGCTGTTTGTGGCCTATCTTCCACCGAGTCGGGGGCGCTGCAAGTGATAACAGTACGGTTTCATTTCGGTCTAAGGATTATTTTGTTTGCCTTGTGTGAGGCTCGATTATCCCTCTTTCTCCGTCCAACGTACCTTCTCTCTGGTCTAAGTTCTCCGTATTATACGTTGATGGTACAAATTGGATGGAGGGCAATCCGTGTCGCCTCTATATTCCCTTTAGGGCTCCTCTCTAATAAGTGAGTTTTCGTACGTTGCACAAGTAAACCCGGAGGAACCATCGTGTATCTCGCGCCGAATCGGAGAGCTGTTTGGGAACAACACAATGGTACAATCTAATACTACTGATCTATCACACCGGTTTTTGTTTGCCTTGTGTTATGTCTACATGATTATTTTTCCGTTTTTGTATATCTTCACTAACTAGCGCAAGTGCTGCGTACATTGAAATAACTAATTGATTGAGAGCATGCATGCAGTGTTTCCTCCATATTTCCTTTAGTGCTTCTCTGTAAGCGAACGCTTCGTATATTTTGGAAGCAAACCCGCAGGACCTATCATTGTATCTCGCACAAAGTCGGAAGGCTGTTTGTGACAATGGCACGATTTCATACTCGTCTACGGATTATTTTGTTCGCCTTGTGTTAATAACCAGTATTGATGTCTGCATGGTCCCTTCTGTTTCGGTTTTGTATATTTTCGTTATTGTAAGTTCTGCATACATTGAAAGTACATACGATTGGATTGAGGACATTCAGTATGTCTCATTTTTCCTCTTAGTGCTTCTCTGTAAGTAAGTTCTTCGTCTACTGTGGAAGTAAGCACGGAGGCGTTTTCCAAGGCATCATCAGCGGCGCCGTCCTTTTTTCCTTCCGCAAATGAAATAGTTTCAATAATTCCGTCCGAGGCCTTTTTTATTGATTGATGCGATGTCTTCTTTCGTTTCGGCTCGAATTGAAGCAGGTTCGTAATACTCTTTTCGGTATTTCTGCACTCATTTTTTGTTCTTTTTTGTTTTATGTAGGCCAACTTTTACTTGGCAGCGCTTTCAATAACAGATTGTGATTCGATAATGCTTTGCTTTCTTTGTTTATATGTTTTCTTCTGTCAAAGTAAATCTTCAGAACCTCATGTTCGTATCAAACTCTTGTCACAAACTTAAACTTCAGAGTCAAATTGGATAATAACTACAGCGTATTTGGTGGAGTGAGTGCTACCATGCCTTACCCAAGAAATGGGCGCCATCGAACGAACGATCAACAAATTATCATGATCTTTAGAATCCCATGTTCGTATTAAACTCTTGGCATTACTTTAAACTTCAAAAATGTCGAATCGGGCAGCTACAACTTTTTTTTCTCGTCGAAGTGCTGCCCTGCCCTACCCGAAGCTTGGGCGCCGGCCCCCACGCGGAGCCCTTGTAACCATGATAAAATTACTCCATCGGGGACGCCGACATCACATCACACCATACTAGTAGATATACATATGTATAAATTTCTTTTCTTAGCCTTGGGCTCAGCGTTTTGACCCACACCGCTCGTCGCAGAAACTACTCTATTTTGTCGCGATTTCTCCGGGCGTGCCCTCCGACCTCCGGTCCCCCTGAAGGGTCGGCCGCCCTGCCGGCGCCGATCTCGTGGGGACCTGTGCGGGCGACGGCAAGGTCGAGATCTACGACATTCTTCGCCCGCCCGGCGCAAACACGCCGTCCATGCTTCGTGGCGATGACGTATGTAGTGATGTCATGCTATACTTCGTAAATGTGTGTCAGCAACCATGATGCACATGGGACCTCGGTGAGGCCCTTTTTTTTTTGGGGGGACAAGGCGTATAGCCTGCAACTCGCGACAATTGGGACGAGGGCTCGAAGCATGGGCCACTACAGCGGGTAATACGAACGGGGATGTTGAGGCATGGTACATGGCGCCTAAGATCCTGCTAGGCATCTGCATGGGTGCAAAGCTCAACATCCTTTCTCACAACAACTGCTGTGATGTGTTCCAGGCATCATCAGTCGATCGACAATGGACAGTCGCCAATCCAGCGGCCGATCGAGAAAATGAGATTTCCACAGAAAAATATTTTTCGTATGAGGGGTTGTGTTTTATTGCTGTTCGTTGCTGTTTGCTTGGTGCGTGCAGGTGGTCCTGAATGGAATGGTTTACGCGTACGTATCGTGTGTCCTTTCACGCCTCAATAGGTGTGCCTATTGGTAAAAAAAATGTCAACTGTGCTGCGCTGTGCTTCGCGGTGCGGGACGTAGCGGGCGCTATGCCTCGATTATACATACATATGCCGGTCGCCCGGGTGGCATATCAGGTTATCCTCGAGCCTGGTATAGGTCAGTTTCGTGAGTTCGAACCCCCCCGAGTGCATACTCCAATAAATTCGTGGGGACGTTTTCTTGTTCACAAATTGATTTGCGGAAAGCGCGAGAGCGTGACTTAGCAACACTCGATGAAAAATCAACGAGCAGTGGAATTGCTGAACCCTATGCGCGATGAAAAATGAACCCTGTGCGCGATAAAAAAATGAAGGCAAGAACCGGGGGGGAGAAGGGACGACACCTGTGACTATGCCTTGCTCAAAAGATGGAAAGTAGATGTGTGTGAAGACAAAAAAAAAACATCCGAGGGTACACTACTATATGCCCAATAGCATTGGAGACCTCGGTGAGAGTCCTTTGTTTGGACGAGGCGTATGGACTGCAACCCACGCGAGCCCAACCCACGACAACTGTGACGAGCGCTCGGGGCATGGGCCACTACAGCGGCTAATACCAATGGGGGTGTTGAGGCATGGTACATGGCGCCTAAGATCCTGATCGTAGGCATCTGCATGGGTCCAAGCTCAACGTCATTTTCCACAACAACTGCTGAGCTGTGTTCCAGGTATCAGTGGATCAACAGTGGATCGGCAATCCAGTTAATCGAGTAAAATGGAGTTCAACAGAACTAATCGTTGTTGTATGCGGTGTTGTGTTTTGTTGCTCTTTGCGTGGTGCGTGCCAGGTGGCCAGGTTGTCCTGAACGGGGTGGTTCACGCGTACGTATCGTGTGTCCTTCACATCTCAATATGTGTACCTGTTGGTGGAAAAACGTCAGCTGTGTTGCTGTGCTTCGATTCGAGGTGCGGGACATAGCGGCGATTTTTTACGATGTTGTCGCCCACCAGCTGCCACAACCACCGCCAGCACACTGCTGCGCACCGCAACAACAGCAGAACTCTCCCACTCTCTCGCATTTTTCAACTACCAAGCTTTCCTCAAGAACCCGCTGAGTCGGTCTCCGGCCAAGAGACCGAAGACAACCGAGGTCGTGGAAAACATCAGCTGTGAGCGTAATTTATTTCCTTGAACTTATATTTGCAAGCTGTGTGTGATTGTGTGATACCTCGATCGCGCGTAACTACAGAGTGTGTATTTTTTTAGATAACGATCTACAATCAAGTTCTGGCGATCTTCGTACCAAAGGAACTCGCCACCTATTACAGTATGGAGAGCACTCTCAACTCTTTGCATTAAGAACCTACATCTTTCACAACATCCATAGCTGCTACTGATGTTTTGGGCATCACGCCAGTCTGCGACCGGCGGCCGTTCAGGCCGCCCGCGAAGCCTCCTTGTATATTATATTACATATTATACAAGGTTCTCCTTCGAGATGCGGGTAACGTGAAATCCCGGGGGCGTCGCAAGGCGAAAAGGGAGGCACCGGTAACATACGTATAAATATTTTCCCACCAATAATAATGGTGTTACGCGTACTCACATACATGGATGAACCCCACTGCTCTTCTTGGAGGAAACATGGGGTATGAGCTAGTGCATTGCTCCAAAGAAAGAGCAGTACTAGTAGTAGTACTCAGGGGGAAGAGTGTTCTGGCGGTGGGTGCACGTTGTACTGATGTACGCGCAAACAAATTACTAGTGGTCAGGGGATGCTGCGTATACCGTACGTGGAATAGTGCTCGTTGCTATATAGTACGTCACATGTGTTTGCACTTGGTAGTAATGGATAGGGTTGACCAGCCAATGTCAGTCGCTCTTGGATGTTGTACAACAATTAATCGGTTGGCGGCAACAATTTCGGTATGTGTGGCGTACGTCGTAGGAATTTTCATGAGTTGGAGGTAGTATTCAACGCTTGGTACTGTGTTTGAGGGGAACCGAAACCTTGATGTACTCCTCGTTCATCTCCGCAGAAAGTAGAGCTAGATCGATAGTGTTCCCGCCTGAACCCGCCACTACTTGATGCATGTGGGCAGAAATGTATGCGTGTATGATACGTGCGTACGATAATAGCAAAATACCTAGAACCGATCCACCCAGCCAATCAGATGGCGTCCTGGGCGCGTGGCGAACGCTGAAATAGAACTGTACCCGATTTTGGCCACAGCAGCACCATGTATAAACCTGAGTTTGGCTATCGCTAAAAAGGAGTTATATATCATTCAACCCTACCCATGGTTCCACTCTGCCCCCCCAAAAATACTTGGCCTGTTCGAGACTCGCGTGCATGCTGCGCTCGCGATGCCTGCCACCCTCGCCGCGCTCTGCACCATCTTCCAAGCTTTCCCCGCTCTATGTCCCTGTGAGGCCCGTCTCCCGCGCGGAGAGACGCAAGCCGTGCCCTGTGGCGCTTGTTCCAACACTCGGCTGCTCTCGGCCTCTACCTCCCAGCCTCCTCCTGCTGGCATCCGCTCTGTCCGGAAATATAATACCGGGGTATGTCTTGTTGTTCAAGTAAAAACGGCCCTTACATTCGGACGTCTAGTTACCCCGCAAGAGAAAAAAAAACACACCGGGTCAACCACGCCCACAGACGCTTTCGCTCCTGCCTCGACGAGCCGCCGGCTGCGCCGCGGGAGAGCGCAGGCCGGTTTGCACGTGTCTGCACCCATGCCCACGCACCCACTTCGAGATACGGGGCCGAAACGGCCCAGGGCGGCGCGCCCCCAAACCCCACACTAATCCGATCCACATGTGTACTGCTGCTACTACTGCTGTATGTTGCTTCTACTGCTGCTCTTGTGCTGCTACTGCTGATGTCAATTTAGCAAGGGCGGTAGCTGCTACTGCTGCTGTGCTGCTGCTGAGGTTAGTTGATTAGCGGGCCATTTTTCTACGAACAAAACAATTGTTCAGAACAAGAAATTGTAAGAATAAAAGTTCATCAAAATACAAAATATCGAAATTTGAAAAACAATTTGGGGTGTTCCAAGAGACCTGCTCGTCTCAGGGAGGCGGAACGCAATCCCTCGCCAAATGGAGCCAGCTCAGCGGCATGTAATGCGCCGAGCGCCGCCACGGAGCTCGGCCGAGATCCAGAAACGCTTCATGATGTACCCATGGCAGGCTAGCTTGCCCCGCGGCCGAAAGTGCGAGAACAAACACTCGGCCGCCGGAGAGCAGAACACGAGCAAAAACAAACGAAGATCGTATTTTACATGTACATATATTGTATATTAATTAAAAAAATAAAAGATAAAAATACACTCCAGCTGTGAGATCGAAGATTCCATCTATATGATACACGGTAGATGGTTGGGACCAGGTAAACGCGAGGAACATAGTACAGCAGTATATCAGATAAAGTAATGGACAAAAAGAGGTACGAGTACCGCCTTTATATAGCAGCCAAACGCGGGTACCGCATTACCGCCGTTTGCATGTGAACGGGGGGACAGATAATTCTGGTCCGCGGGGGGTCCTCGCGCCTGCCCCAATCTGCCTCAAAGCAATTCTGACGTGCTGGCCAGACGCCCGCAGCCTTGCCGAGCACGCGTGTTTTCTTTTTCTTTTCGGTTACGTTATTGGGGCTGAGGGCACCATGGCGCAGAAGGCGGCAGGAGGATCCCAACCCGCTTTTTGACAGTGTACAAGGGGGGGGGTATGTTCCCGCAAATTCTGCTTCGTGTCCTACCCCTTTGCGACCATCATTTCACCCCATTCCCCCGGAAAAACACGCCACTATAACCACTAAGGATAGCCCCCAAAATACGTGAAACTACAGGAGTAGATGGATAGACTACTATTGGTCAAACGGGGGTACACCCTCGTCTGTTGCAGCCAAACGGGGGGCTATCCGAATTGGGCATAGAGGGGTACCGGTATGTTTTCGGCCAAGTGGGGACACACGATGGACACGAAGGCGTAGCACCTAAATAGCGTAGAACTATGGGGGTAAACCCCCCGAACTCATAGTCAAAAGGGGGGGTCACCCCCCCCCCCTCCCCCGCGCAACGGCGGTGCCGTCAGCCCCAACAATGTCCCCAAAAAACGAAAAGAAAAAAGCGTGCGTGCTCGATATGGGCTACGAGCGTCTTGCCAGCGAGTCATAGGTGAAATCGAGGCAGATTGAGGAACGCGGGGGCACTTAGCGCGGGTCCGTTTTCCCTACCCCTCCGTGCGTGTGGCTGAACAAGGCGGGGTATACCCGCTTTCGACCATCACCCTTTGAAGGTACACGTTCCGATCCCTCGACGGAAACAGCGGCAACGGATGACTACGCTGTAACTCTGCAATACATGCGTCGATCACGCATGTGAATATGTTGGAAGAGCGTTGTGCTTGTGGTGGAGGCGACGAGGGGGAGGTATATTTTACACTCTAGTCAGTAGTCAGTAGTAGCAAGGCAGCAGTCAGACGTGCTACGATCGTAACCATGGGAGTATTCCCCACTCCCTGACAGGTACCTGCTACTTCGAAGTATGTTTGTACGATCCTCATTTTGAGATTGTAAGATTTTTCAACACTTTTTTTTTAGGTACCTTTTTTCAAACGCGCAAAACGCCCAACTTCATGAACGAGCAGACAGATGAGGACGCTCGCCCGGTGGGGCAACGCCATCGTCCTCGAAACAGGTGGGGGTGGGGGGTGATGCACGGCTCACGGAGTGTTTGTTCGGAATGGCGGGCGAATGAGCGGGCTATTGCATTCCGCGACAAAGGCCAGGCCAGCGACACGCAATCAAGCAACACATGCCAGTACAGGTGCTTCTGCTGTGCTTGATTTTCCAACTGCTGCTTTTGTGCCTTTTTTAGGTGTTCTATCATACCAGAGGGGATGAGTTGGCTCGCAGATAGCAGCATAGCAGAAGGGACCCTCCTCCGCTCGCACAAACAAAACAAGCGGAAACAGGCCAACCGGAGACCTTCCACTCCCCTGAGGGATGAACCGCTGACTTCAGCGTGGCTATGGTGCAGCCGCTTGGGAAAAGCGACCACCACAAAGCCTAAGTTGTGGGTGATGTGGTGTGCTGTAAGAAGACACCTTGACAGGCAGTTCTCCGCTGTGAGCGGACAGCCGTGCTGTCGGGGAAAAAACTCAAATGCAGTCGAACTGGCCGAGGACAGCCCGAAATAACGGCAAACTTACTGGGCTACTGCGAGCGCCCCGGAAACACACCACACCGCCGATCGAAAGTGATATACTCGCCTTCGTGGATGAGGATTGGCCGAGGCGGGTTCCGTAGCTGCGAGGCACGAGGTTGTATTCGAAAGGCGTTGGAAGCAAAATCGATTGTACATATAGATAATGTAGGATGTTTAAAGTAGGGGGTTACAATAAATCGTCCCCCTAATCAAGTACACTTGAAACCTGTCCAGGAAAGCTCGTAACGGCCTACCCGCACTCCATTCTAGCCTTCACAGTAGTGCGCTTCTCTCGGACAAGTATTCGGAAGCCGCCTACACCACTGCAGCTGCGTCCTTGATTTCGGACAGGAGACCGGGGTTGAAAGCAAAGTTGAGACTGAAGTATCGGAGGGTTACGATGCCGGAATCCTCGAGGCGTCGGAGGGCCCCGGCCCTCCGCATGGGACTGCTCATCGTTGGCGTGCTGATGGCTGTCGCTGGTGGACAAAGGTGAGGTTTTATGTTGGGCTACTGTGCTGGTGGTTTTTCGAGGCTCGGGATGTGCCTGCTTGATGAGGCAACGGCTCTCCCGTTCGTCGGTTTCGTCCCTGTCACTATAACGGAGGTCTTGCGGAGGTTTTGAGTTTTTTTCAGCCGACGACCACAACGCAATGCAGAATGCGGACATGCTGAGTTGAGTTGTTGAGTTGGAGGTGCTGCTATTCTGACTTAATTGAAGTGCCAGTAGTACTGCTGTACATGGTAAGACTGTTGTGAAAGCATAGAGCTCGTAGCGATGCGGCTCCTCCTAGCTATGATATGTAGGTTGCAATCTCCTTCCCTCCCTCGATATGTCCTGTCCGCGCGGAGTCTAGGCTCGCTCTACTTGGCATGCGGAATGTCTCAAATGTCTCCTGCAACCGTACTCTGTGTACTATCAACACGATACGACTGACCGGAAAAAATGTGTTGAACACGATTTTATACTAAAAATAGTACCAGTATGGACGACCACAGCGCGTTTTACGTCGCTTGGAAGACATTTACACCTGGGGACTGCTGTAACTGGCAGCAGGGTAAATAGACTGCTGTGTCGCAGGTCGTCGCCTCCGATTGGCACCGCCGTGTAACCTTATGGTCTATTATGCCATAATACTTATTGCCTGGTGCACTTTTCTCTGCTTTCATGGGGACACGAGGAATTTCCTCCTCCCTCCCCCCCAGTATGATACTCAGAAGAATAAAGTCGTATTTGCGGAAATTGTTACCCTGTACGACGACCTGTATCAAGCAAAAACGATCGTGGACGGGAATGCTCTGGTATGCTGCCCTCCAACATCTGGTCTGCTGTATCTGGTATATATCCACCAGGTATCAATGTATAACAAATGTCGATAGACTACTCTCCTAACCGTGACACAGCAGTTGTCTCGTACCAAATTCGTCAGCATGATATAATACGAGCAACAGCAGTAAGACACGGCAGCCGCAGTAGCATGCTGCAGCACGTCGCAGCTGCAAATCCGAGTCGATCAAACGACGTCTTCGCTACTGCAGTGCTGTACCGGTATACCGTTACCGTGGTGCATCCGCTACTGTAGACACTAGACTCCGAGAGCAGCACAGCAGAAAAAACGCGTTCACAACTGGAACCCATTTTGGGGACAAAACTACTTGGAAATAGTACAGGGAAGGTTTTTGGGAGCCGTGAAGGGGTCAAGAGGCAGAAGTGTTGGGTTTATGATGCGACCGGTAGGTATTGGGTAACTAGTAACTGGGGTGTCCTCTGAAGTGTGAGATGTTGATACCGACACCTCAGTATCAGGTACTCATTTGTTCTCGCATGAACTCGCATAGGCAAGTCCATGGTCACAGGACAAGCTCCAGCAGAACCCTCGTTACGCTCGTAGCAATGTTTGAAGTCGATTATTTGAATTGCGATAGCCCCCTATTAATAGAGTGATTCAAAGCAATTTGTGAGGAGAAGGGCAAGGGCCATGCGGTCAGTCAGCCAAGTCTGTCTGTCAAGGCGTTCTGTCAAGGCATTTCCATCCGTCTCGGATTGTCCCCTATCCCCCCTGGTAAAAAAAAATCCATTCGTGTAAGTGGAAAACCGTTTTATGCACGTTTTGAACAAGATGGTAAAAGCGCGTTTCCAACAGACGGGAATTTTGTATCGTGTCACCGGGTTCTGTCCGTCAGTCTGTCAAGGTGTTTGCCTTGATAGCCTTGACAGCGTTGGCAATGTCTGTTTAGTTAGGGTGAAAGTGCCGTTACATATTTGCTAGTTCAGCCGGTGTTGGAAATAACCGAGTTTGGTCCAGATGAGCAGTCCTTTTGCATAATGACGAAAATAGTAACATCAGCAACAGCAAATAAACGCGGCCGGCTTGTTTTTTTGCCGCAAGCATTAGTAATTATGTATTTACGAAGAGGCTGCCATTCAGATTCGTCGCCGGTGCGGTCGCCTCCCAGCCACCTCCAATCGATTGTGCTGCTCCATGCGCAGTTCGATCCCACTTCTGTCTAGTCGTACAACTGCCCTACGTGCCATCTAGGGCTGGGAGTTGGCTACTATATAACTGTAATATTACTACCTGTAGTAACTATCACTAATAGTGATAGTGAGTGATAGTGACAATGGAGCTATTTTAATAGTACACACCCGAAAAGAAGCTGATAAAGTGCGTCTACAGAAGACATATTTTCTTCGCCCGCAACCAAAATAAAAAGCGTGTCTCAATCGTGTTTCCCGCCGCCGACGAGAAAGATATAAAAAGCGTGTCTCAATCGTCTTTCCCGCCGCCGACGAGAAGGATATAAAAAGCGTGTCTCAATCGTCTTTCCCGCCGCCGACGAGAAGGATATGTCCTACAGGTTTTCGCATTCGGCGAAAAATGTTGCTCGACCCGAAACCCTGGTTTTCCTGGTGTGAAGCATGGGTCTTACGGTCACAGGCATTGCATAGGAATGAAAAATAAAAGCTGGTTTCTGACGGAGGCTCTCACGTGTTCCCACACCCAATGTTATCACACCCCTTGTGCCGGTATCACCCCCTTTGTTGCCCGGCCCCTTGCTATCGCACTCCCTTGTTGTCACACCATCTGCAATCTGCCCGAGGTCTGTTAACGCTCTACAGCAATCATTAATACCGTTGGCACACACCCTCGGTAGAACCCCCCCCCCCCCCCCCGGTAACACCCCCCCCCTCTGCGGGGCTCCAGTGCATGTTGTTTATCGCCGAGGATGCGTTTGGTAGCACACGCACCCACGAAAGCGCACTCGGTGATCATATTTTAAAGGTAACATGTTGTCATCGTCCTATTATTTGGCCTTATCTCTGGTCCGTGGTCCTGGGAACCCCCTTCATGTTGACGGCGTATTATTTCGCTTCTCCTTATTAATACAACAACAACAACAACAACAACAACAACAACTAACTTTAGTTTTACTCGTCCGCAGGAGGACGAACACGTCCACAACAACAGCAGTTGACAATTGGTGATACTCAATTGGTGACCTTCAATTGGTGACATTCAATTGATGGCAGTTACGGACAGTCGTTGCATCGCATTGGTCGCCTGTCGCCTCCCAGCCATCCGGAAGAGATGATGTCGCTCCGTTGGTAGTATGAGTCCACTGCTGCTTGCTGCTGTCCTGTTCGCCCTTATCTCTGATCCGTGATCCGTGAGACCTTTAATCTCTTCGACCGACAATTTCGCTGCTCGTTACAAGAACCATTACCCCCCCCCCTCCCTCCCCGTCCGGCGGAGAATAACAGCAGCAAGAACAACAGCACGAACAACATGAACAATAGGTAAAGCTGTGAGTCGGCACGACTTAAGTCACCAACTATTTGTTGGTCTGGCTAGTAGTTTGGGATAGTCGTTCCCCGCATGTGCCGACTGTACGACTTGTTTTGGGTTCCATACTTGTGGGAAGGATTTCCAACTCCTGACTTGAGCCGGGCTGTCGGCTGGCCATCAGGTGGCTTCACCAGCCGACTTGCCGACTTAAGTCAGTTAGTTGGCTCACGGCGCCTGCCGATTAGTAATTAGTTGTGAAATTCTGCCGACTCACAGCCCTATTAATAGCAATGGATGACATTCAATTGGTGACATTCAATTGGTGATTGGTGACGTTCAATTGGTGACATTTACAGCAGTTGCTGCGTGTTTCGAGTAGTCACGCTCAACGTGAAGCGCCTCATTGTTCCCCGCGCCTTTCGACGTTGCTTCTTCGCCCCTTCACTATTAATAGTACGAGGTACTTTGCTAGCTGTGTCACGCCGGTCATACACGACACGGTTTATTTATTATTTTGGTCCTTTTGTTGCTAAGTATGTCTTGCTACTATTGATACGTGGTACTTAAATACCGCAGCTGGTATGATTTTTAATATTGCCGACCCGCACTACTCCCGCCACAACTGCCACTAGCACTAGCACTAGCTATGCCCCCCCAAAGTACTTTCAGCCTTTTCTTGCTGCTGCTCCTTGCTACGTCGTGTTTATGCCTGGTATTAAAATTTTCCGCAACTGAGCTACGACATTTACTACCACTACTCCATCCACCACTACCCATCACCACCACCACCACCACCACATACATCCCCTCCCCCCCGCCCCACTAACGCGTTATCCTTACCCGTACATACAACACTACTCATGAAGCAACTCGGAGCACTCTGGCGGTGGACCCCCCGGTGGCCCTCCCAGCGGCGGTGGAGACCAAGAGGGGGGACCCCCTCAAGGGGGACCCCCCCATGGAGGAGGCCAAGGAGGCCCCCCTCAAGGAGGCGGTGGAGGAGAGGGTGAGGGGGGAGGACCTCCCCAGGGAGGAGGCCCCCCCCAGGGAGGAGGCCAAGGAGGCCCCCCTCAAGGAGGCGGTGGAGGAGAGGGTGAGGGAGGAGGACCTCCCCAGGGAGGAGGCCCCCCCCAGGGAGGAGGCGGTGGTGATGAGGGGGAGGGGGGAGCCCCCCCCCAGGGAGGACCTCCCCAAGGGCAAGGTGAAGGAGGAGGGCCTCCTCATGGTGGAGAGGGAGGGGAGGGAGAGCACCACGGGATGTCTGGACACCACATGATGGGAGGGGGAGACGGTGATCACGAGGGGCACCACCACCAGGGTGGCGAGGGGGGTGGGGAGAGCGGTGAGCGTCCCCCGGCGTGCTCTGCGGAGCAGGCGCAGGCTGCCCTCGAGGTGAGTTTTGTCGGCGGCGGTGGTGGTGGTGGTGGTAGGCCGATGATGGCTTTACTGGTGTTATGTTGTGCTGTGCTGTGCTGTGCTGTTCTTGTTTTGTTTTCTCATTTTCCTGTGTTACTTGTTACTTACCTGGTGTAATGTTATTTTCTTGCATTGATATGGCCGCAGTTTCTTGGTTGTAGCGATGGTGGCTTTGTGGGTATTTTGTTAAGTGTTGTGCTGTGCTGTTCATGTTTCATTTGTTTGTTGTGCTACATAAGTTGTTAATGCTGTGTTATGTTTTTACATGGTTCTGTTTGCATTTTTTTATGCTGTTATTTGACTGGAGTATTGTCAACGGGGGCGGTGGTAGCGACGACGGCTTTGTTGGTATTGTGCTGTGCTGTGCTGTTCTTGTTTTCGAATTTCCATGTATTGGTGTGTTTTTGTTTGGTTGTGTTCCTTGTTTCATTGTTTCATGGTTTTCCTTAAATATGTCCATTTCCTTTTTTTGTGAAATTATTTGTAACGTGTTCTTATTTTGTATTTGTCTGAGTTATTGGTTTGTTAAGTGAATGTTGGTGTGTTGTTTCCTGTTTGTCTCCTTTTTAATGCTATCCACCTTCGGGGTCATGATCCCTTTAGATTTTGTTTTCTGTTTCAATTTGTGATATCGAGATTTTGTCGTATCTGTAACGTGGAGATTTCGTCGATTCTTCTTGTTGCCAGTCGCGTGCGACACCCTCTGTGATGCCCTCTGTGACACTTCTATCGCGCGTTCGCCGGGGTGTATACTATTAATATTAATATCATAATATGTGTAGTGAGTATCTAGTGGATACGTATGGCCTACTATTAATACTACTATTAATACTACAATGTAGCTGTAGTGAGGAATAACGCAACGTTACTCTTGGCTCTGCGACAGTTGCTTCGATACTTACTCGACTACATCGTACATCGTTCATGTTATTTACCTGGCATGGTCTTGTGGTTGTTGTCTTATCAGTAAAAATCGTTGAATCTCGTCATCAACCTCGTCATCAATCGCATCGATCGGAAAATCGTTGACAGCAGTGAGGTTGTTAGATTCTTTCACGAAAAATGGTTGCTCGTATTGATTGTCGATGCACTTTTGCCGCCGTGTTATTTGTTCCAGGCTAGCTCCGACTACGTTACCTGCTCCGGGCTGGCCTACAAAGACTTCATGTCTCTTGTGCACGCCGACTTCGATCTTCTCGAGCAAGCAAGCGCTTGTTTCGCCACAACGGTCCAGGAGATGGAGGTGAGAGAAGCCTTTTTTTTTCTTCTTGTCGGAAAATTCTGATATCTGCGGGTATGCGCTAAAATTACAAAAGTGTTCTGGAAAAAGCTCGGCGTTATACTATACTGGACCAGGAGATGGAAATGAGAGGGTGGCTTGTCCACGTGCGACATCCACCCCCACCTATGAGATATCATGGGAGTCGTTTATTTTCGCTTTCATATTATACGTAGAATTGTCCTTTTTGCCTCTTTTTTCGGGCACATCTCTTCGTCGTCGCACCTTTATCGGAAACGTCAGAGGGGTTGGGCACAGCACAACTCGGTCCTTGAGGTCACGTTGGCGGAGGTTTGGGCGCGATCCGTGCAGTGTGTCGCGCGTGGCAAGCCTTTTAAAACTTTTTTGGCGTTTGGCATATTTAAGGCAAATCCCCGGGTTTCCGCAACATCCAGCATCATGCGCGCGTACAAAGGGTGTGCCTTTTTTTTATAGTATTATACCCTTTGCGTGCGTACCAGACCCGGAGGTAACATTCGGTCTGTTTTTTTTCACCGTCTCATGAACACAGCCATGAGCACAGCGAACATGCAGAGAGCACAACGTTAAGAAACTGCCGCCCAACAGCACCACCAGCAGGTAATACCGTGCGTGTGTGGCACATCCGTCTGCGCCGTACTGCTGTGAATAGTGGATTTTTCCAGGGCTTTTCACGGGTCGGGTCAGCTGACCCGACCCGACCCGCGAGAATTTCGAGACGTCTTGACCCGACCCGCGAAATTTTAAAACCTCTTGACCCGACCCGACCCGACCCTACCCGACCCGTGAGAGTTGCGAACCTCCTACCCGACCCGACCTGACCCGACCCGACCCGCATTTTTCGGGGCCTGCTTCGTACATGTAATCGATTACCTGTCTTTTGCTGCTGTTGTTGTGGGCGGCATCGACATTCTGGACGAAATATCAGGACCGTGTAGACTCAAGACTTTTGCATCAATGCTTCTTATCGCATTAAATTTCGGATCATCAATTTGTTTCCCCCCCCCCCCCCCGCGAGCACACCCTAACCCCATGCCATGATATACATGACATAAATGACATGTCTAGATGTGTAGACGACAACAGCAGTAAACATACAGATAACACAGAAAAGGCTACAACCGTGCGCAGCAGCACAAGCAACAGCAGGCAACATCATCATCATGAGCGTGTGGCATACCCCTACGTGGTGTGCTGCTGCTGTGGCTATGTGTTACATACAGCAGAAGAGCAGTATACGTATTGCAGCTAACCGATGCGTTGATTCGTACTCGAATTTCGCCAGGCAAAGTAAATTCGTCTCCTCGAGGGGACAAATCCGAATCGTGCGACGATTAAAACTATCCAGCGTGATTTATTTTTGGTCTAGAAAGCTAATAGCAGTGGATACAGGCGCTGATGCTGCATGAGAAAGGGTTTCTCTGTCTCTGTTCCTCATTCCGTGTACTTTCTGCGACAAGGTGGCGAAGGGGGCTGATTGCTCATCCTGGCCTAGATCACTCGTCGTGGAGTTCAAAATCTGGCTCAACAAGACAAGAAGAGTACGACCTATTCGGAAATGGCTGATTCCCATACGCATGAAACGAAGAAAATACAAACCACGATAAAACATCGCGCACGGAACAGCTGCAGTTTTTGTTTCGTTTGCCGGTTGAAGATTCACCTTCCGTGCATTTGTTCTTTACCATGCAAAATTTACTGCATGTAAGAGTCGCCCGTACCAAAAGTCCTCATCGTACGAGCACTCGTGCTGAACACGTACTGATGAAATTGCCACTTCTTTACGGTTCTCCACCACGACGGGGAGAGAGCGAACCGTCCCCGGGAGGGCGCTTCCCCACACTCTCCGCTTCTCGAGCTGCGGACAAGAACATACTTTTCACTGCCACGAGGTACATCGTATTTGCCCACAGGCAGTCAGATCATGGATTGGATGCTTGGATTTGGTTGTTGCGCCACTCCCCTATTATTAGGATCCTTGTGCGAATTAAATACTCCCAGTATTAATCATTAATTGTTACTTATTGATTTCCTGGTAGTATTTAGTAATTATTAATGTTCTTCATTATTAATTATCAATGCGTAGCGTGCGCCACCTGGTGGGGTGGGCGTAAGCCTTGAAACCTTTCGTCTCTTGTGAGAGATAGTGAGATAGTGTCCCTGGAAAATATCCTCCGGTGTCCTCCGGTGTCCGCCGAACAAGCTAGTTTTCTTCGCAGTTTCTCGAGCGTTGTCTAGCTTGATAGCTCGTGACCGGTTTGTGTCGGTTGGGAGGGCAAGGCGGAGGAGGAGCAGACAGCAGACAGCAGACTAGACTAGACTAGCTGTTTACGGGGGGCAACCTAGCATAGCAGGAGGGGATGATATATGATATAAAAAATAAAAATACACTCCAGCTGTGGGATTGAAGATTTTGTCGAAACTCATCTTTGCAAGCTGTGTGTGATACTCCGATCGCGTATTACTGAATGTGTGTCCTCATTAAGGATACTTGTATAGGTCGGCGGTTCCCCTTGGAGCTACAGTGTAGCTTGTACCAGGGTCAACAGAGTGATGTTGGTCAGTCTATGCGCGGAAACTATAAATCCCGATTTTGAGGAGGACAAAATCTGACAGCTGTGGAAGGAAATGCATCAGTTTATCAAGTGTATCCTGTAAGTCGTACAACCAGTCAGGAGAGGGTGGAGTGTTCGATGGGGTGGGGGGGGGTTGGAAGGGAGGGGGGGGGAGGGGATTTCCAACAGCATTAGGTCGCATAGATGTAGGGACTTGCTATACACGTGGTGCTAGGTCTAGGCGATGGTGCGGGTGGTGGGGAAGGAGGGGGCGTTGGGGAGGGGGGGGGGGGGGGGATGAATTGGAGCTACGGCATGGATGGCTAGAAATATAATGAGGTGATATCAACTGCCTGGTAGTGTTTATTACTCTGGCATATTTTGATTTTAGGTAGGGCGTTTGAACAAGAGGGTACGCGGGGGAAGTGGAGGGGGGGGCGAAAATGAGTTGGAGCTACGGCATGGATGGCTAGAAAGATATTGAGGTGATATCAGCTGCCTGGTAGTGTTTCTTACTGCAGCAGATTTTGATTTCAGGTGGGGCGTTTGAACAAGAGGGGTCGGGGGGGGGGGGGGGGGGGGGCGGGCGGGACAACTCAATTATATGCGCGGAAACTATAAATCCTTTCAAGGGGACAAATCTGACGGTTGTAGAAGGAATGCATCAGTTTATATACCCTGCCTGGTATTGTTTATTATTCTAGTAGATTTGATGTTATACTTAGCTGTGGTATACAATACAATGTTGGGTGTGGTATAGTCTACAATGTGTTATAGCTTCGTGGTGTGTTATTGTACATAGTTCGCAAGATAAAACATTTCAATCGATAGGTGTAACCATGTAGTTACCATGATTTTACCTTGCCGATGTGGGGCTCTGAGGTCGCTAGTTATGAGAGCTATACATATTGCAAAATACAACAAGCGAGGTGATGTGGTCATGCAATGTCACTATCATTGAGCATGGGGGGGAGATGTGCAAATCGTCAGTATTTACATGGTTACACCTATCGATTGACATGATTTTACCGTGTCGATGTGGGGCTCTAGAGGTTGCTAATTATAAGACAGTAGAGATACATACCAGGTTTTGCCAAATTCAACAAGCGAGGTGATGTGGTCATGCAATGACACCACCATTGAGCACGAGGGAGAGAAGTGCCAATCGTCAGCAGACGGTAGATAGGAAACACCCTACGTAATAGCTTGGTAGTGTTGGCTACTGC
The DNA here is from genome assembly GCA_012845835.1 of Undaria pinnatifida. Lineage (NCBI taxonomy): Eukaryota > Phaeophyceae > Laminariales > Alariaceae > Undaria > Undaria pinnatifida. The sequence continues at coordinate 14,270,232 of JABAKD010000011.1, forward strand.
AATTCAAACACATCTCCCTGTACTTCCTTTTCACGTTATTATTAGCTAATGTACGATTATACGTCCATGATGTTTACCGTGTCGATGTGGGGCTCTGAGGTCGCCAAATTCTAAGACAGATATACATATTCCAAATACAGCAAGCGAGGTGATGTGGTCATGCGATGTCACCACCATTGACCACGAGCGGGAGAAGTGCAAATCGTCATTGTTTTGAAAAGAACGCTTGCCGTGCCCGCGCTTAATTACATTATTTCGTTAGGTATATGCTAACACTGCGTCATATGATAAATGATACCTGATACGGTCGACGAAAATGTGTGCAACGTAAACGTGGCCATGGCACGGGGGTGATCGCTTGTCTTGTTTTTCTTGTCACACCGCCCGCCGCGTTGGCGGGAGACGCTACATCTTTTTCCGGCGGGCGCGACAGTTTTCTTGGAATTTTCTTGAACGGCTGCTGTGGTCGTCAGTAGTGTGTATGATATTTTTGACAAGAGTTAATGTGAGAAAACAACAACAACAACATGATACGGCATGTTATACGACGTGGCCCAGCCTCGACCAAAATGGTTGATGATTGATGATTGATGATTGATGATTGATGATTGATGATTGATGATTGATGACACACACACAAATACCCCGCAGTACGCAGTCGTACTTGTACTCACTGATTTTTAGAGTATTTTAATTAGCAGACGAAGTATTAGACCTAATAGACTACTTAGTAATTACGAAGTACTCCGGAGTATTTTAGTACGGGTAGACTTTTTGGTGTCGGATATTTTTCCCTTTGCTTGGCCCTTTCTGTTTCCTTTTGGGTACCCGTGGGACCTATCATATGCTATCATATGCTATCATATGCTATCGTATGCTATCATATGCTATCATATGCTATCATATGTGCTATCGTATGCTATCGTATGCTATCGTATGCTATCGTATGCTATCGTATGCTATCGTATGCTATCGTATGCTATCGTATGCTATCGTATGCTATCGTATGCTATCATATGCTATCGTATGCTATCATATGCTATCATATGCTATCATATGCTATCGTATGCTATCGTATGCTATCGTATGATATCGTATGCTATCATATGCTATTGTATGCTATCGTATGCTATCGTATGCTATCGTATGCTATCGTATGCTATCATATGCTATCGTATGCTATGGAGGCAATGATGTCGGTATGTGTGTGTGTGTGTTCTTCACATTAAACCGTTCTTCTACTCGTCGACATCCAGCACACCCAGTGTCCGTACTGATTCTTCACCCTAGAAAGATCAGCTCTGTGGTCACAAGCCACGACACAGAGATAATGCATCGTAATGCATTCGACAACGCAATGTCATGCCCTAGTACTGGGTACGACAGGCACAACATACATACGTCAGCAACAGAGATACATTGGAAGAGAGAAATACGAAATAAACAAAAACAAAAAGCAAAAAAACAAAAAAACAAGAACAAAATAAGAAAACAAATAAAAACAAAGATAAAAATAAAACAAAAAATGAAACAAACAAAACGAAGGGGAAATCGAAGAAACAACCCAACCGGAAAGGAGAGCCAAAGCTCGGAAAAGAAACATAATAAAATGAAATAAAATAAAGTAAAGTAAAACCAAAATAAGATAATCCGAACACGAGCCAAAAACCTGGACACGCAAGGAGGGAACAAAGGGGAAAAAAATACCCCAGGAAAAGACGAGAAGTGCTATGTACCTACTAGTCGGCCTGGTACCTTGCTACCCTGTCTGCCATCTCCTTCCTGCCTTCGTCCACCGCGGTCTCCCTTCTATTCCTCCTGTTGCCCCCCCTGCCCCCATTCCCTTGGACGGCTTTCCTTCTACTCCTCCTGTTTCCCCCCCTCCCCCCTTTGTGTTCTTCTCATTAAACCAAAATGGACACCGCCGTCGAAGATGCTGTGTGTAAATAACAGGCGAGGCAGCAATGATCCTTACTCCTAAACCTCTTATCATTAGTATTAATTATTGGATTCGGAATCCAGTCTGAGTCCCCCCCCTAGGCCTGCTGGGTGTGTGCTTGGTTGCTGGCAGTTTTTGCTTGCTTCATTATTTAGGCTCCATTTTTGTGTTCGGTACGGGGGCGACGATGACGGTACTGTATTGGCACCACTCCGTTGTCAGAAACAGAGTGAGCAGGTGAAGACCATTCGGCGATGCTCCTACTCCTATGATACAGCAGCAGGGTAATTCAAACCCAATACTAGTACTGTATGGTATGGTATGGTATGGTATGGTATGGTATGGTTGCTGCCCCCGATGTTGGTTTGATGGCGTCATCTGCTCGGTTGCTGCGTTTTTGCTTGATTTATTGTTTAGCTTCGCTTTTTTGTACTATTAATAGTGGGTATCCCTGGGTAGTGGGCATGGGGGGTGATGGTGACGATATGGGCACCACTACGTACCACTCTTTCGTCATCAGAAACAGCAGTGTACAGGTGATAGACCATGCGGCAAATTCTCCTGCTCGAAACCCAGTATGGTTGCCGCCCACGACGTTGGTGGGATGCCTTCATCTGCTTGGTTGCTGGTTGCTGGCTGTCTTTTTTTTTTTTCATCCCATTTATTATCCTCGCACTACCCTCGCCCTCCCTCCCAGTAGTAGTATTGATAGTACCTCAGATCCAGGGTCACATAGCGGGCCCTCCTCCCCCCTCCCCACTACGATACGTGTCTTCAGTTTTCATCGCGAGAAGAGTTCAGTATTTTCTTCCCTCGTCGACTCGCGTCGAATCGGTTCTGCTTTATTATATTGTTTCGTGCCTTCCTGTTTTTCTCCTTGTTTATTTTTTTCCCATTTTTTTTTTTCCACGTTTGTTGCAAATGGCCTGTGACCTTGTCCGGAACGAAGAGGAGTAATCGTGGATTGTCGGATTGTCCTTATCTCGATATCGAAGGTCGTTTGTGGTTGATGGACAACGTTGATCGAGGCTTGGTGAAAATTGACCAATTGGGCCGCTTGACGAAAAAAGAGCCAGAAAAGTACCATTTTGTAGTTTTGTCCCCGATAGCGACGGTGCTGGAAATAATTCAGCAAATGATTACAAAAGAATCTAATTTTTTTTTTGTTAAAATGTTGGCTTTCCATTAGCACCTGTCTTACTAAAAGGAAAAGAACATTTTTTGACAGTCCTTTCAGCCTGCTTTAATCCGCACGGCACCAGGATAATAGTTTCTGCCAATCGGTTACCAATTATTCATGGGTTTCTGTACTCCTCCGTATGGTTCGCTTCTCTAGTAATAGTACCTTGGTGTCGTTGTTGCTCTCCTGAGAGCAGGTTCAACCTAACACGCGCTTGCCCGGTCAGATACATACGTGAAATAAATAGATGTCCCCGAGCCAACGCGACTGCCGCATGTTACAATTATTACTATTAGTATTGATTGGGATTCAATCTCGCTCCCCTAAACTCAGACTTGTATTCATACGGTCAATCTTTTACGTTTATTTATCAATATCGATACAAGTACTCGTACGTATTGCATTTGTGATGAAAGCTTTGTGATGAAAGCGCAGCGAGAAGGGAGAGATAGAGATCGACGTTGATAGTGCTATGCATTTTATACTGATACGGAATGGTGTTGATAACGATGCTGTATTTTTATTTTCAGCACGACGAGCCCGATGAGAAGGGAGAGATCGTCGTCGACCTTGGCGAGGTTTTCGAAGCGTGCGTGGAGCAGGTCGAAGCCGCCGACGAAGCCAGGTCGACGGAAGCAACCACCGAGTTCCTGAACAGCATGCTCGGCCCCGATAGCAAGGTAAGCGCGACCGCAACATCTTTCTGCCGCTTACCCTTCTTTATATGCCAGCCTATCCTGTGTATGCCACCGTATCCTTTATATGCCAGTATATCCTGTTTATGCCAGCCTATCCTGTTTATGCCACCCTATCCTTTATATTTTTGTAGCCCACAGGCGCTACCACTGGTGTTTGCGACTTGTCTCAGACTCGACCAAATTGTTGATCTGATGCCCTCACTATTAATAACGCTATTCCAAGAAAGTTCCCATGATGTCGGGTTTACGGTTTTACAGTAGTGTACCCTTTTCAAGACCCTCCGGTTTTAAGAACTTTCGCGATGTAAGACCAGGTAGATCGACATGTCTATAAAACAAGCTTATCAATAATTAGAATTAGTTTTGGACAATTTTTGCAGTATGAACAGTAAAATATGAGACCACAGTGGAGGTAAGACGACGTATGTGGGTCTGTCACGGGGTGGTGTTGAAATATAAAGTTGTTTTATAGTGTTTTATAGTTCCGTGCTTAGAGCGATTAAATCATAAAATCATAAAAGACTGAACGTCTTTGGATCACTCTGTTGACCCTGTTACAAGCTACACTGTATGTAGTAGTCCTAAGGGGAGTCGCCGACCTACACCCTTAATGACGACACTCCCAGTAATACGCGCGATCGGAGTATGATATCACTCGGAGCATCACACACAGCTTGCAACAGAAGAGTTTCGACGAAGTCCTCGATATCATAGCTGGAGTAATGTGTTGTTATTGGTGTGCTTTTAATTTGTAGTAAGAACGCGAATAGACCACTACTGGACGAAGCGTTACAATTTTTTCAACTGCAGACATTGTCCCGTACTAGTTCCCAGTGGCTTGCTCTACAGTATAGAGACACGCCGATGTGCATGCACTTATATCTCGAACAGTCTCCAACCGGATGGTCTTGAAATTGGTACACCAGGTAAGACCATGATGGAGATAAGACCACACATGTGGGTTTGTCACGAGGTGGTCTTGAAGTGTCTTGAAGTGGATACACCACTGTAAGCATTTCGGGTTGTGGGGTTGTTGTGCGATGATGTTTGCGCATGCTCTCATCGCCGAAATATTCTTCGTGGTCACGAGACTGGCTCCAAAAATCTCGGAGTGGAACAAAAACAAATCATGGAAGACGTTAAAAAACTAGAAAATAACTGTGGATGAACCCACCAGGTGATGTGCGCGACTTTTACATTTGAGGAAGTTGGTGTTGTTCCATGCTCTGGTATGAGTTAACCGCGCGAGGTGTCCATGACTGTCTATGTGGATATTCGCCCGGTCGCAAGTGTTGGTTGCTCACGCCCCCCCCCCATTCTTCGTTTGTTTTTTTTTGTTTTTTTTTATATATGTATACCCCGTGCTGACAGATTTGCACCTGCCTTCCGGCGTACGTGGACAAGATGCCGCTCTGCGACTTGTGGGCAAGGTTAGTTGTTCTCCCGTGATCAACTTTATCGGACGGGTTGGTTGTTGATAGTCTATCTAGACGCGCTGGTGCCACCCTTGTGCTATACTCGTGCCACCCTTGTTCTACCCTCATGTCATGCCTGTGCTACCCGTTTTGCCACTCGTATGGCAGGGGGGGTAGAGGGAGGGAGGGGGGCAGGGATGCCATCACTACGCTACCGTACCCTACCATTACCCTGCCACTGTCCTTATGCACACCACCCTTATGCTTTCCCTGAATGTCACCCTTATGCTTCCCCTGCATGTCACCCCTATATGTCACCCTTGTGGTACCCTTGTGAAAACCTCGCGCCACCCTTACGACTACCCATATGGCATCCTCAAGCTACCCTCGTGCTACCCGTATTCTGCCCTTAAGGCACCCTCATCCTTCCCTTGTCCCACCCGTATGCTCTACCCTATGGTACTACCCTTATAACTCTCTTCTGCCGCTTATATGCCGCCCTCGTGCTATCCTTGTGCAACCGATGCATTTCCGTTATGCTATCCTTGTGCTGCATCTGTGCCACCTTGTGCTACCCCTAATGCTATCATTGTCTAACCCTTATCCTACCCCTATGCCACCTTATGCTACTCCTATGCTATCGATGTCTAACCCTTGTGCTTGGCCTATGCCACCTTTGTGCTGCCCTTGTGGTACCCTGGTGCCACCCTTGCGCCAGCCTTATGACCCGCCGTATGCTATCCTTGCTCTACCCTCGTGCTGTCCACTGCTGCCCTTGTGCGACCCATGTGTTACCGCTATGGTACCCGTATACCCCTCATCTCCTGCTCATTTTCTACGCTTGTGCTATCCTTGTGCAACCGATAGGATACCCTTAGGCGCACCTTTTACGCCTTCGTGCTAGCTCTATGCCACCCTTCTGCTACACCTATGCTACCCTTGTGCCACCCGCACAGTACCCTTACGCTACAATGTACCCCCATCCCACCGTTAGGACTACCCGGAGGCTACGCTCATCACTTCACTTCCCTCGTGCTACCGCCATGTTACTCGTGTGCTACCCTCGTTCTACCTCTATACCACCGTTGTGCCACCATTTTGCTACCCGTGTGCCGCCTTTATACCGCCCTTTTGCTATCCTTGCCCTGCCCACCCTATGTTACCATGCCACGCACGATGGCAGATACCACCACCTCGGCATGCGCATTGAACAGCTTTGTGGGCACGTCGACGAGGCTGGGTTGCCCTTCGAAGGCGTAGACGGACACTCAGCAGGTGATTGCCGTACGTCGTACATCCTACACGGTAAAGAGTTGGGATATGAATTGGCTTGCATACCTTATAACGCGCAAGATAGCGCACCCCTCCGGTCGCGACCTAGCACACCATTTCCGTAGAATTTCCAAGGTGGTTTTCTCGGCGTTACCTTATAACTGGTAACATGCAAGATCGCAAGCGCACGCCTTCGATTCGATTCTCGAGCTTTTTTTTTTTTTACTCTTTGGGTGCAAATGGCGAGCGAGGCGTCTATGGAATACTGGTATGTATTAATAGCGTATGTGGGCGATATGCGGGCGATATATTTCCAATACTGCCATGCCATTTTCGTCATTTTCGTCGTTTTTCGTCATTTTCGTCGTTTTCACCCTCCCTACAATACTTTTTGTAAACCACACAAATACGTCCCGGCTGTGACATCCGCCTACTTTTTGACAAAATCGTTCGTGTCTGAATTCACCCAAGGGGGTATAGCTATCTATTAATAGCGTTCTTGCGTTCCGTCCATCCCGTCCATCCATCCATCCATCCATCCATCCATCCCATAGACCCTCACATCTCATCCCATAGACACATCCCATAGACCCTCAGATCACATCCATAGACCCTCCCATCCCATCCCATAGACCCTCACATCCATCCCATAGACCCTCACATCCATCCCATAGACCCTCACATCCATCCCATAGACCCTCACATCCCATCCCATAGACCCTCACATCGCATCCCATAGACCCTCACATCACATCCATCCCATAGTCTAGACCCTCACATCCCGCGTACAATTCAGGAGGAGGGGGCGCGTTTATTGGTTGTTTTTGTTGGCTAGTTTTTTTCTCCTTTTTTATTCGCTATAACTAGTTTTTTCTTTCCTTTTTTTGCAATCTCAGTTTTAGCTTCCAGCTTCTGGACTGTTTAAGCGATGGTCAGAGGTGTCCTCCCTTTCCCCCCCGGTAGCTGCCTTCGTGTTTATCGCGCCGAGGCTTCAGCATTCCCAACCCTCGCCGATGTTCAATCGATTGTGCTAACATGCACGCTCTCGCGCATTCTGCTAGTCAATTCTTGCATAACGACGAGTCCCTACGAACTACTGTACCAATATGACTCGGGGGGACTCGAACCAGCGAAATCTACCGTACTAATGACGAGGTTAACGCATCAATAGACCATCGGGGACGTTGTAAGTTGCCGACTAGTTATCAGCTGGCTAGGTATTGCAGTCGTGTTACAGTGTATTTACGGCTAGTGCGGTAACTTTGCGGACTTCCGCCCGTATGCATCTGACTGGCGTAACCTGTGGGTCGACGTGTGCCGTTTTGTGCCTGGTATTTATATTAAGCAGGGCTCTTCAGTGGTCGGGTGGTGAACAGCTTTGCAAACCTCCTGACCCAACCCGTTAAATTTCGAACACGTCCACCTCCACCTCCTCGCAAGTGGCCCCACCGGACTCGACCCGCGAGCTCTTGACCCGTGCAAAAGTCAATTAGTCGGCTTGTACTTTCGCCACCCAAGCACTCCTCTGTTGCGGTCCGATTTATTTTGGATTGTTTTATGTGTCAGGCCGGTGCTAATGGAAAGCCGATAGTTTGACCAAGAAGCTTTAAAACTTGTTTCCGGAATTGTTTCTTGCTGAAAAATGGCCAGCATCGTCGCGATGGTGAAAAAACGATTAGGAAAGTATTTTTCTGGCTCTTTTTTGGTCATGCGGCCGAAGTGGTCAATTTGTGAAATTTTCATCAAACCTCGAACAACATTGTCCACCAAACACGATTGACCTTCGATCTCGACATAAAGACAATCCACGATCTCTCCTCTTCGTTCAGGACAAGGTCACATGAGTGTAGGTGGCAGCGCGGAAGATGTTCGCTGAAGAGTTCATCTTCATACATCCCTTGGGGCGTGAGGGCTTGCTTGCTGCTTGCCTGCTAATGTCCTGTGGGCTTCCGTTCAATCCGCAAATTCTGTTTTTTGCCCGTTGGGAGACGATGGAGAGTTTTTGTCTCAGTTTTCTACACACCAGCCGCCAAATGTGTTTTTAACAGATGCCTGATCGGCGCCCGCCACACATTACCGCTCGTAGAGTGAATACTGCACACCAAGGGAGGGTCGGAGCCCCTAACGAGCTCACTACGTTCAGATTTCACGATGCTGCAGTTGATTTCGTCGAACGAACGTGTGTGGAGAACACGAAATCACGCCGCGTCTAATGCAAGATCTGCTTGACATTTTTCAAGTCGATGTTGACCAAGATCGCCGCGAGAAATCCACATTTTCCGGAAAACTGGAAAGTTCCAAAACACATATCTGCAACACTAGGCCCATAGCGACCGTCCAGGCAAAGTTTGGCTGGGGTCTTGGGGGATTTTGAACTTTTGGCGTTCCAATAATTAGCACCGGCCTCAGTTTCCCATTTTTCTGTTCGGGATCCGCATTTAAGTTATTCTCGATTGTTCCGTCAAGCCAATTTCCGATTTTCTGTGGACAGGTCCCGTTTTTTTTTTGTCCGATCCGATTGTATCTCATTTCATCCTATATAAGAAAAAGTACGTTCTTGCTTTTTTAATTTCATATCCCATTTCATCCGATATATCTCATTTCATCCGATATATCTCATTTCATCCTATTGTATCCCATTGTATCCTATTGTATCCTATGCCTGTCGTGCCCCGTTATGTCTCATTTGTGGCTGGTTTCGGATTCTCTGTTGGTTTCCGTTTTTTCTTTTTTACTTTTTTTTTTCTTCCGATGCCGTTTCCCCCCGCTAAAACGTTTTTCAATTTCGTTTTCACAGCGGCGACCGAAGTTCGGGACGTGGACCCCAACGCGGTGATCGAAGTGAAGGACAGCAGCAGCAGCCAGGGTGCGCGTCTTCCCAACACGTTCGGCCCGTGCCCCCCTGGAGAGGTGCGTCGAATTCATTCACGATGTCGCAATAGGTTTACACAGTAGGTTTACATAATAGGTTTGCACAGTAGGTTAACATAATAGGTTTGCACAGTAGGTTAACATAATAGGTTTACGCAATAGGTTTACACAGTAGGTTTACACGAAAGGTTCATACAATAGGTTTACACAATGGGTTTACACAATAGGTTTACACTAAAGCTTTACACAATAGGTTTACACAATAGGTTTTTAGGTTAGGACGCGTTTTGCGGTAGAGGTATTAATAGCACTTTTAGAGTTTTTTTTTTTCTGAGCGACTGGGTTCCTGAACCCAGTATCGTCGGAAAATTATTTTAAAGAAACCATTCTTGTTTTACAATATGAAGATAGGTTTACACGATAGGTTTTTATACGATTGGTTTCCACGATAGGTTTCCACGATAGGTTTCCATGATAGAGGTATGAATAACACTTGTTTGGCTAAAGAGGCTTTCTGAATGATGACGGGGCTCCTTAACCTGTTGATAAAATGCTCCTTAACCCTATCATACCTGTAACCGTTGTTGTTTTGCAATCTACCTGGTATGCAATATTAACGTTTGTTATGCCTGGGTCCCGGGTTTGGCCACCGGGTCGCCGGGTCGCACTTTTATTTTGGGTGAGATATGGAGTAATTTATCAAGTCAAAAACCTTGCCGGCAAAAAATGGTATTGACTTAATAGTAGCATATGTCTTGAGGTCGTTTTCCTAGCGATCACAAGATAGCGATCACAAGAAAAATACTGGTACTGGTATGGGTATGTTATTCACTCTAGTTAGCACGTGACAGTTGCAGAACTTCAATTGGGGGGAATCGTGATTGTTTGCTTTTGTTAGGAACAAAGCTTATCGCTGCCGTCACTGTGGAAGTTTTCACTCCTATGTGTGTTGTGTTTGTTTGTCTCTGTTACCTGTGCATGGTGTAATACTTTTTTTTTTGTCTGCCGTTTAGCTGTACATTTTGACTCAGCTTTCTAGTTCTGCGTTTTAGCTCTGTTTTTTAGCTCTGTAGTTGTGCTCTGTCCTCCTAGCTCTGCTTTTTAGCTACTTTTCTGCCAGGTGTCTCGTACCTGCTATATGTATGGTATATGTACACGTATAATTGTCATTTTTTTTTCCTTCGGGCACATCTCTTCGTGCTCGTACCTTTGTCCGAAACGTCGGATGGGGTGGGCACAATTCGACCGTCGGGGTCACGTTGCCGGAGGTTTGGGCGCGATCCGTGCAGTGTGTCGCGTGTGGCAAGCCTTTTATACTTTTTTGGCCTTGGGCATGGACAACGCAAATCCCCGGGTTTCCGCAACATCCCCGGGGATGGTGTTTCCGCATCCCCCCGGGGATTGGATTTCCGCATCTCCCCGGTGATTGGGTTTACGCATCCCTTTGATACAAACCCAAAAAATATATGCACATGATGCGCGCGTACCAGACCAAGAGGTAAACATTAGGTCTGTTGTTTGCCCTCTCATGAACACAACCATGATCACACAGCCATGATCGCAGCCAGCACGCAGAGCACAACGTTAAGAACTGCCGCCCAGCAACACCAGCAGGCAACACCGTGCATGTGTGGTACATCCGTTTGCACCGTTCTGTGGCTAGTTGATTTTTTCGAGGCCTGCTTCTTATATGTAATCGATTACCTGTCTTTTGCTGCTGCTGTGGGCGGCATTGCCATAATGGACGAAAATGTTAGGATCGTCTGGATTGAAGACGTTTGCATCAATGAGTCGTTATATTTATGATCATCAATTTGTGCTTCTTCCCCCACGCGACCATCAGTAGACAACAGTGAAAATGCAGATAACACAGACAACGCTACAACCGTGTCCAGCAGCACAAGCAACAGCAGGCAACATCATCGTCATGCGCGTGTGGCATACCCCTACGTGGTGTGCTGCTGCTGTGGCTATGTGTTACATACAGCAGTAGAGCAGTATACGTATTGCAGCAAACCGATGCGTTGATTCGTACTCGAGTTTCGCTAGGCAAAGTAACTTCGTCTCGAGGGGACAATTCGCGACGATCAAAACTATCCAGCGTGATTTATGTTTGGTCTAGAAAGCTAATAGCAGTGGATACAGGCGCTGATGCTGCATGAGAAAGGGTTTCTCTGTCTCTGTTCCTCATTCCGTGTACTTTCTGCGACAAGGTGGCGAAGGGGGCTGATTGCCCATGCTGGCGTGGATCACTCGTCGTGGAGTTCAAAATCTGGCTCAACAAGACAAGAAGAGTACGACCTATTCTGAAATGGCTGATTCCCATACGCATGAAACGAAGAAAATACAAACCACGATAAAAACATCGCGCACGGAACAGCTGCAGTTTTTGTTTCGTTTGCCGGTTGAAAATTCACCTTCCGTGCATTTGTTCTTTACCATGCAAAATTTACTGAATGTAAGAGTCGCCCGTACCAAAAGTCCTCATCGTACGAGCACTCGTTCTGTACACGTACTGATGAGATTGCCACTTCTTTACGGTTCTCCACCACGACGGGAAGAGAGCGAACCGTCCCCGGGAGGGCGCTTCCCCACACTCTCCGCTTCTCGAGCTGCAGACAAGAACATACTTTTCACTGCCACGAGGTACATCGTATTTGCCCACAGGCAGTCAGATCATGGATTGGATGCTTGGATTTCGTTCTTGCGCCACTCCTGTGAGCACTTCCCGGAGGGGAACCTTGTATCGACTATATCGACTATGTACATGATATCATGTCGTATCTATCGCCTGTCGTCTACCGCTTATGATATCGCTCAGCATGGCTCATGATGGCTCATCGCTCTTCGCTTAAAACTTTTCAGGCTTCATCTATCGCGTACAGGGAGGGGGGGGGGGGCGCTACGATTTTCGAGCGCTCGATTAAAAGACCAAATCGTAGTAGTAGTAGTAGTAGTAGTAGTAGCGACGAAACACAGTATCAAGGCGTTCTTATCATGGTACGAGAGCATGCTGAACACACGGCAGAGCAAGCTGTGCGCGTGTCTTACAAGCATTTACCTTGGAGTTCTTGAGACGGTAAAATCGTCGTGGGCAAATGTGTTGGTCTGTTATCATTGTAGTGTGTTGGTCTGTTGTGTTGTTCTTAGGTAGTAGTCTGCCATTAGCAGCCCGGGTCGCTTCGTGTGAATGATCCTGTCATGTCATACAATCGTCACTTTTATTCTTCAATAGGTAAGAGTAGTGTAGTGTAGTGTAGTGTAGTATAGTTTAGTATAGTTTAGTTTAGGCAAGCCCCAAAAGAGTCAAGAGAAAGAAGTTCCGGTTTCAGAGAGGTTTCCTGGGCTTCACACACGAATCACTTGCGGTTGTTTGGTGTTCTCTGTCTCGCAGTCTGACGACGTGACGACATAATTTGTATCTGTCTAGGGCGAAGAATCAGCACGGACACTGGGTGCGCTGATGTCGTTGGGTTGTTTGCTAGAGTATATGTAGAAATAACGGTTTGATGTGAATACGTGAAGACAAGACACCCTACGAAGCCCCCCCCCTGCATCGCTTGTTTCTCGTCGCTTGCTGCTCATCGCCTAATGCCTGTTGTTTGTTCTGTTGCTTGTACTGTTTGCACTGTTGCTTGTACTGTTTGCACTGTTGCTTGTACTGTTGCTTGTACTGTTGCTTGTACTGAGCAGGAAGTGCACCCCTCAGACGCCACGCAGTGCCAGCCCGCGCAAACGCAGAACTCCGAGGTACGGTTGCAAGCACGGTATACGGTACACCAGTAACAGTAACAGCAGCAGTACGGTACAGCAGCGGTGCCTGCCGCTGCGATACTGTTGCGATGCCACTGTACTATTAATAGTGGTGCCACTGCTTGCACTAGAGACTGCCACTGCATTGCTGATGCCACAGTACTAATGAGGCCACTGCGCTTGTGCTGCTACTTTGCTGCCAATACGAGTAGTGATGCCCGCCTAGTAAGGTATTGGGTTTGTTCAGGCCCATGTTTAGCGACCAAAAACACGGCTATTTTGATCTTATGAAGTGTGTAGGAAAGACCGTGCTCTGTTGATAGTACAATTATCACTATACAAATATCACTAAACAGTTATCACCATCATCATCACCATCACCATGGCTAGGATGTGACACGCGTGTCGACGAGCTCCTTTCGCTGCAATTCAGACACATTCCCTTCCACCGCCTCTTGGTGCGTGCCAGGTATCTGCGGTGATGGATGTGATGCATGTGATGGATAGTCTAATCATAACGTTATTTCGACAAGGGATCCACTCTTAACTCGCAAACGGGTTTTTATCGTAGACGCCACAGCAGTAGACCGAAACGAGCGCAATAAACAGGCGTGCACTCTCCCCCCCCCCCCACCTCCACGCTTTAACAGGGAGGCTAAGCTATTAACAGTGCAAACGCCACGGCAACAGAGCTGAACGAGCGCAACAAAAAAGCGCCCCCCCCCCCCCCCCCCCCCCCCCCCCCCCCGCCTACCCCCTTATTCTGTAACAGGGAGGCTATGGAGGGCCCCAGGGGAAGGACGGTAATGGTGGTCCGCCTGAAGGAGGAGGCATTGTAGGCCTCGGAATGTCGGTGGTGGCTGTGGTTGCTATGGGGTCTCTGATCGGCTTCGGCGGCGTCTGGATATGGGGCAAGTTCCAGAGCGGAACGCGCCAGCCGGGTGTGAGGTACATGGCGACTGGAGCTGTGGACAACGACATAGGCACCGAGCTAGGCCCTTTCGGCCGCGAGTACGCTTGATCGTGATGAACAATATCGCTACACAGTACCGATGAACAGTATCGCTACTCAGTATTGTACCCTTCATGGTGATACAAAGGTACCCTTGATCTTGATAAAAATGCCCTTGGTCTTTATCAAAGGTGCCGTTGGTCTTTGATCAAAGGTACCGTTGATGTTTAGTCAAAGGTACCTCGTACGCTTCATCTTAAAAAAAAAGATTAGCTCGAGCTTGGGATGAGATACCCTCGGTGTTCGTGAAGGTGCTGTTAATATGAAGATAAGGTAACCTTAATCTTGATGAAAGGTACATTTGACTGCGCGCGCGAGTGCCCATGTTTCGATGCCTTTTTGATAGGGTCCTTTGGAACGCGAGTACGCTAATGAGATTGGACATTTTCGAACGCGAGTACCCACCCCTATTTAGGCCCTTTCGATTGCGGGCACACATTATGAACGCGCGTTTGACCAGGTCCTTTCCGACGCGAGTACAAGTATCCGCATTCGGTCCTTCCGGATGCAAGTACCCTAATTAGGTTGTTGCGGACGAGAGTACCTCCGATTAGGTCCTTTCCGGCGCGACTACCCCTGATTAAAACCTCAAGACTGCGAGTATCCCTGATATCGGCCACGCTCTTTTGAAGGGGGGGGGAAGGAGGGGGGTGGGGGCAGACGGGTGGTTGGGTCGTCGATGTCGGTTCAGATGGAGACGGCACCGTAGACAAGCGTGTTATCAACGTGGAGTTGCGGCGCGGCTGTTTTTGCGGTCGATTAGGTTAGGGGAGTCAGAGTCATGGAAGTGGCCGCGGATGGGGCTCCGCGACGTGTGTTTTCGACTGCTGTTAGCTGTTAGCAGTAGTGTTTTATTTCTGGTCCTTGGTTGTTGATGTCGGCTATGCGTCTCCACGTTTTGTTTCGTTTCGTCTTTCGACGGTTTCGTTTGTAACGGTCGCTCTGCAATGGTTGGCTAGCTGGTCACGCTATGTGTGGTTTCTATTCGACGGAGGGATGAGGGAAGAAGGGAGGGAGGGAGGGGGGACGGACGGACGGATGGAGGGCGTTGTTTTTTTTAAGTTTTTTTTCCTGACTCCCCTGTACACACGTGAGCGCCGCTGGGTTCAGAGGGCAAGCTATCCTAAGCGTTCAGCCATACGATGGGTGTGGCCGTTCGTAAGTGCGGCTTTGAGGACCGAGATGTCAGAAGGCCCTGCTGTATGATGATACTGCTGCTGCTGTAGATTTGAGATCGGAAGGATTAGCTTCCATGGTGTATCTATCGGCAGAGGGCGGTAGAAAAGCTGGGCGGCCACGCGTTTCGTAGCTATTAATAACTAGCCACGCCATGAGCCCAAGGTCTCGGGCCAACTGTTGCTGCTCCCTGCCCTGTCCTGTCGTGCTGCTGTAGTGTTGATTTTTGTTTTGTTTTGGATAAGACTTGCCTCCGACAGCTAGGTGGTTGGTGACGATTGATGATGATGATGATGATGATGATGATGATGATGATGATGATGATGATGGTGCTGGTGTGCTCCCATCGTAGTCGATATCGCTACTTAGTAAAGGTCGATGCTGCGAGTCGGTTTCGCAGTTAATTGTCGATGTCGTCGGTACTAGTCAACATGGCGAGTCGATGGCACTAGTAGTGTCGCTAGCCGCTAGTCGATACTAGTAGTCGATATAGTAAGCCGGTATCGTAAGCCAATATCGCGAAGCCGATATCGCGAAAACACTAGTCGTCGTTGCAGTGCTGCTTTGACGCTAGTTTTTGGCCTAAGATAGCACGCCCACACTGCTCCTCTACGTGGCACAGCTCATTCAGCTCATTGTTTTTACGTAATCCTACCCCTTTGTGCGGGCCTAGGATCTCCCGCGCATAAAATATCATGTACCTGGTAGTGGTGGGCCGAGTTAGGGGTTTCCGTCGGGAGTTTGTGCCGCTTGCACGTCCTGCCACACTCTTGTTTTTGTTGTCAGTTTTTGTTTTTGTCGGTTTCGTTTTCGTTTATGTTTCGTATTAATGGTCATTCCTCGATGAAGAATGACATGCATGCATATATATATATATATTTTTATGTTTTTTTTGTGACTTTTTTTGTTGGCGGCCTCCTCCAAAGGTAGCGACACTGACGGAAATTTCGAAAATGTCGATTCAACTTGAAAATGATTTTCTCGCGGTGCTGGACCTCTAGTACTAAGTCATGCCTGGTACCTTCCAGTAGCTATATCCCGCGCTGTAGCGTAGTATGTCGCTGATATTGCGTTGCTTAATGGGATGGTGGTATGGATAATTAGCACAAGTTAATGTTTTGCGCTGGTTGATGTTTCGAGGATGCTGTTTTGAACCTGGAGGGCTTTTCTCCTGCTTTTGCTCACGAATCAAAGGCAGTTGGAAATTGTACTTGGACTTGGGTTGGGATTTTGGTCGGGGCTATACTAATAATATCTAGTTTCACAGAGGCCGTGGTTTATTTTCTATTAATAGCTACAAGGGTATTGTGCCTACGTTTTCGCGTGGTAGGCAGGCAGGCTCCTGTTGTGGTGCGCTGCTGTAACCGCCATAAGTGCACACCCCAGCAGCAGCGCGATTTATCGAAAGGTTGTCTGCGACCTTCACTCAGGCTTTTAATCATATTTTGCGATGTTGTTGTAGTTGGTCGTCCGGTCCTCCGCGGAAAGCAAGACTAAGTTCAACCCCCGGGCTTCTTTCTGGGCTCAATATGTAAAGCAAGGCACACTAAAACGTGTTGGATGTATGATACGTGTATGTATTGTTTTGCTTCGTACGTACTACGTGGACTGCTCGTGATCGAGCCCGCCTTGCTGGGAAGCGTGTTTGAGATGGGATATGGGGTTTGTTAGCATCGGGAAGGCTTTCTTGACGCATGTCACCCGTACCCTCTACTCGTACTGGCATGTCTTGGGCGGGCAGATATTTTGAGTGTCGTGTGGTGTTTTTTTCTTGTCTTGTTAGGAATGCTGCTGAGATAGTGACCTCACGATGCAGAAACAAGCAGCGTTATCATAAGCTTCGTTTCCATTATCATCGTTATCAAGACCGCCATCACCAACACCATCACCATCACCATCAACAATAATATCGTACAAGTACTCACATTAGGATCGTGTGGCGCCAGCACCGTCATTATCACTACTGCATAATAATGTACTATTAATAATGTAGGCTCGGAAGGCATTTCCATCCAACCTCAAATGGTACAGAGTAGTGGCTACGATATAAGAGACGGTTCGACGAGCCGAAATATTTACCGTATGTATATTATCCGGTTTTCTACTAGTTCGGTTAAGAGAATTTTGTATTCTATCGTAGCCAAATTATTCAGTGCCATTTAGGACAGTGCTCCATGCAAAATCGATGTCAGAGCTCATCCACCCCATCCATTAGGAACTAGGTTGACACCATGCTGCGGAAATGCCAGTCTCAGTGCATCGTGTGAACTCCATGTATGCGCCGTGCGGTCTGTTTTTTTATTATTAATACCTGGTAGCACATACTCAATTATTTAATAGTCATACCCAGCGAAAACAAAAATAAGCTTTGCGTGCTCACGCTTGCTACGCTCTGTGTACACCTATGCCCCCCCCCCCCCCGCCCCGCCCTCCCCCGCGAAAACCAGTCTTCCAAGCGTGTTGGACGAATGGACACGAGTGGCTGATGCATATATATGTACCCTTCCTCGTTATAACTAAAAAACGAAGGCTGCCCGCTGTACAGGGCATGGCGTTTGGAGGCGTGTGCGTGTGTTGTGTGTGCGGCACTACCTTTCTGAAAGCTTGATATAAGAGAAAATCTCGGGAATTGAGACAAAATTCTCCCATGTCGGATTTTTTCGTGACAAGCCAAAATAGTGCCTGGTAATATCTCATATCCGTACTTTCTCTAATACCAGTATCGATTATCTTATATCGTAGCCACTGCTGTAGTACGGGTACCAGGTAACAATTACCAGCAGCAGGGAAACTCGGTAACGAATATCATTGGCGCTGCATTAAAGTTTGCCAGGAATATGTAGGTTCGGTTTCGTCGGGTCTTCGACTCAACCACAAACTCGTATTAAGGTGTTTAACACATAATATGTCATGTTATAGTCCACCCGCCCCGAAATGCCCCAAATCCCCCCGACATAGTTGACAGGTCCGCCCGTATATCCGGCCGACCTGCTATCCCGCCGTTTCAGGGGGAAAGAAGTGTTATAAGGCTTAGATTGGGTAGTAAGCTATTGGTTAACCTTTTGCGAGTGGTCAAACGGACTAGTCTAATACCCCACTAATTTCTTAACATGGGTGCGTGCTGAAGTAATAGTAGTAGTAGTAGTAGTAGTAGTAGTAGTAGTAGTAGTAGTAGTAGTACACGTTTCTCAGGGAGGAGCTTTTGTTCGATATGCCGAACACAACGTTTATTTGAAACGTCAATCTCAGGGCGCAGGT
Source organism: Undaria pinnatifida (assembly GCA_012845835.1). Classification (NCBI taxonomy): domain Eukaryota; class Phaeophyceae; order Laminariales; family Alariaceae; genus Undaria; species Undaria pinnatifida. The sequence goes on from JABAKD010000011.1 coordinate 14,288,806, forward strand.
AATACCATCGTCTACCATACATACCAGGTACTTCGTTTTATTTTTTAATTATTGACTCGCCTCGCGTTTGGAAAAAAAAACGAAAATTGCAAGTAAGTTCAGTTTTTACATGGTTGTTTCTCCACACAACAGCTACAGCAACACTACCTGGATTTCGACAGCTGTTATAGCTACTTGTATAGTCTAATTGGTATTTACGGAGTATTTGCGACCGGCCTTCTTGGCGTTTTTTTCGTGAAAAAATTGCTAAATGTGACCAAGATAATGGGCAAACAGGTGGATTTCGAAGGTTGTTTTGTTCCAATTTAGATGCATGCACAAGTTAGTTGTGTGTGAGATTTTGAAATATAGCACGGGAAACGCTTAAATAGCATACATACGCGCCGGGCTGTTTTCGAGAATAGTGTCACAGTGTTATACTGTTATAATTATAGTGTTCCACTAATACCGCTATCTGTATGACAATGCATGAGCTATAGACCAACCGTCCATCTCTGCGGATAAAAACTACATATATCTCTGCTGATACGAGCTTAAGGTCTGTTTCCGTTATTTCATTTGTTGTGCAATTCGGAATCGGAATCGTGACGGATATTTTGGATTGTCCAGGAAAGCTGTCGCGCGATCCAGGATTCGGCACGTACGTATATTATAAAAATAGAAATACATTCCAGCTGTGAGATCGAAGATTTTGTCGAAACTCATATTTGCAAGCTGTGTGTGATACTCCGATTGATTGCGCGTATTACGGGTTGTGTGTCCTCATTAAGGATATAGGTCGGCGACTCCCCTTGCAACTACAGCGTAGCTATCAGGGTCAACAGAGTGATGTTAGTCAGTCTGTGCGCGAAAACTATAAAACCCGTTTTTGAGGGGGACAAAATCTGACAGCTGTGGAAGGAAATGCATCAGTTTATCAAGTGAATCCTGTGAGTCGAATAACCGGTGAGGGGAGGGCGGAGTTTTGAAGGACGTGGGGGCCTGGTTTTGATCAAGAGGGAGCGGGGGGGGGACGGGCGGGGCATCCCAATCTGTGCGTGGAAACTATAAATCCTTTAAGGGGATAAATCTGACGGTTTTGGAAAGAATGCACCAGTTTATCATGGGGGGGGGGGCGGGATGGGCGGGGCAGCTCAATCTGTGCGTGGAAACTATAAACCCTTCTTTAAGGGGATAAATCTGACGGTTTTGGAAAGAATGCACCAGACTATCATGTATATCCTGTAAGTCGTACAACCAGTGAGGAGAGGGCGGAGCGTTCGATGGGGTGGGGGTGGGGGTGGGGAGGGGAGGGGGGGGGGGGGGGGGGCGAAAGTTATTTTTTCAAACATCTTTATAGGTCGCATAGATGTAGGGGTTTGCTATACGCGTGGTGCTAGGTCTAGACGATGGTGCGGGTGGTGGGGAAGGAGGGGGCGTTGGGGGAGGGGGGGGGGGGGGTGAATTGTAGCAGCGACATGGATGGCTCTAGAAAGATAATGAGGTGATATCAAGTGCTTGGAAGTGTTTATTACTCTGGCAGATTTCGATGTTAGGTTGGGCGTTTGAGCAAGAGGGAACGGGAAAAGAAAAAAAAAGGGGCGGGGGAGGGGTTTCAAGAGGTTTGGGTAACATATAATATAAAAATACACTCCAGCTGTGAGATCGAAGATTTGGTCGAAAATCATATTTGCAAGCTTTTGTGTGACACTCCGATCGCGCGCATTACGCATATATGTAGGGGCTTGCTATACGCGTGGTGCTAGGTCTAGGCGATCGTGCGGGTGGTGGGGAAGGAGGGGGCGTTGGGGGGGGGAATCGAATGAAAGCTACGTCATGGTTGGCAAGAAAGATATTGGCGTGATAGCAATTGCGTAGAAGTGTTTGTTACTCTGGCCGATTTCGTTTGCAGGTGGGGCGTTTGAACAAAAAGGGGGGGGGAGGAAGGGCGGGGGGGGGGGGGGGAAAGGGCGGGGGGGGGGGGGGGGTGGCGGAAATGAATTGGAGCTACGGCATGGATGGCTAGGAAGATAATGAGGTGATATCAGCTGGCTGGTAGTGTTTACTACTCTGGTAGATTTTGATTTTAGGTGGGGCGTTTGAACAAGAGGGATCGGGGGGGCGGGGGGCGGGCGGGACACTTCAATATGTGTGCGGAAACTATAAATCCTCAAAAGGGACAAATCTGACGGTTGCAGCAAGAAGACATCCCTTTATATCACCTGCCTGGTATTGTTTATTATTCTAGAAGATTTGATGTTAGATGTGGCATGCAACACAATCTTTAGGTGTGGTAAACAGCGTGTTAAAGCTTTATAATTTGTTATTGTGCATGGATCGCAAGATAGAATATTTCAATCGATAGGTACAACCATGTACCATTATTTTCTGACATCGCTAATTATATTATAAAAAATGAAAATACACTCCAGCTGTGAGATCGAAGATTTCGTCGAAACTCATATTTGCAAGCTGTGTGTGATACTCCGATCGCGCGCATTACGAGTTGTGTGTCCTCATTAAGGATATAGGTCGGCGACTCCCCTTACAACTACAGTGTAGCTATCAGGGTCAACAGGGTGATTTTAGTCAGTCTGTGCGCTGAAACTATAAAACCCGTTTCTGAGGGGGACAAAATCTGACAGCTGTGGAGGGAAATGTATCCTTTTATCGAGTGAATCTTGTAAGTCGAATAACCGGTGAGGGGGAAGGGCGGAGTTTTGAAGGACGTGGGGGCCTGGTTTTGATCAAAAGCGAGCGGGTTTGGGGGGGGGGGGGGAGGGGGGGGGGAATTTGTGCATGTAAGTTATAATCCTTCCAAGGGGATGAATCTGACGGTTTTGGCACCAGTTTATTATTGGGGGGGGGGGGGGTTGGGGCGGGGGTGGGGCGTGTGGGGCAGCTCAATATGTGCGTGGAAACTATGCATTATTTTGAGGGGATAAATGTGACGGTTTTGGAAATGATGCATCAGTTTATCATGTATATCCTGGGGTAAGTCGTACAATCAGTGAGTAGAGAGAGGGTGGAGTGTTCGAGGGGGTGGGGTTGGGATGGGTTGGGGGGGGGGAAGGTGGGGGGTGGGGGCGGAGGGGGCGGGGGAGGGGGCGGGGGGGGGGGGGGGGGAAGGAAGGGTTTTAGGTGAGGGGTTTGTAATACGTGTGGTGCTAGGTCTAGGCGATGGTGTCGGTGATGGGGAAGAAGGGGGTGTTCGGGGCGGGGGGGGGGGGGGAAAGCAGCGGCATGGATGGCTTTCGAAAGATAATGAGGTGATATCCTGTGCGTGAAGTGTTTATTAATCTGGCGGATTTCGATATTTGGTGGGGCGTTTGAATAAGGGAGAGCGAGAGGGGGGGGGGCGGGGGGGGGGGGGAGATTTTTTAGGAGGTTTAGGTCACAAATAATATTCAAATACACTTCGGCTGTGAGATCAAAGATATGTAGGGGCTTGTTGTACGCGTGGTGCTAGGCCTAGGCGATCGTGCGGGTGGTTGGAAAAGAGGGGGCGTTGAAGGGGGGGGGGTTCGGGGGGAAAAGAATTGAAAACTACGTCATGGATGGTCAGAAAGATAATGACGTGATATCAACTGCGTATAGGTGTTTATTACTCTGGCCGATTTCGATTGTGAGTGGGGCGTTTGGACAAACTAGGCGAAAGGGGGGGGGGATCGGGGGACGGGGGGGGGGGGGGGGGGAGGGTTGGTGTTTTTCATGAACAAGAGGGGTCAGGGGAGGGGGAGGGGAGGGGGGGGGGGGGCGGGGGGCGGGACATTTCAATATGTGCGCGGAAACTATAAATCCTCAAAGGGGACAAACCTGACGATTGAAGCAATAAGACATCCCTTTATATCATCTGGCTTGTAATGTTCACTATTCTAGAAGGTTTGATGTTCGATGCAGCATGCAACCCAGTGTTTAAGTGTAGTAAATAACGTGTTAAATCTTTATAAGTTGTTGTTGTATGATACATGGATCGAATGCTAAAATATTTTATAGAATATTTGTAGTTACCATTATTTTCTGACATCGCTAATTATAAGAAAGAGATACGTATTGTCAAATACAACAGGCGAGGTGATGTGGTCATGCACTGTTTGTCACCACCATCATACAGTTACCATTATTTTCTGACATCGCTAACTATACGAAAGAGATATGTACTGCCAAATACAGCATGCGAGGTGATGTATGTGGCCATGTACTGTCTCCGCCATTGAGCATCAGAGGGAGGGATGCGAATCGTCAATTTTTAAGGAACGCTTGGTATACATGCGCTCAATTACGTTACCTCGTTAGTCATACTTGGTATACACGCGCTCAATTACGTTACCTCGTTAGTCATACTTCGTTTGGCATAGGTTGGGAAGCGATCATGCAGACGGTATGTACGAAATACCCTACGTAATGGGTTGGTAAGGTTGTTTACCGCAATTTTAACACATCTGCCTGTGCTTCCTTTTCCAAATTATTTTTCTCTCAAATAAATGTACGATTTCACGCCTATGATTTTACCTTGCCGATGTGGGGCTCTGCGGTCGTCAATTTCAAGTCAGAGATACATCCTACAAATACATCAGGCGAGGTGGGTATGTGATGTCATATATATGCGATGTCGTCACTATTGATCGCGAGGGTGACTTTACTTCGTTAGGTATATGGTACTGTGTTTCGTAGAGGTCGTCTCAGGAGGGTATGGGATGGGTCGGCAGTGGGGTTTATCGCAATTTTATCAGGTCTGCCTGTGCTTCTTTTTCAACTTATTATTGTCTCAAATGTACGATTTCACGTCCATGATTTTTACCGTACCGCTGTGGGGCTCTGAGGTCGCCAATTCTAAGACAGAGGTACATCTTACAAATACAGCACTTGAAGTGGGCATGAAACGTCATATATATGCGATGTCACTATTGAACGCGAGGGTGTCTTTACTTCGTCAGGCATATGCTATTGCGTTTCGTAATTGTTGTCTCACGTGGAAATGCGATGTCACCGCTATTGAACGCGAGGGTGACTTCACTTCGTTAGGCATATGCTACTGCGTTTGGTATGGTAGAGGTTGTCAGGAAATCATGTAAGCGAATGAATGGAGGCACGAAGTACCCTGCGTAATAGGTTGGACGTGTGGTTTACCGCAGTGTTAACATCCCTGCCTGTACTTACTTTTCACATCATCAAGACTATAGTGTACGCTTATACGTCCTGTTTTCTCCCCACTGTCGAGTCGAAGATGTTGTGGTCCTGTAGATGTCGCGTCCATGTCTGGTGCTCTTGTTAGTGGTGTTCATGAAAACATGCCCTAACGTGTAGTAGATGATCGCTGAGTGGTGTTCCTTTCCTTTACATCAAGCCAGGTAGTATATAAATATGCCAACGCAACCGCTTGCTTGAAAAACGACAAAGAAATTCCTCACACACCTGACACAGAGAAGACGCGCCCGAAGATTGTTCAGTATACCGACGGTCAGGAACAGGTTATCGAGCAGCGCACTTGATTTTTACTACCGCTCCTCACTCCACCTAAGACACTACGGGCATGCGTTGGACCCAGCTCGCTGATGCCCAAAACCAATTTCAAAGGAGGTGATGTGGTGGGCGAATGCAATAATGATTTGCGCTGCTTCGATTACCCTGTCTCTCGTTCTGTTTGTTCTGGCGTTCTTGATGAACCTGCCATTTGGCAACGAGCAGTTGTGACGCATTTTTAGGTTTGTGTAAAGACTTTATGTGGACTATCTATGTGATGTTTCTGACTCGTAGGGACCTCAATTTATATGAAAGAGATACATATTGCAAAGTCCATCTAGTTGCCATTATTTTGAGACATCGGTAATTATATATGCAGAGGTTGTCAGGCGATCATGCATACGGCAGGTAGGCACGAAATACTCTGCGTAATAGGTTGGTAGTGTGGTCTACCGCAGTGTTAACATCTGTCTGTACTTCCTTTTCAAATTATTATCATCTAGTGTACGATTATGCGCCCTGTTTTCTCCCCACTGTCGTCGAAGATGTTGCGGTCCTGTAGATGTCGCGTCCATGTCTGGTGCTCTTGTCAGTGGTGCTAATGAAAACATGCCCTAGCGTGTAGTAGATGATCGCTGAGGGGTGTTCCTTTCCTTTACATCAACCCAGGTAGTATATGTCAACGCAACCGCTTGCGTGAAAACGACAAATATGTTTAGACTATAGAGACTATATCGCACAATAGTTATATATACTAAATAAACCACGTGATCTGCGGGGCACGCAGGAAACATAACATTGGTAACATTGATTGGTATTAATAGCATCCTGCCTTAGGATACGCGTCCTGCGCTGATTGGCTTTGAGTAGGTAGCTGCACCTTCGCATGAAGAGTAGGATGGTTCTCCTAGGAGAACACTAGGATTCGATGTGATTGGTTGTATTTTGAGTTGGTCCTTACTCCCAGTTCAAGTATGCAATGAGTAACACACACGTGGCCTTGTAGAAGTGGTCGACGTAGGCAGTTAGCAGCTTGCACTCAGGATTGACGTTTGGCATGAAGCTTTGGATACCTTGCCAGTACGAGAGCCGGTATATAGTCTATAGTCTATGGAGCTTGGCCAGAGCCAAGCTTCCACCCCCCCAGTCCTCTCCTCCCCCCTCTCGATTACTCTTGTATCCTGACCTAAATCAGCAAGACTTGCTCGATAACAATAAGAGAATCTACTACAATAGTTCCAAAACCGTCACATTTATCCCCTCAAAATAATATGTAGTTTCCACGCACATATTGAGCTGCCCCACACGCCCCCCCCCCCCGCCCCAACCCCCCCTCCCCCCCCCCCCCCCCCCCTCCAAACCCGCTCGCTTTTGATCAAAACCAGGCCCCCACGTCCTTCAAAACTCCGCCCCCCTCCCTCACCGGTTATTCGACTTACAAGATTCACTTGATAAAAGGATACATTTCCCTCCACAGCTGTCACATTTTGTCCCCCTCAGAAACGGGTTTTATAGTTTCCGCGCACAGACTGACTAAAATTACCCTGTTGACCCTGATAGCTACACTGTAGTTGTAAGGGGAGTCGCCGACCTATATCCTTAATGAGGACACACAACTCGTAATGCGCGCGATCGGAGTATCACACACAGCTTGCAAAGATGAGTTTCGACGAAATCTTCGATCTCACAGCTGGAGTGTATTTTCATTTTTTATACGTAACATCTACCTGGGTTTTGTACTGCTGTCAGCTGTGGTCTCGCGATAGACACACCTGTCCCTTTTGAAGATGATCCGTCATATCGACAAGGACCCCCCAAGGCAAAAACTCCTTAATAATAGCCTTGAGATAGATGAGTAGTCTAGTCTATATTTATTATTATTATTATATTATTAGTCGATAGTCGTGATTTTACCCAAATAAATGGCAAATTTTTGCTAATAATGTAGTCTAGTGTGTCCGGTCCTCATGTTTCACTAATGGATACATGCAATTGATACATGGATACACCTGGTGGTACAGTTAACATGGATACACCTGGTGGTACAGTTAACATGGATACACCTGGTGGTACAGTTAGTACAGACAGTTTCTAGGGTCTGCTAGTTAGTGTGGCCGGTCGCCCCGGTGGCGTATCAGGTTATCCTCTCGAGCCTGGTAAAGGTCAGTTTCTTCGTGAGTTCGAGCCCCGCCGAGTGCAAACTCGTATAAATTCGTTGGGACTTTTTCTTGTGCGCAAATTGACTTGCGGAAAGCGCGAGAGCGTGAGTTGGCAACACTCGATGAAAATTCGACGAGCAGTGGGATTAATCATTGCTGAACCCTATTATGCGCGATAAAAATTGAGGGCAAGAACGGGGGGAGAGAAGGGATGACACCTGTGACCACGGCTTGTCCAGAAGCTGGAAAGTAGAAGTGTGAAAAAAAAAAAAAAAAGTGTGACATTTTTTTTTTCTCTCTTCCTTTCCTTGCTTCTTGTCTTGTCTTTTCTTGCTTTTTTTCTTGTTTTTTCTTTTCTTTCATTTCCTTTTTCGTTCTTCGCTTTTTTGTCTTTTTTTTCCAATATATTTTTTCTTTTTTTTGTTTCTTTTTTCTAATTGACTTGCGTCTGTCGTGCGTATGCGTATTGATAGGTACTATTAATACGTGCAATATATCCGTGGTAGTCTTTTTTGGGTGGCAGGCGGTATAATAGTCGGTTTTTCCAGGCGCTATTAATAATAATAGTAGTGAGACGTATGCACCAGTATGGACCTAGCACATCGTAGGCTGACTCCCGATTTCACTTTTTATATGTTTGTAATGGAGGCATGAATTGCGTCAGCTGTGATGTATGCGTGTACCACCTTTGTTTGGTTTGTGTTTTTCCCCCGGGGCATTCCTCAGCTGCTCCAGACAGAGTGACTGGAGCCTGTCCTGTGACCACGGATTTGATTATACGAGTTAATGTGAGAACGACAAGACTTGAGTGCCACATTTTGTTTCGCGCTTCTAGTTTTCGTGGTATGGATTTTCGATCAATTTAACAATTTAACACATACATATATTATGTTGTACTGCTGTTGACGCTAACAACGATGCACCTCGTCTGATGGCAAACGAAACAGTAACGATGTAATGATGGAATTCTTCCTGTTGCTGAAATAGTTCACCCCCTCGCACGACCGTCCAGCCTAAATTCCGCAGTGTGCTGAGGTTCTCTGTGAGCTAAAAACTATCGTCAAGCTGTCTGACTTACCAAAACCACAAAACGATATACTACCCGTTTTTCTGCGATTTTTTACGGTATTATAGTCTAGAGGGAAAATAAAATCCGCTCCCAACAAACCGTCACGAAAGAAAGTACATCGACTCCAATCTCCACGATATGCCGCGTTGTGCTGAACGACCTTTGTCAGGCTAGGGCAGTTACGTTCACAAACATGGTAAACTTTTTTCGTGATGAAACCGCATCACGAAGTCCAACAAATACCGGAAATAACGAAATGACTCTCTTGCAGGAGCGAATAGAAGGACTCGCTGTAACATGGTGAACCCAGGGATATATCAATCCTGGTCTCTTTGTTGGCCGGGGGCTTCGCCTCGCTGTAACACTACTCGCACCCATCGGATAGATCACGATGTAGATCACCTAGTAGACCATAATTCATACCTGGTAGTTTATGATACGTTGTGCACGATACGCGTAGTACAGTTCCGTCCCAGGAAGCAGAACATGTGCTACTGTAGACCACATCATCCGCAGATCATCCGGCAACATGAGTTATCTATAGGCCAGGTAGATCATGTGACATGAGTTATCTATAGGCCAGGTAGATCATGTGGGCCAGAGATTGATCTGTCTGATGCCCTTAGACATAGATCAGTAGACATCTGACACGCCTGACATGTGAACACTTGATCGTGTATGTATGTTTCGCTTATCGAATCCGGTACGTTGAAGCTGCATTACCTAGGAGTGAGTATAGTCTTACGGCATTTGCTGGGGGTGATATATCTGCCTCGTAGTTTGTGGCCACAGTGTGTATAATATTATATACATACCTAGGACGAAAAATCAGCGCGGGCACTCGGTGTGCTGGCTGTCGACGAGTACAAAAAAATTAGCCCTAATGGGGCCCATTGGTATCATCAACCAAAAGACACGTGTGCGACATTTCCAGCAGCTAGTCTCGGAAAAACGTCCAGCAGGTACGAGCAGCACCGCTGCCATGCTCCACGCGTGTCGCACAGCTATAGTAGCTCCTTTACCTTGCAATTCAGACCTACCCCACGGTGACATGTCCCGGGCTGCTTCATGTGATCGACGCATGCATGTGACCGTCAATTTTCGTCATGCTTCCCCTCGAAAGTCTCGGAAGAAGCTGACGGAAACAACACACACATCATACGAGTATGAACCCTGCGTTAATACATCCATCGTTCAATTTCCCCTCCTGGAAGTCTTGCTTCTGGCAAAATATCAACTCCATTTCTTCTTCCGTCGACCACCACAACAAAAATATCTGATCTGAATGAAGGACGGACAAAGGGTTTATAAAATAGTCGCCGTGCATATCAGGCACTCGGAAAAAATGTGTTGCTGCCATGATATGTTGCTACGCGCGTGTTGCATGACTACTTCAATGGCAGTTTTTGAGCACTACTTGAAACGAAGCAACTCGAGCTGCTCGGTGTGACCGATGCAGCTGCAATCGTCATACATGCAATTATCCGTAGAGTTCCCCGTTTGAGGCCGCATAAAGGATTAAAAAAAGCAAGAAATAAATTGCCAAGTATTGACTGTCGTAGACAGCTTTCCGCGACATCGTCCAGCGTGAACAGTACCAAAGCATTTGGCACAGGGGACATTGCATCGAACATCCCCGCCTGGCGCATGGTTTCGAAAAACTTAAATTATCCAAGAGATGGTCAGTCACGGCAGTCAGTATGTGTATGCAGCACACCACCTCCCCCTTCAAACAGCAAAATCACGGCAAGATTACAGCAAAATCAGAGCAAGATCTTAGCAAGACCCTCTCACAACCACAGCAAGACTACAACAAAATCAGAGCATGAAGATCACAGCAAGCATAGAGAACACCACAGCCAAGTCAGGGTGCAATGTCGAAGATCAGAGCGACAAAATTACAGCAAAATCACAGCAACATCAGAGCGCAAGATCGCAGAAGAGACCAGAGCACTAAAATCCCAGCAAAATCCCAGCAAAGTCACCCAAAATCGAAGAAACATCGCCTAACGAAAGTTTTCACTCACAAATGTTGCGGTCTGTCGTCACCATACCGGACGACATAATTTAACCGCAGTGAAAGGAACTAATACAAACCAACAACACCGGAGTGAGAAGAAAGTGAAACACGCCTTCAACGGAAACCCTACAGCCATTGTTTACCGTACGTAATCGATCTCTCAAGGCGCGACACAAAAACAACAAACAGGAAAACGGAGTGGACGTCGTACCGTCTATGAATATATAATTAACAACCTTGCTACATCTTCTGAGCAGCAAATCGTTGTGGCTGTTAACCATCAACGTACTGCTGCCACCTACTGCAATCATACCGGCCGCATCCGACCAGGACATGCATCCATCTAATACTGCAATCACACCGGTTTCAACGAAACCAACACATGCACCTACGTGTGTCTTGTAGACGCTCTATTGTAGACAAACCATCTATGCATCTGTCCCCACCCATCCGTCCATCCATCGATCCAACCATGTACCATACATCCATGTACCATACATCAATCTATGCATCCATCCATCCATCCATCCATCCATCGCCGGGCGCCAACTGGTTTAATAAACAAACGAAATGGCCCCATCCATGTGGCCATCTTGAGAGGAAAGTGTGGGGAGGGGAGTGTAACAAGGGGAGTTAGCGCTCGCGTGGATGTTTCCAACATAAAACGTACACACACGTGGGTTCTCCCTGTCCATGTTCCCTATCCCTTGCCCACACGCGACGAGGCGTGATTCGCTACCCTGGGGACGACAGCAACCCCCACCTGCTCTGCGCAACTGCAAACACTGCCGTCCTGCGTTAATGCGGAACATACAGTGGCAACGACAACCAACTTGAACAAACCATGGCGATCGCACACATACAACCGCCGTATATACGTGTATACCACTTACCTACTGTACTAGATGTACAAAGCAACTTTAATGAGGAACAAAAAAAACGTATAGGAAATTTCCAAGCAATTTCCAATAATTTTTCAAGAAATATCCAAGAAAATACACCAACCGCGGTGTTGACGTAACCAATCATCTATCCACCCACCCAGGACCGCGACGTGTGTGTAGCAAAATATGCTCCTTCAAATGACAAACGTAAATAAACCCCACCCACCAAGTCAACCCCACCAAGTCAACCAGACCAGACAAGACCAGACCAGAGTCATCGGGACCACACAGACAGCTCTCACTAATCTGCCAAACAAGCGCTGGACGCGAAGCCAAAAATGATTACAGGCTGCCGCTGCTATTGCTGCTGCTGCTGTCGTCCGATCTCGAGTGTGTACCAATTAATATCCCACCCCACCCCACCCTACCCCACCCCACCCCCCGACGACTGGTTGCACTATACGATATACGATATACGATAGTAAGTGCCTCGTACATAAACGTCCTGTTACGCACGTGAGTTGTACAGCAAATCACGCCGTGCTGTTTGGTGTGTCCATCGCGCTCGCCGGCAACGACGACGCACCAAAAATAAGTAAATAAACCAACGAACCCCGCCATAGATCTTAGCCGTCCACCGTGAGCGATGTTGCCGCACACGAGCGGTAAAGCTGGTGTGCGCACGCACAGCGGATTGACTCTCAACTTATTGTTCAAATCCGAAAAGTTGAACCGGGCCTGCGTCGATACTCCAGTTGACGAAACAAGACTCCACCTCAAGAGAAAACTTTGACGTTGGACAAAAACCAACCAACCCCGAACCGCCACACTGCTGTCATATTCTGCTGTACAGCTGAACATCGCAGTTATAGACGTCGTCTGTTTTGGTCTGTGGCCATCTGCTTCGCGGTAATCGGCGCGGCAGTGCCTCCTGCAACGCCAGGAAATATAGCACACGCAACAGAACCGCAAGCGTACAGGTACAGTCGTGTTCCCTCATTGGTGCGGGGCCTTGCCAGATGGCGATACTCGCGCTAAAAGTGGCACTTAAAGTCGAACCCCGAACTATCATCGCCTCACGAGCGAGAAGTGAAAACACAAAGCCAAGCGCATAATTCCCCTTTGTTTTGACAATCCCTTCCTTCGTTCCAACAGAACCATAGCACTCTTCTTTTCATAGTCCCTTCCCACCACACCATGGAAGTTTGCTACTACTGTACGTAGCATCGGCCCCGAGAACTACTCCTAGCATCGGATTTACCAAGGCATGCTAAACGCGGGAGGGGGGGAAGGGAGGAGGGGAGGGGGCGGGGGCGCCTACCACCCCCTGACGGTCCAGTGCACTCGTGCCACGTCGAACATGTAGTCGCCCGACTTGCCGTACGACGACCGAAGGGCCGCCGAGATATCTAACACGCCCGACAGATTCCAAAAAAGGCAGCAGAACAATAGCAGAACAAATGGCATTGGTCACGAACGGCAAGGCGTTACCAGGAGAAATGGTCGAGTAAAAACACGAAGAATACAATGTAGGGACGGGATGGAGAGACTTAGGGAGACGACCCGGTACACCATTAATCCATTAATACGTATACACCTTCCTTCCTCCTTCCCACGGCCGTCTCCACCGCCCCCCCGCCCCCCCTTCCAGTTTTTGTAAAAGATACAAAAAGTGTATGATACTTCCAAGAATGACCGGGTCTCTCTGACACCTCTCCCCCCCGGTTTGTCCGATCCCTTTTTCTAAGATGTAGCAAGCACAGCAGTACATAAAAACCGACAGGCTCTTTCTCACGCATTTAGTTGTCGCTAGGAACACACGTAACAGTATACTGGTATGTAACACTATACTGGCATGTAGCAGTATATTTCAAACTGGCGTCAGCTTGAGTGCGATGTTGGTCTGCGGATGCTTCGGGAAACTCGACAGGGGTCCCTAATTTTCGGCGAGGTCAAACCTACAGTAGATCTACAGTAGAAACCGATTAGGAACTCGCAAAAAAAAAAAACTGACAGGGTCTCTTCTCACATTTTCGCGCGAGAATCTCGTCTCCCTTAGCCTCCGCGTACAGACCCAGGTACAGGTTGGCGTAGAAGTACGGCGCGCTTGAAGTGGGGTCATTGTTGGCCGCACCTACGTCCATTTGTCTGGCGAGGTCGCCCTCCTTAGAGTCGCCCCTGAACAGGGAATAGGCGGCGCGCATATACGGCCGTCGCTCACTGCCGAACCGAAACCGAAGCAAGCAACACGCGGGGAAATCGGCACAAGAAGGAGCATGTCATGGTTCTGGCGGCACTACGTATTAATAGCTGTTCTGTTGTGCTGTTGTGCGGTTCTTTTCCCCTTGTGGGGGTCAAGCTTTAAGTAGCGTTGGCAATCAACAAAAATAATCATGGTCGATCACGTTCTCAAATCATGTTTATTTCCAACCATGATAAAAAATCAACCTGTCTTTGATATTGGATTATTATAGTTGTATGTTTTTAGTTTTCACAATGGCGTGCTTAAACGCCATACAAAATGACTATTGACCTGAAATTCGTCGAACTCACGGCTGACGTCCTAGAAATATTTTTTATAAAATAAAGTGTATGGTTTCTAGTATCATGTACTAAAATAATACTACGAAGGGTAAAATTATAGGCTGTAGATTGCCATAATAAAATATGTACAAATCAAAAGTGTACATGCGCATGTATGTACATATACACAAGGTATGTCTTTTTAGTGAACGAATAAATCGTGTTGGTTTCAGGATCACCATGCCAAAGCACCATAAAAAGATGAACATGAGAGGTTCAAGTATGCAATACTAAGCGCCATACAATACAAAATAATTAAATGATTATGATTTAATCAAGTAAAAGAACACCTAAAATTAAAAAATAAAAGCCAGCCCGTTTTTCGATTGGTTACCAACCCTACTTCGGAGGGCGAAAATGTCCAAACGAACGATTACTGGACCGGCTACATGAACACGCACCACTTAATTGCCATCCTGGAGAAAAAAACAAAAAACACGCGGTCAGGGCTAGTTTTTTACGGCTAAAAATACGCTCGACAAGTAATACATTTTTTAGAGCGGAAATAACGCCTGTGCAAACCTACGACTGTACTTTACTAAGGACATTGGCATGTGCGGGTGCATTACACTTCAAAGTACCATTATGCTGATCAAATATTAACGAAAATAATTATCTAACCTTTCGATTTTCAAGAGATGTTGTCTTGCTGTGGCGAAGCCGATGTCTTTTGTCCTCGCTTCGCACATGAAGGTCCAGATTGCTTCCTCTGTGTCGTTAGGGTTCACGGCCCTGTCAATGGATCAAGCGTCGTTACCATCACCATCATGAATACCATCATGAATACCATCATGATTACCACCATCGTCATCATCGTCATCATCATCATCATCATCGCGACCACAATCATCATCATGGACAAACAAAGACGGAAGGAACGGAGGAAGGAAGGAAGGAACGGAAGGAGGAAATAAGTCAGGGTACGCCACCACCCCCACCACCACCACCACCACCACCACCACCACCACCACCACCACCACCATCATCATCATCAACATCATCATTATCATCATCATCATCATCATTATTATCATCATCATCATCATCATCATCATCATTATCATCATCATCATCATCATCATCATCGAGGAAAAGCTAAGGAAGCAAGGACGCAAGTTAGGGTCGGAGGAGCTGCTGTGATGCTCGTGTGTGATTTTCGCGCTATGACCGTGCTCTACGACCTAAATCTTCAGGCTTTAGTCTACAACTTGCAATTGGTACCTTGATACCTTGGCAGAATATTTGCCATTTGTAAGATCAAGAGAAAAAAAATCGCGAAATCGAGAATCGAACATTCGTCGTTGAAAATATTCGCAAGTGCCTCCAGCATCAGGTATACCAGGTACTGCATTCATACTCCACGTATACCTGGAACATTTCAAGTATTTGGTACTCAAGAGTACGTGGGAGTACTGTCAGTAATAATGGGCGAAATAAGGCGAGTACTGGCGGCAGCATGAGGAGCAATAATGGCCGAAATACCGCGAGTATAGTTTAGTTTAGTATTGGGAGTACGAACAGTACAAATTCTGCCTCAAGTAGTCATGGTACGTGGTACGTGCAGTACACAACCCCGAAACGAGTACTGGCAGTATTCGCGGTGCAACACCCCGAAATGCTGCGAGTACACCAGGTACCTGCACCATTTTTGCTCATAAATACAACCAGGTATTTTACTTTATTACAAAAAAAGATTACTCCAGCTGTGAGATCCAAGATTTCGTCGAAAGTCATATTTGCAAGCTGTGTGTGATACTCCATTAAACTACGTACGTATATTATCAAGATAAAAAGATTACTCCAGCTGTGAGACCCAAGATTTCGTCCAAACTCATCTTGTGCAAGCTGTGTGTGATACTCCGATCGCGCGAATTACGGGTTGAGTGTCCTCATTAAGGATATAGGTCGGCGACTCCCCTTGGAAGTACAGTGTACCTTGTACCAGGGTCAACAGTCTATGCGCGGAAACTATAAAACCTGTTCTTGAGGGGGGACAAAATCTGACAGCTGTAGAAGGAAATGCATCAGTTTATCAAGTAGATTCTGTAAGCCGTATAACCGGTGAGTGAATAGCGGAGTTTGAAAAAAAGAGAAAAAAAAAAAAAAAAGGGGGGCCGGGGGTGAAAAAGAGAAGTGGGGGGGGGGGGGGGGGGGGGGCAACTCAATCTGTGCGCAGAAACTATAAACCATTTTGCGTGACAAATCTGACGGTTGTGGAAGGAGTGCATCAGTTTACCATATGAATAGAGTTTACTTCACTATAGTCTATATTGATAGAGGTTACTTTACTCCCGTCTCTGGTACCGGGAGCATATCGTAGCATGCGGAAAGATGAACAAATCGCGGATATCATGTGACGGAAACTAACCCATTCTAAATAATAGTCTAATCAAATACCACGTCAAAATATCGCCAAGTCCTCAACCCTCGAAATTCGCAACTTGTCGATTCCCAATTTATGAGATTCAGACTTGTCTGCGCTGTACCGTCGTACAATTCCCATAACGGTACCCAAAGATCCTTATTAATAGTTCTACTTGTACACCGTAGTTGTAAGTAACATTCTGAAAGTGAAAAAAAAACAGAAAATAGGCGGCTCTACACCATGACAAGCCTTGAATTGTTCTTCGCCGTCTTATCTTCAAAAAACAGCCGTCTGCAGATTGCAAAAACTAGTATGTACTCGTATGCCTGGTATAGCATACTAAAAATATTGAAAGCAAACAAGTTGGAGTTAGAAAAGGGATTTAGGAACTACTATTAATACTGTACTGGTATGTACCAGTATGAATAATTTTCTTAAAATAATCGAATTGCTCCGCTCGATTTCCCCTTTCTTCCATGACTTCATTATATAATCTTCAACTCATACAATCATACACAATCATATACTGGTCTTGCTGTATTTGCAGTGTGTATATCTGTCTCATAATATCGTACCAGGTATATATTATACTCAGTATTTAGCTTGTGACCACCGAGGTGGTCTCTCTCGCTCACGCATCGGCACGGGCACTGGTTGTGCTGGATGTACATGCGTGCAGATATCACTTTAATTAGTGACGAATATACACATTGACACAACAATGAATGTTAACGTTCAATTTTATTTTTGTTCCTCTGGGAATAAGTTCAGACACGAAACATTCAACGATCGCCACAGATTCAATATTTTCGCGCAACAGCCGTACATGCCCCGCACATGCGCGGAAGATTCAGTAGCACAGCTGCATATGGATACAGAAAGTAATAAACTGCTACTAGGGACACACAACACAACAGCAGAAACAGTAGTGGACTAGTCTATTAATGATGCTACAGATTGTTTGGATATTTTTATTATCCCATGTATTATCTACTAGGTAAACACAACACAGCAACAGAAGCAGTTGTGGACTAGTCTATTAATGATGCTACGGAGTGTTTCGAAATTTTTCATCCCATGTATTATATTTACTGATACAGCACGGCCAGACCCCGGGTCACATGTAAGCAGTCCAAAGACACTCCTCCCCCTTCCCCACTGCGATACGGGGCGTGCCTTCGTTTTACCGCGAGAAGAGGTCAGCAATACATTTCCTTGCCAACTCGGGTAGAATTTTTTTGAAATTTGCACGAACACTCAACACTGGTAGACGTTCTTTGCTTTTTCGCGTCACTTTCGCACCCTACAGAGAGGGGCATGCCCTCACCTTCGTTACACACCACGAGACATTACATCACATCACATAAAGCACAGCAGAATGGGATGGATGCGAATGTGGCCATGCAATCACAAGCATACATAAGCCGGAAACCCTGGCAAGTTGAAGGAGGGAAAGGTAAATGAAAAGAAGACAGCTTTGTCGGTTAACAAAATTACCCGCCCGAATAATACATGGAATTGTATCATACATGCTATGATGTATCATCGTACACCCTGCTGCTGTCACTCACACATCTTTCCGGAATTGTGTCGCGCCTTCCTCGAAGCGGTCGGCTGTAGCATCCGTAATCCATCGTTGTTGTTAATGTTGTTTTGTCCAGCACAGTTTGTCCACCATGGTTGTGCAGAATGTTATGCAGAAGCCAATCCAACCCAGCCCGAAAGGACGAAGTAGCGGATATAACGTATCACATAATATAATATATTATTGATAAATTATTGATAGTTATCGACGCGGGCGAGGCAGGGAGCAAGGGAACAACGAGCAGAATAGGGAACAGGGCAGGGAAACGCAAGTACGATTAGCACCATGTAAATGGTACGACGGTAGTTGCTGTGGTTGTAGAGTACAACAGATAGATGCCTCCCGTACGAGTACCGCAATCCGGCAGTAGAGCTTACCACATACATACATACCTACATACCTACATACCTACATACCTACATACCTACATACCTACATACCTACATACCTACTATACGAACATACCCTGTAGCTTTGGCGGCTCTCGGCTGAGTGCACCGCCACAAAAGTAGTTTTGGCGGCTCTCGGCTGAGTGCAACGCCACAAAAGTAGCTTTGGCGGCTCTCAGCTGAAGTGCAACGCCACCAACCCGCTTGGACGAGGGTTCGTCGCGCGCGAAGCACGCGTTGCTCGCGGGGAATGCGCGAAGCACAGAGCTGTCAACCGAATTTCGACTGCCATACAACAGTACAGCAGTACTCCCTCCCACGAACAGCCTCTAGGCACGCACGAAAACTCTAACATCGACTCGGCTGACGATAAGAAGAGGGATCAGACGAATCCTGTCGAAAAAAAATCCAGTCGAAAAGGGCCGTTTTGGACTGGCGGAATCCGACTGTGTAAGAAATGGCCTAAGATCGAAGATTAAGATTTCGTCGAAACTCATCTTTTGCAAGCTGTGTGTGATACTCCGATTGCGCGTATTACTGTGAGTGTGTCCTCATTAAGGATACAGGTGGGCGACTCCCCTTAGAACTACACAACAGGGTCAACAGGGTGATGTTCATGAAGCTGTGCGCGGAAACTATACAACCCATTTTTTAAGGGGGACAAAATCTGACGGCTGTGGAAGGAATGCATCAGTTTATCAGTTTATCATGTATATCCTATAAGTTGTATAAACGTATAAACCAAACGGTGAGGGGACGGCAGGTTTTGAAGGGGGGGCTGGGGGGTTCTAACACATGTAGGTCGCCTAAATGAATAAGAGCTTACTGTAGGCGTGGTGCTAGGTCTATCAATAGGCGATGTACGGGGCGGGGGGGAAGGAGGGGGCGGCGGGGAGGTAAATTTGAAGTTGAAAAACCATATACCATGGTACAAACTTAATTGGAGCTGGTAGCAACATATACAGCAGCAGTATTAATAGGATAATACAGCAAGCAATGTTAATCGTTTCCTTCTCATTTTTTGCGTCCATCGATCATGGAATAACAGAAAGTGATTTATGTTGCAGTTCGCACTTGCATATTTTTGGGTGTCAGCCATAAAACGGTATACCGTAGCTGTTTTTCGCCATTTCACGGTGCATGAGAAATCCTTCAGCGAAGCACCTTCCACCGGCTGCGCTCATTGGTCAAAGCACTTCTGTACCAGGATATGCACACAAACACCACGGTACACCGGAATCTGGCGTCTGTACCAGGATATGCACTCAAACACCACGGTACACCGGAATCTGGCGTCTGAGTTGGTGTTGACGTTTTATGGTGCGGGATTCACCGTTTAATGTCATCCACAATCATCCAGAACGTCGGCCGGTACGCCCATCAGACCCGGGCAACGTCAACCGCGCCAACCTCTCAACAAAAAACAAAAAGACAACTTCAGCTGTTTTCAATTTTCAGTGAGGATTTGGTCAAACTCATTTAACATCAGGTAAACTGGCAACATGTGTTACACGATCGCTTGTGATGCGTCTTGATGTTGACGTACTGATTCCTGATTCCAGTATACGAGCAGCATACTCGTAGTGACACACGGTACTGTACTTTACCTGGTATATGACACGAGCATGATCGCATACGGCATGACGCGTACCATGATCCATCATATACCCATGATGGTACATAAACCGGTCGCCCCGGTGGCGTATCAGGTTATCCTCGAGCCTGGTATAGGTCAGTTTCGTGAGTTCGAGCCCCGCCGAGTGCATACTTGTATAAATTCGTTGGGACTTTTTCTTGTGGACAATTTGACTTGCGGAAAGCGCGAGAGCGTGAGTTAGCAACACTCGATGAACAATCGACGAGCAGTGGGATTGCTGAACCCTATGCGCGATAAAAATTGAAGGCAAGAACCGGGGGGGAGAAGGGACGACACCTGTGACCACGGCTTGTCCAGAAGCTGGAAAGTAAAAGTGTGCAAGGAAAAAAAAAAAAAAAAAAAAAATGATGGTACCACCATAAGAAACTTCACGGTGAGAGTACTTTATCATGAGGCACTATTATTAATTGTTGTACCACTAGACTGCATTGAAATTGGAAATACTGAGAGAATGAGGCACACCACAGGTACTGATACTATTAACACAATCAGTGCTCAATGTAAATAGTAATCGTATTAATAGTGCATGGACGGTATTGAGCAGAGTTGTTCTCACACTAACTCGAATAATCAAGCCCGTGGTCACGACACAAATAGTAAACACCGCCGGTATCATATCGTAAATCTGGCACTGAACAGTTGTAGCACTACTTGCACACTACTGCTGTAGATGTGGAATTGCTGCTGCTACATTTGTGGTTTCAACCCGACCGCAGAAGCAATGTCAAGTACGCTCGCTGCCTGCGAGCACCTTTGGGGGACAAAATTGACATTGGAGTTTGTACTTCGTATAACTTTTACTGGTACTGCGGTACAAGGGGTAACGTAGTTTGTATTAACAGCAGAAATAATAGTGGCCGAAGCAGTATCGCTGTCCTGGCTTTGTGTATACAATGTAAACATAAAACTACGTGTACGAGCTACTGCTGTAGGTACAAAGCTTCCTTAAAACCTGCGGCTTGCATGATGAGTACGCTTGAACAAGGTTTCACGGTGCGCTAGCTTTGGTCGCCCATCATTATTATTGAATAGCAGACACAAAACAATGGTGAGGTCTCACGTCTCACGTCTAAAAAGCGGAACACTATACGTGTAAAGAGCATGGAGGTACGTAGCAGTGCAGAGTACAGAGCGCCAGGTATTGGAGTACGGATCAGGTAAGGGTCCTGCAATATCACTTACAGGATAAACTTGATAAACTGATGCATTTCCTTCCACAGCTGTCAGATTTTGTCCCACTCAAGAACGGGTTTTACACGCGCGCAGACTAACATCACCCTGTTGACCCTGGTACAAGCTACGACACTGCTGTAGTTCCAAGGGGAGTCGCCGAGACCTATGGAAACACAACCAGAAAATACGCGCGATCCGAGTATCACGCACAGCTTGCAAAGATGAGTTTCGACAAAATCTTCGATCTCACAGCTGCAGTGTATTTTAATTTCTATATTTATCGCAATGTTGTCATGTTGCTGATCGTGCTGCTGTACGCCGTGTCCTGGTGTGCGGTGGCCCTGTTCTTCTAAACTGACTCAACGTGTGGCTTGCGGGTTGCGGTGTGCTGGCTGGTCGTACGTCATGTCAGCGTCAATACAGAGTAGTATCAACGTTCATCCATCGCAAACTACTTCGACAAGGGCGGGTCTGATATATGATATACTTCGAAGTATATAGGGAACGGCATCCGCAGGAAAGGTACAGCAGCAACAACGGTGCTCGTCCGAACCAGCTATCAATGCGGCTATGCCGCCATGCCGCAAATGTTATCGGCCACCGCCCGCCGCTATCCGACTCACCAAGAATGCCTGCCTTATGATACGCGACACAAACACGATTGCAATTGCCCTTGTACACCGCGATTGCCACCGCTTCACCGGTACGTACTTACGCATTGCATCATAGTCTAGACTGATAACATAGCGTACGTGTCTTCGCGTGATTGTATTTCGGATCCGCTGCTGCTATCTTCATGTCTCCATTGGTAGTCCACACCAGGTACGTGTCCATATAGAGCGCCTTACCATAATAGAGTGACAAGCCTCGTTGCCACATGTATGGCGCGAGACTTGGCTGTAGCTGGATAGCACGGTCGAAATCAGCCACAGATGCTTCAACTCGCCCACTGCGAAACCTGGCCATACCCCTGCAGCACACCAAAAGCAATACACATCACAAACACAGAAAAATACACACGTACAGGTGCACAGGGAGCGTGTTAAAGGCCGTTAGTGCGATGCATCGTCTGTTTATCGAGGGGGATTCCGATCTACCCGGCACACAGGATAGCCAAACAACAAAGAGAAGTCCAGACCAGAGCGAAACTTCGAAACTCAAGAGCAAACTCTCCCTCTGGTACGGCGTTTGGTGGCCCACAGGGGGGGTTTGGCTGCAAGCTGTTCAAGAGTAACAATACACCGCAGCTAGCGTTGGCTCACCTGCCCACGAAGACCTTGTAGTCCCCTCCCTCGTAAGTCTCGAAGTCTTCCTTGTTCGCCATGCTGCTGGAAACTCTTGTCGTCACTGCTGTTTGTGCTCGGCTCGACGATGCTCGTCGCAGCAACGATGAGGTAGCAGCAGATGCACGCGTTGTTGAAATGAGAGGGCCTTGTGCTAGAAAATAAGCGCTCGTAGTTCCCACCAACAGCACAGGCCACAGCAGCACTCCACTTGATCCGTGAAGCATTAAGACCGGCGGAAATCGAGGATGCACTGGCTGCAGGCGTAAATCGATGGGGTGCTGGTGCCCCGTGGTCAAGCTTCTAGAGGGTTCGGGCCGAGAGTCTGCGGAATCGGATTGGGACAGGACAGGTGCTTGGGGGAGGGGGGGCAGTGGGGGGAAGAGCGACAGAGAGAGCCAAGAGATTTTTTTTGCGGAGGAATAAAAAGCTCAGCCTTCATGTCTACGTAAAGAATCTAATATGCGGCGTATTTCGGAAGAATTCTTATTGGAGAGTATTACCCCGGAGTGCCTCATGAAACGGTTACAGATTGCAGATCAGAAAACAACGTAAGTTTCGACGTCGTCGTTAATGTCGTCGTATTAAAAACAAAAATGGACGTCGGGTGAAATTAGCACCTAACCTGTGGTAGATTGTTACGGTACGGTATGAAATTCGATATTTTTACGCAGCAGCAGCAGGCGAACACGATAAGAAGCAAGAAGGCGTGACAAGAGTGAAAAGGAGGACAGCGAACGCGCTCTATCTGTCTGCTTCCAAAACCACACAAGAAGGATAGTTTATAGACCCACATATCAGGTCCTGTGTGCACGCGACCTTCTGAAGACCCTCGTCACGCATAAAGGTACGTATAATATTATATAGATACAGCAGGCGAGAGAGAGGTGGAGATACCCCCCGTACAATCATAGATAGATTGGTTCATAAAGATTGCTTACGGCCAGCAGGAAATCATAGTCAGTCACATTGGATCATTTTGTTTGCTGGGTATTGCTGGCACTGGGTAGGTAATTGCTACACGTGCGTACGAGTAGAGACTCTCCTTGTTGTACATTATTAGTAACGAGCACCAAGTAGACTATGCCTCCTTCAACATACCTCTGCATTATACAATAACGAATAGAATAGCAAGTATCTTCAGCTAGCTTCCGTGTATCCATCGCGCTTGCTAAAAACTTTCCGCAACTCCTGTGTCGCCTTTCACGCGAAGCTTTTGATTTGTTACTATTAATACGTACCTGATACATTTGTTACCCTCGAACGTTGCCCCTTGATCATTTTCGTTTACATTTGTAAGCTATCTGTTCAGACTGACTGGTGGGCAGAGCCGTACGAGGGAATCGCAGTCGTTCATCGGATCATTTTGTTTCAATGTTTTTTTAAATCACTTTTTACTCTCCAGCTCAACTTTTTTACTCTCCAGCTCAACTTTTTTACTCTCCAGCTCAACTTTTAAGACAATTCATTGGCAGCGACCTTGTAGACAAGCCATACATGGTGGCAGGTATCATCCTTTCTTCCCCCCGATACTTGCATTCATTGTTATCGCGCATTGATAGGGTCCAGCATTCCCATTTTTCAGCTGTTCATCCTCGTCGTTATTCATCGAGTTTATTGGACATTGCTGGTATGATAATGGGCATGAGGTAGCTATTTGCTACACGTACGTACTCATTTTTTATGTACCACGCAGCTTGCACAGTAGTAGTATTAATAGTTGAGTTTCAATCATTCAATCGATCGTACGAGTACTCACCACAGCTGACGTTTTTCATTTTTTTTTGTAAAAAATATTTTAAAAACGTCAGCTGTGGTGGTGTGTTTGATACATTTATTTAAGGTACGAGTACACTAATATTTAAATAGTTACGAGCACCAACTAACTACAAGTACGTTCGTACAAGCACCAACTACAGAGTACCTTCATTTTTGGTATCATTCGGTAACTATTAATATGAACAGTACCTACCTGGTACATCAAGTATCAACTTCCGAGATACCACCATCTTCTCTGCTTGCTGAAAAATTACCGTTAGAGCAATTCCTGTTATCACTCTTATCATGTGAACCAGTATGTTTCCATCTTGTTACTACATTGTTAATCTCGAGCGTCGTCCCTTGTTCATTTTGCGGATATCGGCGGTAATACTACTGTGTCCCAGGTGCGTGGGTACCAACGAGTAGGATGAAGGTATCTGTCCAGGTTGGCGGGCAGAGCATGGAGATCGTATGCGGTCACGGAGGCCAGGTGAGACACGACTCTCGTCGTTATTACTATCAGTACAAAGAAAAGTGCCGAATGTGAAGAGCAGACTTCAACAACTTGCACACAGAGTGCATGCTGCCGGTATATGCGTAGCCGATTCGATGGTCTCTCGCGCGACACGATCGCACGATGTCGCCCGGATCACGTAGAACAAGATAGTTCGCACCCACTCACCCATACGTAATTCATGGGACCTACACAGCTACGAATACAGCGGTAGTTCGACTACAACAACAGGGCACTACCTGGTACCTGCATGTATTTAGACCTGGGGACCCCACGATGTGCGTCATCCAGCGCTCTACTTTCCGCACGCACGTTCTGTTCAAAGACACTGGTACGTATCCAGATCCGCATTGATTGCGGATACCGTATCGTGTATCGTCATATCCCAGAAGATGATGACGACGGTAGAAATCGTATGGATATGTGAATTTAACGTCCACGCTGTTCGACACTCGATACCATACAAAAGGATAGACGTGCAACCAGTGAGTAATAGAGGGTTTCCATAGTTTAAAAACCTGACCAAAAACCTGACCAAACGCAGAAATTTCGACCTACTTCAACTGTGCCCCGTTTTGGGAGGGCGAGTCTATTACGGAGATTCATTGTTGACAGGGGTCATTTAATGCCTATGGGGTCATGACTCTGTCAATTCTTCTTCGATAATGGTAAACGCTAGCTTGGATTGTTCGCGTAGTCTAGGCCTTACGGTCACGGCGCAAAAATAAAAAATAGGAGTAAAAAATATGATGTTCTGGCCGAGATAGTGCGAAAATTATGAGAAATTTGTGTGTTTGCGAAAGTACGTTTTTAGAAATTTACGCCTTCAAAAATTGTCCCGAAGGCAATATTTGCGGTAAATTTTTGAAAAAAAGGCAAAAATGTACTTTGTCGAAGGTAGGTTTTGATCAAAAGTTTATTAAAAAGAAACAGGAAGGTCGTTTACTTTCTCGTTTGGTCGAACTATTGAGGTTGTTTTGTTTATAGATATGGCCAACATCGGGCATATCCGGTGCGTTTGTGGGCAACATCGGGTACCTTTCTATTTCAGTGTTTCCCACGCCCCCAGAACGCCATCTGATGGGCCAACGCCGGCCTCCACCCGACGACGTCCACATTTCCGCCGGGTAGACCCGTTTTTGGCTACTCAACCCGCAAAAGTTACCCGATTAGTATACCCCCCTACCCGAAAATGGCCTGACTGTTCAACCACGCCGGCCCAACGGCCCACCATGCACCATCTAAGTTCCACCGGACTTCATCCCTATGTTACCGACGAAGACACACAGGAACATCTGCCTGATGTCCATGATTTCGCTCTTCCGTCCTCTCTCTCTCTCTCCTCCACGAGCAAATTATCGCTGGTCATACGCCCACAGCCTCCCGCAGGCAGTTCGTCGTTGGAACACTTTTTCTTAGAGAGGAGAGAAGCGTAGCGTCGCTAATGTTTTTGTATCTGCTGGTGCTGTACTGAGGTGGCTTTTCGGTCGAAGGAAAGAGAGATCGTGGTTCTGAGGTAGCATTTTGGTGGAAGGATAGAAAGAGGTCGGGAGAATCAAATCATAGGCACCAAGCAGATGGTTCTTGTGCATCTTCGTCGGTGACAGAGGGATGCTGAAGTCGGGTGGAACTCAGATGGTGCGTGGTGGGCCGTTGGGCCAATGTGGTCGAACCCGGCCATGATCGGAGTAGAACCTACCACTTTTTCGACAACATGGTTGACGCACACTGTGTACGAGACGAAGGGGATTTCACCGTACATTGGTTGGTTGTTTCGTTTCATTATGTTAGGGTTAGGGTTAGGGTTAGGGTATATATCATTTAAAGAGTATGTCAACCATGTTGTCGAAAAAGCGGTAAGGTACCCTTATCGGGTAGGGAGGTACAATAATCGAGTACCTTTTGCGGGTTGAGTAACCAAAAATGGGTCTACCCGGCGGAGATGTGGCCATCGTCGGGGGGAAGCCGGCGGTGGCCAATCAGATGGCGTCCTACGGGCGTGGCCAACGCTGAAGTAGAAAGGTACCCGATTTTGTCCACAAAGGCGACGAGCATACCCGTTTTTGGTCATGTATATTTTGTTAACCTATTTGAACAGCCCCACGACAACTGCGTTGCTCGCCGATCACACAAGAGGCTGGAGGATAACTTGCTCAAAGCTACCCACAGCGTACCACGAACAGCAGTCGTCTCTCAGCAATATCGCTACATCGTCGCATCACCCTGCGAACCTCGACAAACCGTCGTGTGTGCATTCTGCGCGTGTTGTCAAGTCTGAGTGGGTCACTCATTGCGTGAGTACTGTAGTACCAACGTAGTAACCGTCACGAGCGCACGCAACAAAAGCGGTTAGATAACGTTCACTAGGAGGCCCGCCCCACAAGAGAAGCTACGGATTCGCGTTTGCTGGTACGTTGCCACGTACTGTAGGTCTGGCTGGGTGGATGTCGCTTGGGACACGGGGTAGACCTGCCCTCGGGCGCCAGGGGCAACCCAAAGCGGTGGTGTTGTTTACAGTCTCTGGTGTCTGGTTTTACGTTCTCGAACCAAGAAAATAGCACATGAGTGTCTCAGCAGCCCATCGCATGCGGAGTTTCTATCAAGTTCACGGAACAGTTTACAGATTGTCACAAACGACAATAAACTGACCGAAACATCGACCCCTACTCTCTGGTCAGCTCCCTCTGGTCGATTGCTTGGTCAGGTTTACGTGGCACCTCTGTAATGCCTTGTTTTTTCGACTGTACCCACTGTATGGGCATGTGTATGGGCATGTTCATCAGTGACCGACACTATTAGATCATCATTCATTCTGCGCAACATCGGATGGCAAACGAAAAAGATAGTGCCTACGAGTTCGTTAATAGTCACCCGATGGATCATGATTTGCCTTGCAGAACATGCGGTGGCTAGCTCTGGTGGCTACTCAAAGGCTTCAGTTAATGCAGCCGAAGGGGTGTCAAAGGATGAGAGAAGCAGGCACGGCAAGGCGAGGGTTTTCACTCCCAAAAGCGGTGCTGTCAAAGGTAGGGATAAGGGCAACATCCTAACAAGATCCTGATGAAATATTGAAACAATGGTCAAGGTGGTGCGCTGTCCAGAGCGAGGGTGAGATCGTAGCAAGATCTTGATAAGATCCAAACAAGGTCCTACACTTATAGTCCGATCCCACGAACGGTGATTAAGGCAGTGTTGTTATGGCTAAGGTGAATGGCATCCTCTACTGAAGCAACAAGATCCTAATCACCATCTGCGAATGATGGTCAAGGTGGTGCTGCCAAAGGTATGGGGTATGGGCAAGATCCTTACAAGATCTTGGTGAAATATCCTGACGGTGAACAAGGTGGTGTGCTGTCATAGGCGAGGGTAGGATCTTAACACGATGTTAACAAGATCTTACTTAACTTCCTTTTGACGGTGGTTAAGGCGGTGCTGTAAAGGCTAAGGTGAATGAAATCCTGTTACTGCCGCAACAATACCGTAACCCCAGTTCCTGCCAATGAGGGTCAAGGTGCTGCTGTCGAAGGCAAGAGGTATGGGTAAGATTCTAACAAGATCTTGATGAAATATCCTAATGGTGGTCAAGGTGGTATGCTGTCAAGGGTGAGGGTAAAATCTTAACACGATCCTAAGGATATATTATCAAGACCCTATTGACAATGGTCAAGGCGGCGCTGTCGAAGGTGAGACCCTAACAAGATCCTAGTGGTGGTCAAGATGCCGTGCGGTCAAGGGTTGTAGTAAAATACTACCGGTGGTCGGAGCAGTGTGCTGTAAAAAGGTAAGGGTAAGATCCTAGCACGATCTTTATAGGATCCTAGTCAGATTCTTACAACGGTGGTGAAGGCGGTGCTCTCAAGGGTAAACAAAATATCCTAGCAAGATGCTAACAGAATCCTATCAAGTTCCTAGCGGTGGTCAAGGTTCAAGGTGGTGTGCTGTCAAGAGCAAGCGAAATATCCTGACAGGATCCAAATGATATCAAAACAAAACGGTGCTGTCAAGGACAAATGGTAAGGTAAGATCCTGGAAGATAATTACAAGGTCCGAGGGCAAGCGCTTATGATCATGCTGACTGAAATATTCACCCGATCTGTGACATACTGAAGTGCTAAATGCCTGTATTTGCTTTGTGGCCGTGTTCATTGGGCGCCCGTCGGTTGATTGGACGTTCGCAGGACCGGAATGGTCTCGAAGACCCTGAGGCTACGATCAACCAAGTATTGGAAGATGGAGATGAAGTCAAGGTAATGGGCTACAACCTCGGCTGTAACAGTAAGAAAATGGCCTTGTTCATTGGCGAGGGATGTCGACTGCACCTCATCGCAACACAACACGTAACCTGAGTGATCTCGCGCTAGGGGTGCAGTAGATTCTAAGAAAATTCTCAGCTCCGAAACATGACTCTGAAGACATTCGTTCCTGCAACCCTACCAACAATACTTCTATGCGCTCAGCCTTAAACAAATGTACCCGAGAAAATCATCATGCTACCGATTAATTCAACACTTGAGGAGCTCAACCAATCAGAAGGTCAGAAGGTCATAAACATTTCGTTAACCCCACAAAGTGCAACCCCTACCATTTCTATAAATATTACTACTAGCAGTACTAATGATAGTACCAATACGACGTACTACTAATAGTACTACTGATAGTAGTACCGTGGGATGACTCACCTTCACCAAGGAAAGATTTTCTACACACTTGGGATGGAGTCCAGGTGCGAGATACTTATGTAGACTACGTATACCCCGTTCCCAAATAGCACGTAACCTTCCACAAGGAAATAAACGCTGTAGTCTTGAGACCCCCAAGGGCGTCATGTTAAATCATTGACACAACCGAATCACATCCACTACTAATACTAATACTAACACTACAACCGACACGTTCGGTGACAACGCATCCGTCAGGCCGTACTTTTAAGGCGCCAATTATACTGCTGGTCCACTCATAAGAACACAATAATAAAGAACCCCACAAGAAGCTTAGCCTAAAAACCACGGGGGATTAGGAAGTTGTTTAGCTGTTAGTGTAGGAAACACCCTTCTCAACCATGAAATTTAGCCTGAAACAAATATTATCTCGGCTTCTTATCAGAGAGCCGACACTGTACTACTAATACTGTACTACTACAGTAGTACAGCATCCCAATTTATATATACATATGTAGTAAATGTATGTCATTGTGCTATTTCTGAGTGGTTTGCTTACTGCAGATATCAGCTATCAGCTCGGGCGACCCAAGCAAGTATCACCTATCCGACGTCAAAACCAAATGCTGTTGAATGACTGATGGGTTGATGGATGGATGGATTGATTGGTTGTTTGATTGACTGATTGCTTGGTTGCTGGGCTGATTTGATCGATCGATCGATTGATTGATTGATTGATTGATTGATTGATTGGTTGACTGGTTGGTTGGTTGATTGATTGATTGATTGATTGATTGATTAGTTGATTGAATGATTGATTGATTGATTGGTTGATTAATTGGTTGGTTGATTGATTAATTGATTGATTAGTTGATTGATTGATTGATTGATTGATTGGTTGATTGGTGGGTTGGCTCGTTGGTTGGTTGGTCGGTTGGTTGGTCGGTTGGCTGGTTGGTTGGTTGGTTGATTGGTTGATTGGTTGGTTGATTGGTTGGTTGATTGATTGATTGATTGATTGATTGATTGATTGGTTGATTGATTGATTGATTGATTGGTTGGTTGATTGATTGGTTGGTTGATTGGTTGGTTGGTTGACTGATTGATTGACTGCTTGGTTGATTGATTGATTAGTTGATTGGTTGGTGATTGATTGATCGATTGCAGCGAACGGACTCGTTGGAAGGATTTCCAAAGAGGAGTGCCACTCTTACGTCAAACAATCGCAATCCGCGATCCAGGTGGTTTTGATGGGAGTGGTAGGAGTGAACGGCATCGGTTCTCCGGTGGCAGGCGGTTGGCTCCTCATGTGTTATGTATCATATATCAAATATCAAATACTAATTGTTGACTATCAACATCAAATATCAAATATCAAATATCAAGTACCAAACATCAAACATCAAATATCAAATATGATTGATCGACTCTTTGCTTGCCACGAATGCTCTTGTTATCACAAGGGATTTCGAAGGAAACGCTGCCCTTTGGTCAACTAACAAACGCGATCCGCAATCCAGGTGGTTTGAATGGAAGCGGTAGAGGTAGGCGACGTCGACTCTCCGATGGCAAGCGATTGGCTCCTCAAATATCAATTGTCAAGTATCATCTATCAAAACCCAGTCAAGTATCAACTGTGAAATACTAAATATCAAATATCAAATATCAAATACCAAATAAATACCAAATACCAAATACCAAATACCATATACCAAATACCAAATACCTGGTACCAAATACCATATACCAAATACCGAATACCAAATATCAAATGACGTAATAAAGTATCACATGTCAAATATCAAATACCAAATATCATATAACGAAGATCAAATACCAAATAGGAATGGTTGGTTGATTGATTGATTGATTGATTGATTGGTTGGTTGCAATGAACACGCTAATAATAGCGTTGGAATCATGTCTGAAGCGAAAGTGTCATCCTTTTGCCAAAATACAACAAACGCAATCCGCGATACAGGTAGTTTTGATGGAAGCGGTAGAAGTAGACGCCGTCGGATCTCCGGTGGCGCGCGGTTGGCTCGTCAAGTATCAAACGTCAATTGTCAAATATAAAATGTAAACGTCAAATATCGACCATCAAACACCAATAATATTAAGTATCAAACATCAAATATCGAATATCGAAAATCAAGTATCAAATTTCAAATATCAAATACTAATATTAGATAGATATCATATATCCAATATAAAATAACAAGTATAAAATATAATTGATTGATAGATTGGAACGAACACGCTATCGTAGAAGTAATTGTTAAGGTATTAGTGGGGTATTAGTCCGTTTGACCACTTGCATAAGGTCAACCAATAGCTTACCCAAACTAAGCCTTATAACACTCTCCCCCCCTGAAACGGCGGGATAGCAGGTCGGCCGGATATACGGCGGACCTCTGTCAATATCCAAGCCGTCTCGTTTCCTGGGGATACCAGGGAGAGCATTTTTCAAGTTCGACATGGGGAAAATCTGAAAAGTTTATTGTTGTGGATGGCGGGGATCGAACCCACGACCCAAAAACCCATGGTCTGTCGACGACGCCATTTGTTAAGGTATTAGTGGGGTATTAGTCCGTTTGACCACTTGCATAAGGTTAACCAATAGCTTACCCAAACTAAGCCTTATAACATAATGCCGAAAAGAAGATGCTATCCTGTTGCCAACCGACGAAATCGATCCGCGATCCAGGTGGTTTTGATGGAAGCGGTTGAAGTGGACGACGTCGGCTCCCCGGTGGCAAGCGATTGGCTCCTCAAGGCCTTCGGTTCGGGAGAGGCAACCAAGCGACGGTAGGTCCACAATAAACACAATGCACGATTGGGAGGCGGGGGGGGAATAGTTGGTACTTGCCTTAGTCATTTGACCATTGGCCGGGCACCCCTTTCGAGACGGAGACGTAGGTGCACAATTACCGATTGCCTTTTTAGGGGGGGGATGGGGTGCGGAAGGGGGGCGGGGGTGCTGACAATACACGCGCATTACCAGGCGAGATAGTATGTTTTTCGAGGTACTTGCTAATACGCGCAGAGACAACTCAGACGTTGGAAGGATATGACCCCCCCCTTGCAAAGTAAGCTAAGCTAACTGCACTGCAATCGAATGCATCAGGTATAAGATAGCATGGCTTCGACCAACACAAAAAGTACCTGGTCGTAACATGTACCAGGTATATCGGTGTAACACATGCACCTGGTATGATGTGTGTTGTACATGCATCTGATATGGTGTGTGTTGCTTGTGTTATTACGTCGATTTATGCAATACACATTCTCATTGAGTAGCTAACTGCCATGCCATTTCAAGTAGCCCGTGATCACGAAGAGGTGCCACAAGGAACTTATCCATAAATACTACATACCGTGCATAATAGCTAGGTGGGGGGACTAACCAGGCCAAGTTCAGTCGGAACCGCAGTCAGGATGATAGCCAGACACACGACGTGTTTTCTCTACAAACTCGACTAGAGACACATTTTCCCCTCGGTTCTTCAACCTCTGCGAACCAAAAATATTGTACATATATATGATACATGTGATTCTACACTGACTGACTGTGTGAGAATACGAAGAGAAGACCACTTCTGCTATAATACCGGAAGGGTCCTTCCGAAACTTAAGTAACTATCGCATGATAACCGTTGCAATACATAAACCATAATAATAACCACCACGCTAGCAGCCAGTCAGCATTGATTGACTGACTACAACGCTCAGTGGCTGTGGTGAGCTGAATACTGCTCAATGGCTATGCATTGCGTATCTCGGAGAACTGACTGCTGTGATGGCTGAGTGGCTATGGTGAGCTGACTGGCTGCTAGCTCAGTGGCTATGGTGTATCGTGACTGACTGCTATTAATACTACCTGGTATGACTCAGTGCCCATGGTACCTCCAACCAAAACGCAAGTTGGGGTCTGTCCGGCTGTAACAATGTTGGGCTTCTTTGCCTAGACTAAACGTTTATTTCTTATTTCCCTTTATTAATTGTCAATTATACCTGGAATTACATCATTTCGTGGACCATTGGGCCGCAGTTAGACAGCTTAGTTCGGCCAGTTGCCCTCATGCATGGCATGATGGTTGATTCATTCGAAATTGTAATTGTTGTCGAGCGGCTCCCGGCGAGAACCAGCCGATATATATATACATATATACATATATAGACTATACATATATCACATGATACCAGGTATACTACAAGTAAATAAAACGTGTAGTCTAGTCTAATATCTACTAGTGTAGAACTGTGTACGCGCATACAACGCATATAATATAATATGTGATACACGCACGGCTGTTAGCAGTATTATCTTGATAATAATAATAGCAAAACAACAGATTCCTAGTATCTGGTATATTGCATGGTTAACAGCATGGTAACATGCGCATACACAGTATTAATAGTACCAGGTAGCTGTTAATACTTTGGTTGCTTTGTGTGTCAGCTTTTCCCATTCATTGTGCGGATTTTGTTCATACTTATTTCACGTCTACCTACTCCAACCCGATGCATGTCAGCTTTTTTCCGTGGTGCCGATTTTGTTCATACTTCTTTCACGTCTATCTACTCCAACCCGATGCATTTAAGATTTATGCATGCATTCGTACGAAGGGTACAAAAACGTGCGCGGAGCTATAGTCTAGAGGGAGCCATAGAGGGAGCTATAGAGGGGGTCTACGGACCTACTAACTGCGCGGGGTACGGTTGACCTTTACTATTGCGGGAGCAAGTCTGATGGGCGTACATCTTCATGTATCGATTACCTGGTACAACAGTTCAGCACGGTACCAGGTACAGTACAGGTAGTAATGGAAGTAGTATTCCCGTTTCACGTTCCACTGAAATGAGGATCGATTGCCCCGTCCGCCCACCGCTCCTGCTTGCTCATTCATAACACATACATACATCCTATGAATAGCCCCGGCTATCAAGATGAACAAGATGAACAGAACTTGCGAAATGCGGGGAGCGTAAAGCGGTGTCTTGTGCAGGAGTGCGCCCGATTGCTAGAACGATGCTGATGATGACGTTGAAGCCTACGATGACATTGTCAGATTGAAAACATGAACGAACAATAACGGGAGCATGCACCCTGGTCTATAGAACCTGGTACATCCCTTCCACCGAGATCATCTCAATTGATTGCCCCGTCCACCCATCGGAACATGAGGGCGTGGTCTGCTACTAGCAAGCTTGCTTATTGTTAGTGTTATAACTATGTTTGCCACGCGACAGCAGTGTACGGCATGAACTTCAACTTCGATCAATAACATTGACTTTAGAGAATAGTTATGATAGTGCATCCCTTGCACTGAACTCGCAATTGATTGCCCCGTCCGCCCATCGTTTTTCTACCCCCTCATACCCCCACCAACGAAGCCGAACGGAACGGAACGGGAGGGGGGGGAGGTCTGCTACATGCAATAATCTGCACGGGATTAATGATGGACTTCTCACAGAATGACGGTACTCGCATGGTTCAACAACAATACATGTTTGTGTATGTACGGCACACATAACAATGTGTTGTGGAGTCATCCCACGGTATGATGGTAGTCATGGTAGTGATGGTAGTGATGGTAGTGATGGTAGTCATGGTAGTGATGGTAGTCATGGTAGTGGCGGCGCTTTTTGGGTCAAGTAATGTTTGTGACCCTGTGAGGTGTTGTGATTGGTTCACCTACTCTAGCATGGAACTATCGACTAGTTAGTACGGTGCTAACATCTTGCGAGTGTAGACTACCAGGTAGTTGTTTTAGGACCAGCGCATAGCAACGGTATGATAGTCGGGTTGCGCGAACGAATGAATGTGTTCGAAGTCATGTTTCGGGTGATGATGGATGATGGATGATGGATGATGGATGATGGATGATGGATGATGGATGATGGATGATGGATGATGATGTTGATGATATCGAGATCCTCGTGTTAGAAGCTCAGAAAGTTCTTAGAATATGTTGCGCACCCAGGGTGGGATGACTCTCTACGCCCTTACCCTCATCCTTATCCTTATCCTTATCCTTATCCTTATCCTTATCCTCTCCGCTGAATCGCGATTGATTGCCCCATCTACCCTCTACCCGTCGCTCGTACTTCCTACCCCCTCCAACCCCTAGCTAGAATAAGGCTAAATAGAGCTAAATAAGGCTAAATAAGGCTAAATAAGGCTGGACGGGGGGGGTCTACTGAAGCATCCTGCCCGGGACTGATTAGGGTTGCCCTATAGATTGACGGAAGTACGAGCGATTTGAATAACAATACCCGATACAGTACCGCCCTACACCCTTTCCACAAAAATCGCGATTGATTGCCACGTCCGCGTGGCCGTCGCTCCTCCTGCTGACGCTACCCCCTACGACTAGGCTGAACAGGACAGGACAGACACTACATCACGGGGGTAGCTACTGCAACAGTATCCTGCACCGGATTGGTTGTCATGGTTGACGTATATAATGGCGGGAGTATGGTCGATTTCAATAAGAAGGATACCCTTGGTACCTTTTGATAAGATACAGCAGTAGTAGTCATACTACAGCAGTAGTCATACTACAGCAGTAGTAGTCATACTACAGCAGTAGTCATACTACAGCAGTAGTAGTCATACTACAGCAGTAGTAGTCATACTACAGCAGTAGTATGACTACAGTAGTATAACTACAGCATTAATAGTAGTATGATAGTATGATAGTAGGACAGTATGTTGTAGTATGATAGGCATCCCCCAGTAAAGGCGGTGGTGTGGTTCGTATGGTATCGAGAGCAATATGACCGCCTTCTTGGGGAAACCACCTTATTCCTTGTTGTTATTGATTTCAGGTTATGAGTACTGTACTGCTGCTGCTGTATTAATAGTGCAATTACCTATTAATAGTCGCGTTATGCGACTTGATCGCCTTATTGAGAGACTCCTACCGTGTGTGCGTGATTTCTTGTTTCTGCTACGACGTGTGTTCTGGGGTCCAATGTCTATGAATGATCAACTTTAACGGTCATGTTGCAAAATAAGGATTGTCGGATGGAAAACACGGTTATCAGAATAGAAAGCAGATGAACATTCATGAACAGGTAATGACAAGGAAAGGCGAAGCAAAGGCAGCAAAGGCAGCAAGGTCAGCAGGTGCATTAGAGTGAAAGGAAGCCTGGATGCCTGAAGTAGTAGGTACAGAACGGAGGTAGAGTTCGTGCGTAGGTTTCCTGTTTTAAGGGTTTCCATTGGTCTTCGTCTTCAAATTTTGTTTGGGGAATGTTCATGATGAGTGGTCGATTTCAACCTCATGTTGCGTATTGTCGGAAGACTAAAAATACTCTTCACTGAAGAGCAATTGATTGCCCCGTCCGTATGCCCGTCGCTTGCGCTACTCATGCTCCCTCCTACAATGCCATACTACCAGGCTGAAGGGAACACGAGGGAGGGGGAGGGGAGGGGGGGGGGGGGTTATTGCAGTAACGCGCGGGATTGTGGCTGACTTTTTTCATTGCGGGAATACCTGGCAGTTTTTGGTGCGTCGAATATTTTCGGGTTGTCGTGCTTTGACGCTTTTTTTTGTAGTGGCTAGACCTTGTCGGATGGCAGACATGATCATGATCATAATGACATCTGCCGTGCACACAACATGCACGTCGTCTCCACTAAAGTCGCGATTGATTGCCCCGTCTGCCCGTTCTTCCTAACCCTAACCCTACTCTTACCCCCTCGAACGAAGCCTGAACGGACGTCGTTTTCAGGAAGAAAGGAAGAAAACGAAGCCGAGATAGACAGCATACACAGGGTCATCGGGGCATGGTTGATTTATAGAATAACGAAAGCACAATGTTCGATTTATATACTCCCTGTTGGTACAGTAGACTATAACCTCTTTTTCACCTCGATGGCGATGGATTGCCGCGTCTACCCGTCACTCCCTCGTACCCCCTCCCACCAGGCTGAACGGCACACGCCTTCGGGAAGAATACAAAGCTGAGATAGACAGAAAAAGAGGTTAACGTCATCGGAGTATGGTTGAATTATATAA
The DNA here is from genome assembly GCA_012845835.1 of Undaria pinnatifida. Taxonomy (NCBI): domain Eukaryota; class Phaeophyceae; order Laminariales; family Alariaceae; genus Undaria; species Undaria pinnatifida. The sequence goes on from JABAKD010000011.1 coordinate 14,326,378, forward strand.
ATAACGGGAGCACAATGACCGATTTATGTACTACCTGATGGCACAATTCAGTCGAGTACACCCTTTCCTTTCATTTCAATCGTGATTGATTGCCCTGTCTACCCCTCACCCCCTGCTACCCCCTCCCACCAGGCTGAACGGCACACGTCTTCGGGAAGAAAGCAAAGCCGAGATGGACAGCATTGATAGAGTGAGCGGAGGGGGAGGGGGCGGGGGGCGAGGAGGGGGGCGTGGCGGTATCATCTCCGACGTGGGTCGGAGTAGAGTTGGTGGGTCGGGGGGGGGCTTCGATGTGACGGTGGAGGGGGTGACCATCTCAGGCCCCCTAGAAACGACGAGCTCGATCAGGGTGGCCATGGAGCAAGACTGGCAATCCGCGAACATTGCCGGTGAGTGACACAGAGAATCATGCTTCACTCCCTCGACTATCAAATGTTTCCTATTTTCAGGGCTGTGACTTGTCTGACTATACCAATAACAAGTTATACCAACAGCATACCAATAGTAAGTCGCCGACTAGCTATAGATTGACGAGGTATTATGATACATCGCTGTTAGATGCGAGCGGCAATTTGCCGTTGTTTGGCGCCTTTGTGTTGGACACTGACTAGCGCGTTTGTTTGTGGCTTGACGTTAGGTGATTACAACAGTAATATCCAGGGCTTTTGGCGGGTCGGATCCCTTCAAGGCTCGGATCGGGTCAGGGCAACCAGACCCGACCCGTAACATTTTCGAAAACCTCGTGATCCGACCCCACTCGACCCATGAGCATTCCTCCACCTCGTGACCCGACCCGACTCGATCCGCAAGTTTTTGAATCATCTCCTAGCTCAAACTGCGGGGCGGGTAATGACCCGTCAAACGCCTTACTAGCACCAAGTAAATAACAATTAGAGCATACTACAGTTACGTCATCTAGTTGGCCCTTGTTCGCCACCCAAGTATTACGACTGTTGGTAGTACCTGCTAGTAATAGCAATACTAGCTGCCAATGCCAGCTGTTAACATTAACTATAATATATTCATATCCATTCACTATTAATAGTAACTACAGCAGTAGCCGTAGAGCCAGCGAATAACCTGGTCGGCTAACAAAACAGCCCTGCCTATTTTCCTTCCCGTTGCTGTCATGTTGTCATGTTGTCATGTTGTCATGTTTGCCATCGGACAACTTGCAGCATAGTCTAATGCCATAATAATGGCACTTTTGAACAATGTTTAGAAGATCTCCTCCTCCTCCAAGAAGATTTATAGCAATACAGACAGACACAGAAAGAACGGTTTGTCCATTATTGTTGTACCATGAGGAAGGTCTTGTCTTCTCTGAACGACGGTTCCCTGGTGCAAGGTGTGCGCCTTGCTTTCAAGACCCAGCGGTCTCTATCCATACACCCATACATGCGCGTACTATGCCGTTGTTGTACCGTTGGTGGGGGAATTGGAGCCTTTTTTACATATTACACATAATGTAATGCACTGGTAACATACATGGCGATATGTTAACATGTTCACTGCAAGCTGTGCCGCGAAGTAAAAACATACCTAGACGGCAGATTGTCAATGGTCATCGCCGCCGTTTCCAGCATTGTCACCGTACAATCGATTTCCCAGAAGTCCTAGCAACAACATTGGAAATAGACTTTCCGGGAGGGGGTCCTTCGGTAGTCGTTGTCATTGCCGACTAATCGATTCCCCAGTTCATATTCAGGCGGAAGAGTGTCGATAGTCAGTGTTGTTTCCAGCAGTGTCACAGTTTAATCCATTTACCAGAAGAGCTAGAGCTCAACAACGTTGGAAATAGACTTTGCGGGAAGGGATCCTTCCTTAATCGTTGCCGTTGCCAACTAATCGATTCCCCAATTCATGTTTTGATATGCATGCATGGCTTTTCGCTTTCCTGGCGTTTGGACGAGAACAAGCATATGCCATGGGTGGTGCGCCTTTCGAAAGCACAGCGTCCACGACGGCCGCACTCCACAAGTCACAGCACCCTAGCACGCTTAGCGTTAGCCACAACGTTCGGGTTCAGGTCAGGCTTAATGTTGCCGCCCTCCGACCACCACCCACCACCCTAACCCTATGGTGGCATTCAGTATTGTTATGCTAATTAATGCGCTTCCTCGTCCTCACTCCCGCTGTCCTGGCAAAAAATACTGTGCAAGTAGAACCTAGGGCGGCAATTAACCATAGGGAGTAGGCACAGAAGGGACATAGACTTCGTGAATAGTTGCTGTTACGGTAGGTTTTCCTTTTTGGGAGAGGTGTGCGTTGGTTTTGTTCTATTTTCAGGGTTTGTTTATGGCTGATCGACGTTGAAGTTGCAAACAACAACAACAACAACTGACATGTATGCATTGTCGCGCATACATTTATTTTTCTCTGTTACGCTGTTATCCTCAGGTCTTCTGGACGACCCCAAGGAGGCTTTGACGGTGAAGGGGCTACTGCAGGCCCACCTCCCGACGCTTGATAAAATCTACGCTTCGCGCAGGCAAGCAGCAGCAGAGTGCAACGACAAAATTGTACGTTACAAGCGCATAATAACCGCAATGACCTGTTTTGAAACACGACCATGACACATTAAGAGGCGGTGACAGTAGTTAAAAATTATTTAATTGTCTTCTTTGTTCTGTACGTATGGGCCATGCAGGGTGTATTGTCAAAAGGAAAATCGAAAAAAAACACGCGCCAACGATCACCAACCCTTCACGCTAATGCCCCTCCCCCCCTGTCTCTTCGTTTACACTTTAGGTCCGCCCCTCCCCTCCCTACACCCCCCTCTTGGTGTACGCTTTCCGCCTTGCCTCACCCTCCTCCCCTCCTCGTGTACCCATTATTTCTTGTCCCCCTCCCCCCCCGTTCTCCGTGTCATATTCGGCTGTTTTCCTCATCTATTCTAACACGTCTCGTTCCTACGCTGGATAGTAGCGAAACAACGATCGCTCTTTAGGAGGTAGATGGGGACCACAGACGGCCAAACAGAAAGGAGATACTATAAGCAAGAAGTTTTATGTAGTATACGGAAGATTCGTAATCAGCTCCCTCAAGTTGGAGGTGTCTCTATTAGGCTATTAGGCTATTAGGCTATTAGGCTATTAGGCTATTAGGCTGTTAGGCTATTAGGCTATTAGGCTATTAGGCTATTAGGCTATTAGACTATTAAGCTATTAGGCTATTAGGCTATTAGGCTATTAGGCTATTAGACTATTAGGCTATTAGGCTATTAGGCTATTAGGCTATTAGGCTATTAGGCTATTAGGCTATTAGGCTATTAGGCTATTAGGCTATTAAGCTATTGGGCTTTTAGGCTATTAGGCTATTAGGCTATTAGGCTATTAGGCTATTAGGCTATTAGGCTGTTAGGCTATTAGGCTGTTAGGCTATTAGGCTATTAGGCTATTAGGCTATTAGGCTGTTAGGCTATTAGGCTATTAGGCTATTAGGCTATTAGGCTCTTAGGCTCTTAGGCTCTTAGGCTATTAGGCTATTAGGCTATTAGGCTATTAGGCTCTTAGGCTATTAGGCTATTAGGCTATTAGGCTATTAGGCTCTTAGGCTATTAGGCTATTAGGCTATTAGGCTATTAGGCTATTAGGCTATTAGGAAGAGGAACGGTGCTCCATCTCGCAAGGCATGGTCCAATGACTAAGGCGAGCAACAAATAAGTATCCCCCCCCCTCCTCTCCAGAAATAAGAAACAGATAAACCAGTAGTCGGGAGGAGGAGGACGTGGCTACACATACATACGTGCCCGTGTGGCACAACAATGGAGCGTAGGACTCATACAGTAGGAGAATGTGAAATATACAAGGAGGAACGAGATGCGTTAGAGGAGG